>LR989861.1:0-600000 GCA_905146925.1 Autographa gamma
AACCTAACCTAACCTAACCTAACCTAACCTAACCTAACCTAACCTAACCTAACCTAACCTAACCTAACCTAACCCTAACCTAACCTAACCTAACCTAACCTAACCTAACCTAACCTAACCTAACCTAACCTAACCTAACCTAACCTAACCTAACCTAACCTAACCTAACCTAACCTAACCTAACCTAACCTAACCTAACCTAACCTAACCTAACCTAACCTAACCTAACCTAACCTAACCTAACCTAACCTAACCTAACCTAACCTAACCTAACCTAACCTAACCTACCTAACCTAACCTAACCTAACCTAACCTAACCTAACCTAACCTAACCTAACCTAACCTAACCTAACCTAACCTAACCTAACAACCTAACCTAACCTAACCTAACCTAACCTAACCTAACCTAACCTAACCTAACCTAACCTAACCTAACCTAAACTAACCTAACCTAACCTAACCTAACCTAACCTAACCTAACCTAACCTAAACCTAAACTAACCTAACCTAACCTAACCTAACCTAACCTAACCTAACTAACCTAACCTAACCTAACCTAACCTAACCTAACCTAACCTAACCTAACCTAACCTAACCTAACCTAACCTAACCTAACCTAACCTAACCTAACCTAACCTAACCTAACCTAACCTACACTAACCTAACCTAACCTAACCCTAACCTAACCTAACCTAACCTAACAACCTAACCTAACCACCTAACCTAACCTAACTCCTAACCTAACCTAACCTAACCTAACCTAACCTACCCTAACCTAACCTAACCTAACCTAACCTAACCTAACCTAACCTAACCTAACCTAACCTAACCTAACCTAACCTAACCTAACCTAACCTAACCTAACCTAACCTAACCTAACCTAACCTAACCTAACCTGTAATTGCATCAAGGCCAGCTTGGAGACGACGGGGCACCATGCTTTCAGCATGGACTGCCCCGTCCGGCGCAGGTGGGACGCGCTGGCTAGAGCAAAGACTGCGTACTGCTGAGGGCCCCCACGGAGAAATTGAAATGAGGTACGGCGGCTCATACGACTTACACGCGGTCACAATCGAACCAGGAGACCTTACAACAACGCGCCATGGCTGCGACGGCACGGTGTCTAGAAACAAAGGGCGTATTAATAATTGGTTCTGGCTTTATAAAAAACCAGTAAAATTAAGTGAAGCTACTATACTCACCGTGCCTTCGCGGCTCAATAAATTCTTTGCACATAGAACTCCCAACGTTGTCGACAGAGAGCACCGCGTAAACATCCCCGCCCAAAAGTGGAAGAGCAGAGAGCAGGAAATTGCGGAGCATTCTTTCTTCACACCGCAGCACGTGAACAGCACCTGTAAAAAGAAAAATAAGTACAGAAAATAAATAGTAGGGTGATGATGAGCATCCCCCCATTTATTTCATAGCATGACTAAGCTAATAAATTAAAGTAAAAAGCAGATGTGCACTCGACTTAAAGGTGTTGAGGCCGGTAGCTCCAAAAAGCAACCTGCCCTACCCCCATATTCCCTAAAAATTTTTTTGTACCGCAATCATGCTTAACAGTACCCTAAAGGCTCTGATCAAGTTAGAGGGATGAAAGAGCAAGAACCCCTAAGAAAAAAAAAAAAAAAAAAAAAAAAAAAACCTAACCTAACCTAACCTAACCTAACCTAACCTAACCTAACCTAACCTAACCTAACCTAACCTAACCTAACCTAACCTAACCTAACCTAACCTAACCTAACCGGTATACAAAAAATTTAATTTTTGTGCGATTTTGTTCGAACTTTTTTGTAAATGTGTCTAATTTGATCTATTTATTGACCTTCGCGCCTTTACACGCGAAAATATTTGATATTTTTCGTATTTATACGAAAATCGTTGTTTTTATTGCTATATAGCGATACATTTTTTTCTTTGACACGTGATATCTTCGCTGTTTATCAGTGGATTTTCGTGATTTCTTTGTTGACCTACAGCTTAAGACGTTGGCTTTCGTTTGAGCATAATTTTGATATTCTATTTTAAAAAACAAATAGCTTTTTTGGCAAAAAACCTTCAAAATTATTAACATTTTTCAATTTCATTTTTTCAAAAACGGTTCAGTAAAATTTTATCTGGTTATATTAGTTTGTAGGTCTCTTACAGACCTTCCTAAATATATAGCACACGTATTGCGTGTCTATATAGTTCTTCAAAATTTTTATACTTTAAAAATATCATTAAAAAATCAGTTTTTCACGGTTTTTCAGGGAAATTTGTTCCCGGACCCCCAAAAATTTTCACGCCATTCGCTTGCAAACGTCCAGCCGAATCCAACGGTACCACTCCCGTGGCGCTCCGACTACCAGGAGCCGAGGAAATAACGAATTTGTGTGTTCCCGACCAAAATAACATCTCGTGGAGCCATACATAAGTACTTGAAATCCACCTAAGTCGGCCGCACAAATAATTCACTTGTATACAAAAAATTTAATTTTTGTGCGATTTTGTTCGAACTTTTTTGTAAACGTGTCTAATTTGATCTATTTATTGACCTTCGCGCCTTTACACGCGAAAATATTTGATATTTTTCGTATTTATACGAAAATCGTTGTTTTTATTGCTATATAGCGATACATTTTTTCTTGACACGTGATATCTTCGCTGTTTATCAGTGGATTTTCGTGATTTCTTTGTTGACCTACAGCTTAAGACGTTGGCTTTCGTTTGAGCATAATTTTGATATTCTATTTTAAAAAACAAATAGCTTTTTTGGCAAAAAACCTTCAAAATTATTAACATTTTTCAATTTCATTTTTTCAAAAACGGTTCAGTAAAAATTTTATCTGGTTATATTAGTTTGTAGGTCTCTTACAGACCTTCCTAAATATATAGCACACGTATTGCGTGTCTATATAGTTCTTCAAATTTTTATACTTTAAAAATATCATTAAAAAATCAGTTTTTCACGGTTTTTCAGGGAAATTTGTTCCCGGACCCCCCAAAAATTTTCACGCCATTCGCTTGCAAACGTCCAGCCGAATCCAACGGTACCACTCCCGTGGCGCTCCGACTACCAGGAGCCGAGGAAATAACGAATTTGTGTGTTCCCGACCAAAATAACATCTCGTGGAGCCATACATAAGTACTTGAAATCCACCTAAGTCGGCCGCACAAATAATTCACTTTGTATACAAAAAATTTAATTTTTGTGCGATTTTGTTCGAACTTTTTTGTAAACGTGTCTAATTTGATCTATTTATTGACCTTCGCGCCTTTACACGCGAAAATATTTGATATTTTTCGTATTTATACGAAAATCGTTGTTTTTATTGCTATATAGCGATACATTTTTTTCTTTGACACGTGATATCTTCGCTGTTTATCAGTGGATTTTCGTGATTTCTTTGTTGACCTACAGCTTAAGACGTTGGCTTTCGTTTGAGCATAATTTTGATATTCTATTTTAAAAAACAAATAGCTTTTTTGGCAAAAAACCTTCAAAATTATTAACATTTTTCAATTTCATTTTTTCAAAAACGGTTCAGTAAAAATTTTATCTGGTTATATTAGTTTGTAGGTCTCTTACAGACCTTCCTAAATATATAGCACACGTATTGCGTGTCTATATAGTTCTTCAAAATTTTTATACTTTAAAAATATCATTAAAAAATCAGTTTTTCACGGTTTTTCAGGGAAATTTGTTCCCGGACCCCCAAAAATTTTCACGCCATTCGCTTGCAAAACGTCCAGCCGAATCCAACGGTACCACTCCCGTGGCGCTCCGACTACCAGGAGCCGAGGAAATAACGAATTTGTGTGTTCCCGACCAAAATAACATCTCGTGGAGCCATACATAAGTACTTGAAATCCACCTAAGTCGGCCGCACAAATAATTCACTTGTATACAAAAAATTTAATTTTGTGCGATTTTGTTCGAACTTTTTTGTAAACGTGTCTAATTTGATCTATTTATTGACCTTCGCGCCTTTACACGCGAAAATATTTGATATTTTTCGTATTTATACGAAAATCGTTGTTTTTATTGCTATATAGCGATACATTTTTTTCTTTGACACGTGATATCTTCGCTGTTTATCAGTGGATTTTCGTGATTTCTTGTTGACCTACAGCTTAAGACGTTGGCTTTCGTTTGAGCATAATTTTGATATTCTATTTTAAAAAACAAATAGCTTTTTTTGGCAAAAAACCTTCAAAATTATTAACATTTTTCAATTTCATTTTTTCAAAAACGGTTCAGTAAAAATTTTATCTGGTTATATTAGTTTGTAGGTCTCTTACAGACCTTCCTAAATATATAGCACACGTATTGCGTGTCTATATAGTTCTTCAAAATTTTTATACTTTAAAAATATCATTAAAAAATCAGTTTTTCACGGTTTTTCAGGGAAATTTGTTCCCGGACCCCCAAAAATTTTCACGCCATTCGCTTGCAAACGTCCAGCCGAATCCAACGGTACCACTCCCGTGGCGCTCCGACTACCAGGAGCCGAGGAAATAACGAATTTGTGTGTTCCCGACCAAAATAACATCTCGTGGAGCCATACATAAGTACTTGAAATCCACCTAAGTCGGCCGCACAAATAATTCACTTGTATACAAAAAATTTAATTTTTGTGCGATTTTGTTCGAACTTTTTTGTAAACGTGTCTAATTTGATCTATTTATTGACCTTCGCGCCTTTACACGCGAAAATATTTGATATTTTTCGTATTTATACGAAAATCGTTGTTTTTATTGCTATATAGCGATACATTTTTTTCTTTGACACGTGATATCTTCGCTGTTTATCAGTGGATTTTCGTGATTTCTTTGTTGACCTACAGCTTAAGACGTTGGCTTTCGTTTGAGCATAATTTTGATATTCTATTTTAAAAAACAAATAGCTTTTTTGGCAAAAAACCTTCAAAATTATTAACATTTTTCAATTTCATTTTTTCAAAAACGGTTCAGTAAAAATTTTATCTGGTTATATTAGTTTGTAGGTCTCTTACAGACCTTCCTAAATATATAGCACACGTATTGCGTGTCTATATAGTTCTTCAAAATTTTTATACTTTAAAAATATCATTAAAAAATCAGTTTTTCACGGTTTTTCAGGGAAATTTGTTCCCGGACCCCCAAAAATTTTCACGCCATTCGCTTGCAAACGTCCAGCCGAATCCAACGGTACCACTCCCGTGGCGCTCCGACTACCAGGAGCCGAGGAAATAACGAATTTGTGTGTTCCCGACCAAAATAACATCTCGTGGAGCCATACATAAGTACTTGAAATCCACCTAAGTCGGCCGCACAAATAATTCACTTGTATACAAAAAATTTAATTTTTGTGCGATTTTGTTCGAACTTTTTTGTAAACGTGTCTAATTTGATCTATTTATTGACCTTCGCGCCTTTACACGCGAAAATATTTGATATTTTTCGTATTTATACGAAAATCGTTGTTTTTATTGCTATATAGCGATACATTTTTTCTTTGACACGTGATATCTTCGCTGTTTATCAGTGGATTTTCGTGATTTCTTTGTTGACCTACAGCTTAAGACGTTGGCTTTCGTTTGAGCATAATTTTGATATTCTATTTTAAAAAACAAATAGCTTTTTTGGCAAAAAACCTTCAAAATTATTAACATTTTTCAATTTCATTTTTTCAAAAACGGTTCAGTAAAAATTTTATCTGGTTATATTAGTTTGTAGGTCTCTTACAGACCTTCCTAAATATATAGCACACGTATTGCGTGTCTATATAGTTCTTCAAAATTTTTATACTTTAAAAATATCATTAAAAAATCAGTTTTTCACGGTTTTTCAGGGAAATTTGTTCCCGGACCCCCAAAAATTTTCACGCCATTCGCTTGCAAACGTCCAGCCGAATCCAACGGTACCACTCCCGTGGCGCTCCGACTACCAGGAGCCGAGGAAATAACGAATTTCTGGCCCGCCCACCCACCCTTATTTCATTAGGCATATCGATTCCGGAGACTTTTTCCATACACTTTTTTGTACCCCAATTTCTTTGGGAGGCCATATCTCCGGAATCGGTAGTGCTAGAGGGTTGCGGTTTGTGGCGTCGGATAGGTCTTGAGTAGCACCTTATTACTGACAGGGAGACGCGACAGTCGGTCACGCCGCCCACTCCTGGACCTCGTACCTTTGCTAAAGGTACCAAAAATTTTGCCATAACAGGTCAATTTTGGACACTTTTTGCTTTTGCAAGAAGTGTAGCCCTGCTAAGTTGGCCTTAGCAAGGTGCTCCCTGGGCCCCTCCGACGTCACAAAGGGTCGGCGTACACCACCGATCAATAAACAGCGCTACATCGATATAGAAGTAGCACAGATTTTGGGTTTTAAGTTTTAACCTTATACCCCATCAAAATACTTTTAAGATTTTAGCTTATAATTATTATTTACACTGCATTATTTTAACATCAATTTTATGACATTTTATTTAAGTACATTTTAAATTATTTTACAAAATTTTAGACAATTATTAGTATTTACAACTTTTACAAACTTACGTGATTAATTATTATTGTGGTTGGGTTAGGTTTTATTGAATAGTATTTTTACTCACCTGTACGATGTTCCGCACCCCCGCTAAGGTTTCCACGTCGCAGCAGCCGTCTACTCCCCCGAAGGCCAACCGGACCACTGTAACAAAAAGTCAAACGAACGTTAGAAGGAGCATTGGGGAATGGGAGGCGGGCAGAGTCCTCTTTCCTGAGGAGGCCATGACCGCTTCCCATTCTACCGTTGCCTTGGCTACCGTTGCAGTGGACGAGTTATCAGCTCAAATCACCCTACCGGTGGCCCCTATAACAAAGCCTTTATCCGCGCGTGCTGGGAGAGTTCGGGAGGCGAGGGCCTGCGTGACGAAGGCAAAGACAGCACTTAATCTGTCCAGGAACCTCAAAACTGATATTAAGGCCGACGTCACGCAGGCCATCGACAGGCTCTACCAGCTAGTGAAGGAGGATGAGGCCGAGAGACCTGCGTCTCCTTCCTTGCCCGCGTTAAAGGGCGCGGACAGGGAGGGCGACGCGGAAGACTCCCAGAATAGGAAGAAGAAAGGAAAAAAGGGGGAGGAAGAACAGGGAAGGGAGCCAGGAAGCCTGCAGGTCACTCAATTGCTCTCCTCACTAGCGGAGCACACAACGCTGATGAAGGAGAGCAACGAGAGAGCCGAAAAACTCCAGCGGGCTCTGGAAATGAAAAGGGAGTCGCTGGAGGCGATCACCTACGCGAGTGTAGCGGCGAGCGCAGTAGGGCGTAAACGCCCGGTCCCGACAGCGCTCCACTCGGTGGTTGTAGCCTCCAGGGACGAAATGGAAACGGGTGAGGACGTGTTGGGGAGGATTAGGGTCGCGATCAACGCAAAGCAGGGCGATATTCAAATTGACAAACTTCGCAAAGCTAAAGACCGGAAAGTCGTCATCAGTTGTCGCAGCGAAGAAGCTCGCAACAGGGTCAAAAGGAAGATCGAGACTGCAGACCAACGGCTCGAGGTCCTGGAGGTCCAAAACCAGGACCCTCTCATCATCCTCAGGGACGTTCTCAGTTCGCATACCAACGAGGAGGCGATTGAGTTCCTGAGGGTGCAAAACAAGAGAATCTTCCGTGACCTCGCAACTGGTGACGACCGAATCGAAATTAGATTCCGGAAGAAAGCCCGAAACGACCTGCTTTGCCATATGGTCGCGAAGGTATCCCCCACTCTGTGGAATCGGCTGCTGGGGGCGTCTGAGGTGTACCTGGACTTACAGCACATCAGAGTGGAGGACCAGTCGCCACTGGTCCAATGCTCGATGTGCTTGGGATACGGCCACAGCAGACGCCTCTGCGTCGAGACCACCGAAAAATGCGGCCACTGCGGGGGCCCTCATCTACGCAAAGACTGCGCTGTAAAGCTCGCCAATGCAGCTCCCACCTGCTGCAACTGCGTCACTGCAAAACTAGACATGACGGGGCACAACGCGTTCAGCCCAGACTGCCCCGTCCGACGCAGGTGGGACGCATTGGCTCGAGCAAAAGTAGCGTATTGCTGAGGGCTCCATGGCAGAAACATCGGCTGCCTCCACCGCGGGGCTGAAGGCGTACCCGGTAATGCAGGCTAACCTCCAAAGGAAAGAGCTGGCGACCGTGGAGCTGATCCAGGGGGCTCTGGAAAGGAAAGCGACTATGGCTCTTGTACAGGAGCCATATGTGGGGGGCAAGAAAAGGATGCGGGACTACCGCGGGGTGAGAACATTCCAGGCATCGGAAGAGGGAAGTGGGACTGTAAAGGCGGCCATCGTCGTCTTCGACCAAGACCTTGACGTCATACAGTACCCAGAACTCACCACGCACAACATCGTAGTGGTGAGGATCCGTACCAGTGCCTGGGACCTCGTGGTGGTCTCTGTATACTTCGAGCCTGACCTCCCCCCTCGCACCTTATCTGGAGCACCTTGGTGCGATCCGTCGCCGCATGGGAGCTCAAAGCCTGCTTATCGGTGGAGACGTAAACGCAAAGAGCCCGTGGTGGGGAAGTAGAGTGGAGGACAGTAGAGGTGAGGAGATGTGCGGCCTTCTTGGAGAACTCGACCTAAATGTACTCAACAGCGGCACCACACCAACTTTCGACACCGTCAGAGGCGGGAAAGTTTTCAGCAGTCACGTCGACATAACGGCATGCTCAACGGACCTTCTCAGCCTGGTGGATGGATGGCGCGTAGACGTGGGCATGACAAGCTCTGACCACAACGGCATTGAATTCAAAATTAAATTAGAAAAATCATTAGGAATTAATATTAAAACTACAACGCGTAAATATAATACAAGAAAAGCAAATTGGGACCAGTTTCATGAGAAACTGGCCCAATTAAAAATAGAAAATAAAATAAACAAAACAGAAATAGATAAAATTAACAATATTCAAGATTTGGAATTAACAGTAGAGTCATACATAAAAACAATAGAACATGCATGTAAAACATGCATACCTGAAAAGAAAAATAAAAATAAACTTACCTTGCCGTGGTGGTCCGAAGAGCTCGCCGCGCTGAAGAAAATGGTTGCTACCAGGAGGAGAAGGATCCGTTGCGCCGCGCCGATCCGTCGCGATGGTGTCGTTGCTGAGTACCTGAAAGAAAAGGAAGAGTATGAAAAGAAGGCCAAAATAGCTCAAGTGCAGAGCTGGAAACAGTTCTGCACAAAACAAGACCGGGAAGGGATGTGGGAGGGGATCTACAGGGTGATCGGAAGGACCTCCACTCGACCTGAAGACGTCACCCTCATCAAAGATGGCGAAACCCTCGACCCCGCACGCTCGGCGGCCTATCTCGCGGAATGCTTCTACCCGGAGGACCGCGAGTCGGAGGACGGCGAGGACCACAAGGCCACCAGAAGCCTCGCGAAGCGGGTGAACGATCGGGTCCATGGTGAGGTACATGACCCGCCGTTCACAGCGCACGAGCTAAGGTCTGTGGTCCGAGCCTTTAATCCGAAAAAGGCGCCGGGCGCCGACGGCTTCACGGCAGACATCTGCAGTCACGCCATTCTCCAGGACTCAGAGTCCTTCCTTGCCTTGGCCAACACATGCCTCAGTCTAGGGCACTTCCCCAAGCCCTGGAAAGAGGCCACAGTCGTGGTCCTGAGGAAGCCGGGCAAGGACGACTACCGTAGGGCAAAGTCGTACAGGCCAATCGGCCTGCTACCTGTCCTCGGTAAGATCCTGGAGAAAATGGTTGTAGCAAGGCTCCAGTGGCACCTGACACCGAGACTGAGTACTCGCCAGTATGGCTTTATGCCACAGCGAAGCACGGAGGACGCCCTCTATACTCTGGTGAACCAAATAAAAGCGGAGGTTAAAGATAAAAAGCTGATAACGCTAGTGTCACTAGATATAGAGGGTGCCTTTGACAGTGCTTGGTGGCCGGCCATCAGGGTCAGACTGGCTGAGGAACAGTGTCCGGTCAATCTCAGGAGGCTACTGGACAGCTACCTTGACGGCAGATGTGTGAAGCTGAGGTATGCGGGGGTAGAACACGAGAGGGTAACCCAAAAGGGATGCGTCCAGGGTTCGATTGGAGGACCGATCCTCTGGAACGTTTTGTTGGATCCCTCCTCAAGGAGTTGGCTGCAAAAGGAGTCCGCTGTCAGGCATTCGCGGACGACGTCGTTCTGCTGTTCGCTGGGTGTACTGGTTCCGAGGTGCAGCGACAGGCCAATGTCGCCCTCGAGCATGTCTGGAGGTGGGGTGTCAAAAATAAGCTAAAGTTTGCAGCACACAAAACGAGCGCAATGCTCATAACAAACAAGCTCAAATATGACACCCCCCGCCTGAGCATGGGCGGGGTCGACATTGGCATGTCCAAAGAGGTCAAGATTTTAGGGCTGACCATTGACGACAAGTTGACTTTCAACAGTCATGTCGCCAACGTCTCTAGGAAGGCCCTAAATATCTACAAGCAGCTGCAGAGAACAGCCAAGATCAGCTGGGGCCTGCACCCGGAAGTTATACGCACCATTTACTCGGCGGCAGTGGAGCCAATAGTCTTGTACGCGGCGGCAGCGTGGGCTCCTGCAGCCAACAAAGTCGGGGTCAAAAAGCTCCTTGGGACGGTACAGAGGGGTGTGGCTCAAAAAATCTGCAAATCATACCGCACGGTCTCCCTAAACTCGGCTCTAATACTGGCCGGGATACTTCCTCTCGACCTGCGCATACAGGAAGCAGCAGCCCTGTATGAAGCGCGCAAAGGGTCGTCCCGGCTAGTGCTAGGAGACCGGGAAGTGGAGCGTGTGGTGGATTATGCGAAAATGCCACACCCGGCTCGGCGTCCAGAGCTTAGCTTCAAAAGCCTGGACAACCAAAGCCTGGTAGAACAACACAACGTGCAGACGCGCCGTATTTTTACAGACGGTAGCAAGATAGGGGGTAAGGTCGGAGCTGCGCTGTCCGTGTGGGACAGCCACTCCGAACTGAAAGCCCGTAAACTATCTTTGCCTGCGTACTGCACAGTCTACCAGGCCGAACTGCTGGCACTCTGCCGAGCCACGGACGAGATCCTGAAGTGCGGAGAGAGGAGCTATGGTGTGTACAGTGACTCGATGGCAGCACTGCAGGCGGTCACAAACCATGGCTCCTTGAATCCGCTAGCGTTCCAGGCGCGCCAAAACCTCTGCGAGGCCTTGGCCCGGGGCAAAGATGTCTCCTTGTTCTGGATCAAGGCCCACGCCGGTTTCGAGGGTAATGAGCGCGCCGACATCCTCGCAAAGGAGGCAGCGGTTTCGGGACGGAGAAAGCCGGACTACGACCGGTGCCCGGTTTCTTTCGTCAAGAGTCAGCTTCGCGGTGAGTCTCTTGGCGAGTGGAACCGGAGGTACCTGGACGGCGAGACTGCCTCCGTCACGAAGCTGTTCCTCCCAAACGCGGTGGACGCCTTCAGGCTCGTCCGTAAAATTCAACCCCAAGGAGTAATAACGCAGATGCTGACTGGACATGGCGGGTTCTCCCAGTATCTGCACCGGTTCAAGTGCAAGGAGAGCCCATCATGCATCTGCGACCCCGACGTGCACGAAAGTGTCGTGCACCTAATTTTTGAGTGCCCGGCCCACAGCAGGAACAGATTCCACCTGCAACAGTCAGTTGAGGTAGAGGTGAGCGCTGCAAACGCTCACTGCCTCATAGCAAACAAATCGTCAAGAAAACAATTTATGGAATTTGCAGTGAGCGTTTGCAGCGCCGCTGCTGAAAGAAACAAATAAGTGAGCAAAAATAAAATAAAAGAAACGAAAACAGAAATGAATAAAAAAGTCCCTGACCACGTCAGGGGAATTAACGTATTAAATAATAAAAAAAAAAAAAAAAAAAAAAAAAAAAAAAAAAAAACCTAACCTAACCCAGTATAAGCCTAACTACGGTCGACATCACATCGAGCTCCGACTTAAAAATTCGCCAAAATTGCATTCCTGCGAATATACGTGTGAAAGTGATATCAAAAGTTTCGTCATAACCCAAATATCGAGGATTAGTGTGGGCAAGGTCGTAGGTCAAAGGTCGTGGCTCCGGGAAGGCATCTAGTTTGCTGCAGTGACATTTGAAGGAGGTTAGTAAACCAATCAACTAAATATAACCAAAAGATCGGCGCAGAGGAGACCCGTTTTTTGACATATCGTCGAAGTCTGTCGGGCTCCAGGTTGAAAAGTTACGGGACCCACAAGTTTGTGAAAACACGTGGTCATAACCTTAACACGAGGCGCATTGCTAACCTCCAAGGCTACACGCGGCGACAAACGTCAAGTCAAACGTCAAACGTCATTTTGACAAGTGACATTCAAACGTCAAAGTCGAATTGACATTGACAGCTGCGAAACGTCAACGTCGCCGAAACGTCACCTGTCACCATCACCATCTGTCATCTGTCACCTGTCAACTGTCACCTGACAATGCAGCCACAAGTGAAGACCCCGGAGACGGCCTGAAGACACCAAACCAGCGCTGAAGACACCGCAGCGGCCCACCAGGTAAGTCCGAGGGAACTCCTGAACGACTTGTCCTAGGATAACCGGGTTTGGATTTTTCTGACTGGGAAGTCCAGGACCTGTCACCCCCATTATCCCCTTTACCCCGTCATCCCTCACCCCAACCCCCCCTCAACCCCCCCCCCCCAACCCCCCCCCCCCCCCCCCCCCCCACCCCCCCCCCCCCCCCCCCCCCCCCCCCCCCCCAACCCCCCCCCCCCCCCCCCCCCCCCCCCCCCCCCCCCCCCCCCCCAACCCCCCCCCCCCCGAACACCACACGGGACCTTCCCCCCCCCCCCCCCCCTCGGACGTCATTACCCCTCTGCCTGTATCTCGGGAACGGCTGGACCTAGAAAGCTGTGAGGGGTGTCGTTGAAATCGTCTCGACGAGCTCCATCATCTGGCCCCTACAGTTTTTCTCAAAAAATCCAGTCACCAGAAATCACCAGCTGGGAACTTTTGAACACCAACAACATCACACGCCAAGGCATACTCCGTCAGCGGCAGCGGAACATCAGCAGCACGCGACGCGGCGAAAACATCGTCATCACGTTAATTAGTACGGTGAGTCCATCACCAAAGTATTTAGTATAAAAAAAAAAAAAAAAAAAAAAAAAAAAAAAAAAAAAAAAAAAAAAAAAAAATACATCACAATACCTAAATTTAATATAACTTTATTGTAATTTAGTCTTTAAGTTTTCTGTATTTCTTTTGTATCCACTTCCAACGCTTCCTAAGCAATATGTCAGCCCCATCCAAAACTAACTCCACCAACGTAAGCAAGGTCAAGCCGACGCGGTCGCTTCGGGAGAAGGTGCTGTCGAAGTCAGCGAAGTCTGTCGCCTCGGAGAGGTTGGCGCAACCATCGCAGACGTGCACAGCGGACCTAAAGCCGAAAGCGGCCTCGGTGTCAGACGCGGCGGACCAGACGGCACTGCTGCAACAACTAAAAAGCCCTGTCACCGCTTACAGCTCGGCCTGCTCGGAAGTCTCCGACCAGCAACGTGCGAGCGACAACAAAAGGATCTCGGAGATAGTTATAGAATGGGAGCAATGCAACATTTCCCCACCCAAACCCATCATCACAGACGAGGAGGACTCAGACGCCTCGAGCCGGACAGACCACACGTCCGGCAGGAGGGCGAGCATCCTGTACAGGACACCGAAGAGAGGAACTGGTGTCCACATGGACCTCGCCACACGGGAGGCGAACACCCTCCTCCAACAGGGAAAGGAGGCGCTGGAGGCGGCCGGAAACATGAAGCGGGAATGTAAAGTCACCGCTCAGGAGAGCCTCCAGGGACTGTATGAGACAGTGTTATCGTTGTCGGACTCCAGGGCAAGACATAAGCACAACCTGGAGAAAGAGAGGTCTCGGCACGCGCAAGAACTAGTGCGCGCAGAGCGGGCACACACCCGTGATATGCTCGCTCTTAAAGAGACCCTCGCCAGTGAGCTGTGTGGAGCCCGGGAGGACATACGGGACACCCTGAAGGCCACTAAAAACATCAGAGAGTGGCTGGGCTCGGAGACCCTCGAGGCGCTAAAGGCAAGCGCCGAAACAAGGAAAGGCGTCCAAGCGCTTGAGGCGACTATAAGAAAGGAGGCGGAGAGCACGCGCAAGGTAATAGCCAGAGGCTCTGGGTCGCCGGGAAAAGACATCCCGAACCCAATACTTATGCGCCTCGAGCTGAATATTGGCAACATAACCAATCAGCTCGACACTCTCCGCAAACAGCTGGACCGCCTCAAGCAGACGCCGAAGACTCCAGCCACCAACAACGTGCAGTCCATCCAGCACGAATGCTGTATCACCCCCGCAATGGTGACGGCCGCCTCCACTATGGAAAGACTGGAGGCACAAATGCAGACACTCACCACACAAATAACTACACACATCAACACACCCCCACCTCCGCAGCAAGACATCGGCCGACACTTTAAGCCACTCACGGAGAAGCTACAGTCAGTGTCCTCCGACATCAGAGACCTCCGCGACAGGCCAGCCCCAGCACCCGCAGCGCCAAACCTGCAATCGGAGCTCGCCATCGTAGAGGTCAAGCGGACACTGGCTGAAGTGGTTAAAGGCATCGGCAGGATGAGCGAGAAGACCCCCACACCTCATCAACAACCAAAGGCAGCAGCAAAACCCAACATCCCACCACAGTCCGGACACACACTCATTGTCTCCTCGACGGACCCAAAACACACGGGAGACAATGTCATGGACAGAATCAGAGCGGCACTCGACCTGAAGAACTCGGGAGCAAAAATAAACAAAACCAGGAAGGCGAAGAACCAAAAGATCATCCTAAGCTGCGCGACACGAGAGGACATGGATGTCGTAAAGCGCCAAATCACCGGCAAAGATGACCTGAAGGTTCAAGAGCCGAAACCGGGAAATCCGCTGGTCTGTTTAAGAGGCGTCGAGGCCTACCACTCAGATGCGGAAATGGAGGGTCTCCTATGGTCCCAAAATAGGACAATCCTCCATGGCATCGAAGCGGGTAGCCAGACGCTCAAACTGAGGTTCAGGAAGAGAGCCCGTGACCCAGTAATCTGCCACCCAGTATTCGAGCTGTCCCCAGAACTGTGGAAACGGTTCACGCACGGCGAAGCCAAAGTTTTCTGCGGCCTAAAGAGGGTCCCGGTAGAGGATCAGTCCCCCCTGGTGCAATGCAGCAAGTGCATGGGATATGGTCATACGAAGACCATATGCTCCGAGAAGACACTGAGCTGCAGCTACTGCTCAGCCGAGCACATCGGGAGGGACTGCCCCTTGAGAGCGAAAGGAGAGGACCCAAAGTGCGTGAACTGTGTCCGGGCAAAGAAGCAGGGGGCCGAATTGAAGCACCCCTCTTATAGTGCAGACTGCCCGGAACGACAGAAGTGGGACAGCATAGCCAGGTCTAGGATCGCATATTGTTAAAGAGGAGGGCACCCACGCACAACACATCACGGTCACCGCTCGAAGTAACCCGACAAGAGGTTTGCAGGTCATTCAAGCGAACCTCCAAAGGTCCAAACTTGCGACAACAGAGCTCCACATGGCGGCCCAGCAGAAAGGCGTAAAGATAGCTCTCGTTCAGGAACCCTACGTAGGAAGAACGGGATGCTTGAAGCAAAACGCAGGCACACATGTCATTCAGTGCACCCTGGGCAGACAGAAACCTGTCAAGGCGGCGGTGATAGTTTTCGGGGACGAGCTGGAGGTCATTCATGACCCTCAGCTGGTCACCGAGAACATTGCAGCCGTATTGATAAAGGTTGGGGCAATCAAGTTTGCGGTCCTGTCGGTTTACTTCGAAGGGGACCAAGACTTATCACCATACATCAACACTGTCAAACACATACTAACAAAAATACACACATACACACTCAACGTTATTGTAGGAGGAGACGTGAACGCCTGGAGCCAGTGGTGGGGGAGCAACTCCGAAGACCACCGAGGCGCAGAGTATAATTCGTTCATCAGCGAAATGGAACTCCATATCCTCAACACCGGACAGACTCCCACCTTCGAGACGTACAGAGGGGATAGGTTGTACACGAGCATCGTTGACGTAACTGTGTGCAGCATGTCCCTCCTGAACAGGATCGATTGCTGGAAAGTAGACAGAAGCCTGACGTCATCGGACCACAACGCAATTACCTTCGCCATACGCCTGGAGAAACCCTTAGAACCCTTAAGGCCCATCTCCACGCGTATCTATAACACCAAAAAGGCGAAATGGTCCGATTTCAAGGAACACCTACAACAGTTCCTTGAGGAAAAAGGTATAACTCTGTCTAGAGTCCAAGGGATCTCGATCCCGGAGGAAATGGAGACCGTAGTAAGCGAATATACTACTGTCATCCATCAAGCTTGTGAGAAAGCAGTACCCAAGCTGAAGGCCCGCAAATTCGACACAAGGCCACCCTGGTGGTCCCCTTCTCTCGAAAACCTCAAGAAAGAGGTCCTGAGGAAAAAGAGAAGGATCAGGAATGCGGCCCCGTCACGTCTCAATCACACAATACAGGAGTATCACACCGCAAAATTACTCTACAACACACAAGCAACAGAGGCAGCCACGACAAGCTGGAAAGAGTTCTGTTCCACACAAGATAGGGAAAGTATGTGGGACGGAATATACAGGGTCATAAGGAAGACGGCAAGAAGGGAGAACGACGCGCTCCTCACTAACACAACGGGCGAAACCCTAAGCCCGGAGCAATCAGCACGACTTCTTGCCGAGACCTTCTATCCAGCAGACAACACACACACCGATACTCCACAACAAACACACATCAGATCATTGACTATGGCGGACCCCGGCAACGTAACTGAACTTGCGGACGACGACCCACCGTTCAAACCTGCGGAGCTGGAACTGGTTTTACAAAACCAGAATCCAAAGAAAGCCCCAGGTCCGGATGGGCTAACAGCAGACATATGCGCAATGGCTATCAGCTGCGATAGGGAAGTATTCTTGGCCTTGGCCAACAAGTGTCTCACACTTGCATACTTCCCAAAGCAGTGGAAAATAGCCCATGTGTGCATACTCCGCAAACCCGGGAAAGACGATTATACCAAACCGAAGTCGTACAGACCTATTGGACTGTTATCGGTAATGGGAAAAATCGTCGAAAAGCTAATAGTCAACAGATTACAACACCACCTACTACCAACACTTAACACACATCAGTACGGATTCATGCCACAGCGTGGAACCGAGGACGCTCTCTATGCACTAGTGAAGCACATACGTGCGGAAATAAAGGCCAAAAAAGTGGTCCTTTTGGTATCGCTGGACATAGAGGGCGCCTTCGACAACGCATGGTGGCCAGCCATCAAGAACCAGCTCATCCGGAAAAAGTGTCCCAAGAACATTTACAGCACACTGGCCTCATACCTGGAAGATCGAGTGGTATGCGTAAACTACGCCAGGTCCAAGAGCGAGAAGGAAACTACGAAAGGCTGCGTCCAGGGCTCAATAGCCGGTCCGACGCTGTGGAACGTAATCCTAGACTCGCTCCTTCACAAAATCAACAGTGTAGGAGAGTTCTGCCAAGCGTATGCAGACGACGTGGTACTGGTCTTCTCTGACAATGACGTCCAAGTCCTGCAACAGAAAGCCGAAAGAACACTGGAGTGTGTGGCCGAGTGGGGCACTCAGAACAAGTTAAACTTCGCAGCACACAAAACCAATGCAATGGTTCTGACGAAGAAACTTAAGTATGATGCCCCCGTCGTCCACATGCGAGGTGTTCGGCTAAATCTTGTCAACGAGATCAAGTTGCTAGGACTCGTCATAGACAACAAACTCACCTTCAATGCACACGTATCCGCCACATGCAAGAAAGCTGCGGACATATATAAACAGCTAGCGTGCGCAGCGAGGGTGACTTGGGGTCTGAAAAGGGAAGTCACCAGGACCATATATGTGTCGGTGATAGAGCCAATCGTGCTATACGCGGCTAGCGCATGGGCCCCTGCAGCCGAGAAGCTGATGGTAAGAAACCAGCTAGACTCACTGCAAAGGGGCTTCGCGCAGAAGATCTGCAAAGCGTATCGCACGGTGTCTCTGACATCGGCACTAATACTCTCCGGACAACTGCCTCTCGACCTTCGAGTAGCCGAGGCAGCGATGCTGTTCCGTATAAAGAAAGGGTACTCCGACGAGTTCTTACCGCCCGGCAGGGAGGTGGAGCGAAAAGTCGAGTACACCCAACTTCCACATCCCTCAAAAATGGTGCTCACAAAATACCAGCAGCTGGAAGACTTCAACGCAGAAACCGTGGAAACTTACCAGGTAGTCGGTCCCCACATCTACACCGACGGTAGTAAGATTGAGGGCAAAGTAGGAGCAGCCCTAACCTGGTGGGACAGCGGTAAGGAGTTGAAGCACAGGACCTTCCGGCTAGAGCCACACAACACTGTCTTCCAATCGGAACTTTACGCACTGTTCAGAGCAGTTAAGTTGGTGAGAGAGAGCCGAACGGACGCGGCCAGCATCCTGAGCGATTCCAGATCATCTCTGGACCTGCTTAGGTGCCCAAGACCAACACACCAACTGGCTCATAGCATCAAAGAACTAGTGCGTGAGATCCGAGGGGAGGGCAGGGACGTGAAACTCTTCTGGTTAAGAGCACACGTAGGGACACCAGGAAACGAGAGAGCGGATGAGTTGGCAAAAAAGGCGGCTCTCACGAAAAAGACAGCGCCAGACTACAACAAAGTCCCTATTTCGTTCGTGAAGAAGAGCATACGCGAAGAAACGGTCAAGAGGTGGCAGGAAAGATATGAATCCTCCAGCACGGGATCGGTGACCAAAGTGTTCTTCCCAAATGTCCTTGTGGCAAAAAGAACAACGGAGGTAACAGCACTCACACCGACTCTGGTACAGATATTTACCGGACACGGAGGGTTCTCAGCATATCTACACCGTTTCCACCTCAAAGACTCTCCATCTTGCGTATGCGACCCAGACACGGACGAAACAGTCTGGCATTTACTTTTCGAATGTCCAAGATTTAGCAGAGACCGAATCGAGCTAGAGCACAAGCTAGACGTGAGTCTAGACTTGACCACAATAAGCTCGGTCATGGAGGACAAGACCACAAGACCTCCATTCTTGGAATTCGCAAGTAAAGTTGCAGAAGCCGCCATAAAAGCCAATTCCACAAGGCCCCTTACAAACACCGTACCAACGACACAAACACAGACACCAACACAAACACAATTACTGACACAAACACCAACCTCGACACAAACACAAACACTGACACAAACACAAATTCAATTAATGACACAAACACCAACCTCGACACAAACACAAACAATGACACAAACACAAACGCTGACACAAACACAAACGCAGACACAAACACAAACATCGACTCAAACACAAGCACTGACACAAATACAGACATTCACAAGAACACCGACTCCTAACACGACACAGAACCAAACAACAATACTGACACAAAATCAAACAGACCTTAACAATACTCAGACAACAACAACGGCAACGACACTAACACACCCCAGAGTCGAGATAGTAACGACCTTACTAAATTGGGGTACAATCGGCGAGCCCGGCATAAGATTGAGAAGTGTTGCCCTGTTTATGAACAGAGACAAGGAAAGTTTCGGGATCAGTTTCTGCAAACCAAAGAGGAAGAGAGTAGCCATACCGCCGGGCCTGGCAGCCTTAGTAAATGGAAGCACTGGAAAAGCGAGCATAGAAGCAAAACGGTATGACACCTTACCGGAAGTGGACTTCTTTGATATCCGATGCCGGGTAATGCAGTTCAAGAACAAGAGAATTGTATTACTCGAGTGGAATAAAGACAGTCCATCTACCCAGGCGAGCTCGCTGCTCCAAAAGCTAGAGATGTCAGGTAGCGTTCCAAAGACCATCAGCGTGGACGCCATGGTCATCGAGGGCGTCAAAGGAACGACGGCGGACCGTCTAGGCTGCTTAAAGGCCGCTGGGAAACACGAAGTGGTAGTGTACGAGGATAGGGGAGAAGATCTTAGTTACCTTAGATCCCCGAAGAAGAGTCCTAAAACACCTGACTCAAAGTCCTCGTCACCGGAAACACCCAGCGGATCTGAGCGAGCACAGGAAAAGATAGCGACGGAAAGAGAGGAAGCCGCTCAGGCAAACAGAAACTCCCCGGAACAACAGGAGCAACAAAAATCTCGACTTGCCAGGTTCAAGACCTACCTGAACTCCACACTCAAACAGCGTCGGATGGGAGTGATCCACTCCGGCCTGTTTGACGCGCCCATTGACCAAGAGGCAGCAACCGCGGCTTTCGTCAGAGAACCCCCGTGGGTAAGGCCGGAACTGCCGCCTCAACTGTCAAGAGCAGAAATGGGACAGGTCAGTCCTCCAACCTTCATACCGGTGTCAGAACCCGCGGATCACGTGTACAACGCCTTTCTCGAGTTCCTGGCTGTTGTGAGAGCAACCAAACAGGTAAACCTCACAACATGCAGGAAAATCTTGCAGACTTTCAATCTTCGGAACGAGGGTCTGTTAGGAGTACTACTCGAGGAGGCGGGGGCGGCGGTGTATGATAACTCCACATCCCAGGTCATCATAGGGAAAATGGGGGAATCATACATGGCTGCGTACTGCGCGACCTGCGGTTTCGTGGCACTGGACGAGGACGAGACCAAAAGGAAGGGAAAACCGGTCTTCAAAACACCACCAGAAGACACAATAGTGGTAGTTGCCGGGTGCACGGAAATAATGCTGGACGACAAGTTCCTCGAGATGGCGCAAACCATCGAGGGGACTTCGAAAACATACGTTCCAGCATTATGGGAAATAAAAAACATCAGATGGGTAAACGGAGTGCCGGGGTGCGGCAAGACAACTTGGCTGGTGAAGCACTTCGATGAGGAGGACGAGGTGGTGGTCACCACGACGACGGAAGCTGCTAAAGATCTGAGGGAAAAGCTCTCGCACCGGGTAGGAGAAAAGAGTAAGACAAAGGTGCGGACTATGGCTTCCGTTTTAGCTAACGGTTTCAAAGAGGGCGAGAAGTGCCAAAGATTAACGGTGGACGAAGCCCTCATGAACCACTTCGGAGCCATAGTCATGGCAGCAAAGTTGTCGGGAGCCAGCGAAGTCGTCCTCATCGGGGATGTCAACCAGCTACCATACTTGGACAGGGATAACCTATTTCCACTCAGGTACACCCGTCCCGGTATGGTAGCGTCAGTGACGCAGGAGTTGCTCTGCACGCACAGAAATCCCATGGACGTCGCGTTCGCATTGAGTGAGATATATAATGGAATTTACTCGTCAAAAACATCTGCGAGTAATATCCATTCCCTGACAGTGTTTGGTTACTCGGGTGCGATAATAGAGAAAGAAACCCAGAACACGCTGTTCCTGGTGCACACACAGGAGGAGAAATCCTCCTTGAGTGCCCAGGGATACGGCTCTGGGGAGGGCTCTCGCACCCTGACCATCCACGAATCTCAGGGTCTCACGTACGAGCGCGTCGTCATAATCAACACCAGACGTCGTATCCAAATCCACGACAGCGTCCCACATGCGGTTGTGGCAGTGTCGCGCCATACATCCAGCTGCGTGTACTACACCGACGACGCCAGCGACGCGATAGGCCGCTTCTGCAGGAAAGCCATGGACGCGCCAACAGCCGCAGTTGTCGACTACAACCTGAAGACAGCCATGCAGCACCAAAACATGACGATCGTGGAGGCGCTGACCGAGCTACGACAAAATATCAACACCCACTCCCAATCCCAATCCCTTTCCCCATGACGAATGTTTAATATTAATGTCTAGTAAATGTAAGTAAGTTAAGAAAACAATTGGGTATAAAAAAAAAAAAAAAAAAAAAAAAAAAAAAAAAAAAAAAAAAAAAAAAAAAAAAAAAAAAAAACCTATATATACATAAAGTCATATAAGCACCTCTATACACTTATAAAAAAAAAAAAAAAAAAAAAAAAAAAAAAAAAAAAAAAAAAAAAAAAAAAACCCACACACCCACTTAAAATTAAGGATAAAAAGATAAATGAAGATAACCATAGAATGTAAGTAGCATATATATAGAAATAGTTAATTAGAATAAGGTGATGGACCCCGTACGTAAAAAACATCTTATGTACGTGGACGGACGAGTGCTGCAGTCGCAGCGGAGAATGTAATGTAATTTTATCAAAAGGCGAATTAAAGTCAACACAAAAAGGCAATACTAAAAAAAGGCGCGGACCAAGAGTCTGCGGTTACATAGTTTTATTTAAAAAAAAAAAAAAAAAAAAAAAAAAAACCTAACCTAACCTAACCTAACCTAACCCCGCCGATACAAAAATTTTAATTTCTGTGCGATTTTGTTCAAACTTTTTTGTAAACGTGTCTAATCTGATCTAATTATTGACCTTCGCGCCTTTACACGCGAAAATATTTGATATTTTTCGTATTTATACGAAAATTCTTGTTTTTTATTGCTATATAGCGATATATTTATCTTTGACACGTCATAACTTCGCTGTTTATCAGTGGATTGTCGTGATTTCTTCGTTGACCTATAGCTCAAGACGTCTGCTTTCGTTTGAGTATAATTTTGGCACCCTATTTTAAAAACAAATAGCTTTTATTATTAAAAAACATCTAAAAATAGTAACATTTTAAAATTCAATTTCTTCAAAAACGGTTTAGTCAAAATTTCATCTGTTTATATTAGTTTGTAGGTCTCTTACAGACCTTCCTAAATATATAGCACACGTATTGCGTGTCTATATAGTTCTTCAAAATTTTTATATTTTAAAAATATTCTAAAAATAACAGTTTTTCACGGTTTTTCAGGGAAATTTGTTCCCGGACCCCCAAAAATTTTCACGCCATTCGCTTGCAAACGTCCAGCCGAATCCAACGGTACCACTCCCGTGGCGCTCCGACTACCAGGAGCCGAGGAAATTACGAATTTCTGGCCCGCCCACCCACCCTTATTTCATTAGGCATATCGATTCCGGAGACTTTTTCCATTCAACTTTTTATACCCCAATAACTCTGGGAGGCCATATCTCCGGAATCAATAAAGCTAGAGGGCTGCGGTTTGCGGTGTTGGACAGGTGTTTAGCTGCTCTTTCTTTGCACACTAGTCTCAAAGCCATAAGCCGAGAGACTGTCTTTTGGCATCAGTGCCTGTGTAACAGGCCCAAAAATTCTTGCGATTTTAGGCCGTTTTTGGACGCTTCTTGCATCGCAAGAAGCGTTTCCCTGCTAAGGCGACCACTAGCCAGAGCGGCGAGACCCCCTTCATCGTTTCAACACGGTTAAACCACGTTCACCTGGTGACAGCAGACAGAATTTTAATAAAATCCACAGGTTATAATCTTTTTATTTAAAATTACAATTTATTTTACAATTTATACAATATTTACACATTTTATTATATTTACAACTTTTACAAATTTATACACAATACTGAGTTTACAACTTTTACAATCTTACCACATTAATATTCCCAGGTTGGGTTAGGGGTTAACTTTATCCCTCCCATCCCATTCCTATCCCTTATCTCCAAGGCACTATCTCCCATCTATTAAGATGTTCCGCACCCCGGCTAAGAAACCCTCTACTTCCTCCCCGCCAACAACTCCCCCAAGACAAAAAACGAAGACCGATACTTTCGTGATCCAAACGAAAGTCCGAAAAAATGAAGGGGAGCAAGATGCGGCAAAGATCCTCTTCCCGGAGGAAAGTTCACAAAGTTTAGCCGTAGCACAGCCCAGCCGACTGCAAGAGGCAAGGGCATGGGTGACGAAAGCCAAGATGGCTCTCAATGCGTCACGAAATCTAAAGACTGACATAAAGGCTTCCGTCACCCAGGCCATTGACCGGCTCTACCAAATAATTAAAGAGGCTGAAGCTGGAAAACATTCGCACCCTTCCCCACCGGCACTGGGCGACGCGGGCGCAGAGAGGCGCGTTGACCAGTGTGTGGAGGGGCGTGCTGAAGCTCTCCAACCACGGGAAGAGGAGGGAATCACAAGAGATGCAGTAGGGAAGGCTCAGGTCTCTCAGTTGCTCACCTCGTTGGCTGAACATGGTCAGCTAATGAGGGAGAGCAACGAGAAGGTTGAGCAGTTAAAAGTAGTTCTCCAGGAAAAAAGGGAGTCTCTGGAGGTGGCAACGTACGCGAGTGTTGCGGCGACTGCAAAGGGGCACAAATGCCCGGAGCCTACAGCGCTGCACTCGGTCGTGGTCACGTCCAGAGACGACATGGAGACCGGGGAAGAAGTCTTGAGCCGCATCAGGACGGCCATAAATGCCAAGGCCGAGAGCATAAAAATTGACCGGATCCGAAAGGCCAAAGACCGGAAGATCGTCATTGGCTGCAGAAGCGAAGCGGAGCGAGACAGGGTTCAATCACGCATTGAGGCAGCGGACAGCCAGCTTGAGGTCCTGGTCGTCAAAAACCAGGACCCCCTCATCATCCTCAGGGACGTCCTGGGGTCGCATAAGGACGACGAAATCCTTGAGTTCCTGAGGGTGCAAAATACGACCCTGTTTCGCGACCTCCCAACCGGTGACGATCGGGCCGAAATCCGGTACAGGAAGAGGGCGAAGAGTGCCATCTTATGCCACGTTGTCCTAAAAGTGTCCCCTACTCTCTGGTCGAGGTTTCTCGAGGCGTCTGAGGTTTACCTCGATCTCCAGCTCATTAGGGCGGAGGACCAGTCTCCACTGGTCCAATGCTCAATGTGTCTGGGGTACGGGCACAGCAGGCGTCTCTGCTCCGAGACCAAGGAAAAGTGTGGGCACTGTGGGGGTCCTCACCAGCGGACCGATTGCGCTGAAAAGCTCGCTAACGCACCTCCCACCTGCTGCAATTGCACCAAAACCAGCTCAGGGTCGACGGGGCACAGTGCCTTCAGTATGGAATGCCCCGTCCGACGCAGGTGGGACGCCTTGGCACGAGCGAAGACAGCGTACTGTTGAGGGCCCTTCCGGAGACAGCGTGGCAAATGTTGGTGTTCAGCACGTCTACGGGCGAAGTCTCGCAGATCCAATCTGCTCGGTGGAGGGACAGAGAAAAGACGCAACCAACGAGGACCCGCGCCGCAACGGTACACCGTACAGATATAGGAGAACGCAAAATAATTTCGTCCGATTTCGTAAGAAAAAGGACAAATTAACTACGGCAAACCCTAATACTATACCGTTGGGGCTCGGTGAACACTCAGCGCTAACACCACTATCGGCCGACACCAGCAGAAGATCTCGTACCGAAACTGAAGCATTCGATAGAAGACTGGACGCTCTAAATCATGCTAAAACCAAAAAACACAGGCCATCATTAACGCATGTACCTTTGCGACTGCTCAACTGATATAGAGTAGGTGATGGTAAAAATCACCCTTCACTCTACAGCATAGGCAAAAGATACCGACCAGCATAAACCTGCGAAAATATTGAAATACGGTGCTGAGGCAGATGACATGTCACTTGCCCAACTCCCAAACCTACCATCAATTTTTTACCGGCAAAGAAAAATACGGCACAAAAAGGACTCTGATCAAGTTAGAGGGATTGATAGCATAAACGCCACTAAAAAAAAAAAAAAAAAAAAAACCTAACCCCGCCTAATAAACCTGCCCTCATCGTTGCGCCGCAGGGCGTCGGCACCTCCCAAACACCCCAGGACGTAGTGCAGTCTTTTAAAAATGCTGTCAGTTTCCGCACCACATCGTACGCACCGTCTAGAATACAGACCGTGTCAAATAATAAGTTGCGAGTGGAGTTCGACACTGAACAGCAGCGCGATGAGACCCTCAAAATATTAAAAAAGTCCTCACAGGTCACTGCCGAACCGGCCAAACTACTGATGCCAATGATTATCCTTAAGGGTATTTCATTGGACACGCCATCAGAAGAGCTGGTCGACGTTATTCGCGGCCAAAATGAAGAGCTGACTGCCCTTGCGGTAGACAGCAATGATTTGCGGCTCGCATTTAAGCGAAACAACCGTCACCCCAAATTATACAACGCCGTCCTTATCGCCAAGCCCGCCATATGGCGGAAAATACTAGAAATGAAGCGTGTCTGCGTGGATCACCAGCGGGTTCACGCAGAGGACTTCTCAACGTTCCTCCAATGCAGGAAATGCCTGCAGTTCGGTCACATTCAAACCAAATGTACCGCGACTCAGGCACCCTGCTCTTACTGCTCGGAAGAGGGGCACGTTACCACCAACTGCCCTCTGCGCGAAAAGAAAGGTGCTCCCAAGTGCTTTAACTGCATACAGCACAACAACAAATTTAACACCACCCATGACATCGGACACACGGCCACCTCCAACATTTGCCCTCGAGTGAAATCATTAAAAATAAAAATAATTAACCGTACCCATTATGGATAAACAACTTATTAAAATTTTACAGTGTAACATAGATCGATCTAAACATAGTCTTCACGAATTTCTAACTTATTTTTATAATGGCCATTATGACATCGCCTTGCTGTCCGAGCCCTATATAGGCTCTGGCAAAGAGGTGAAGCCGATATCCGGTATCGACATCTACCAGTACTCAAGAGGGTCCAATGTCAAGGCTTGCATTCTTGTTAAACAGGGGCGTGGTGTGGTGTTGGGGGAGTCTAGCCTGTCGACCGCCAATTTATGCGTCGTACATCTTAAGACCGGTCATCAGAAGCTGTACCTAGGATCAGCTTATGTCGAACCAAATGACGACACATCGTCCACGCTAGAGGCTATAGACTACTTCCTTAAGACTACATCGCGTTACAAGTGCATACTTGGAGGTGACTTCAACGGCTGGCACCCGGCATGGGGAAGCACCAGATCAAACCTGAGAGGTAACGACTTAATGGAGTTAGCTCAAACCAATGACATGTACGTCTGCAACACTGGCGATACTCCGACGTTCGAGACGGTGACGCATGGGCGCGATCGATCGTCAATCATTGATGTGACATTAGCGTCTGGCCAAGCCTTCGATATGGTCGGTGAGTGGAGGGTCAACCTTGAATGCTGCACCACGTCACAGCATAATGCCATAGAGTTTCATATAAATACAGAGAAACCAACATCATCCGAAATAGGCAACTCCTCAACTTTCATGTTTAACACCGAAAAGGCGGACTGGGCAGCATTCAGGGACGCCGTGCTGCAAGAGGTAGCGCTATCAGACATTCTCGAAACCAACGCAAGCAACCTAGATAAAGTTGAACTTGAGGCGCTCATCAATCGATTAACATCGTTGATTCGAGACTGCTGCAAGGAAACCATGCCCACTAGAAGCGGAAAAGCCAAGCAGAAACCTCCTTGGTGGAGCGATACGTTGCAACGGCTCAAGGGGGAAGTGATAAGCCTTCACCGGCAAATACATTCGGCAAAACGATCTGGCCAACCCCTTGAGGCCCTGCTTCAGGTGCAGCTCACAAAAAAGAAAGAGTATAGTGAGGCAATCAAAGCCGAGTCCACTGCCAATTTCCGCAAGTTTTGTGAGCTGCAGACTAAGGAAAACGTCTGGTCTTTGACCAATCGCCTCCTAAAGGAAACTGCACCCAGAAGACCCCCCACTACATTAAAAGTAGGAAGCAGCTTCACGGCAAATGCAGAGGAAACTGCAAATGCTTTGCTCAAGCATTTTTACCCCGACGATTCCCCGGACCAAACACCACAACAACAACAGCTGCGCACGCATTTCAACAACTTTTCTATTACCACCCCGGACGATCTCCCCTTCACGGAGGAGGAAGTGCTCGAGCAACTCACCTCTATAAACCCCAAAAAAGCTCCCGGTCTGGACAACCTTACACCCGACATCTGCCTCCAGTTTACGAAAATCTTTCCCCGACTTATGACAGATATTTTCAATAGGTGCCTTTCACTCCAATACTTTCCCGGAGTCTGGAAGGAGGCCTATGTGAAGATCATTCCCAAACCTGGGAAAGACGACCACACGGATCTTAAATCTTTCCGCCCCATAGGTCTGCTGCCGGTCTTCGGAAAGCTGTTGGAGAAACTATTTATTAAAAGAGTTGTCTACAAAACAGAAACAGAAAATAAATTAAACAAAAATCAATTTGGCTTCCGTCAACAAATGAACACCACACTTGCCGTACACACCGCGCTAAAACACATCCGCCTAGCAAAAGATAACAAGAAGTTGGTTATCGCAGTGTCATTAGACATCAGGGCGGCGTTTGACAATGCTTGGTGGCCTGCCCTCTTTCAGCGTCTGGCCAAACTTAATATACCCAAAAACATCTACGGGCTTATTAAGGACTACGTAAGGGATCGAACAGTCACCCTCGATCACGCCGGAGTGCGCGCGAGCAAATTACTCACGAAGGGGTGCATACAGGGGTCTGCGTGTGGCCCCGTTTTGTGGAACATGATCTTGGACGACCTCCTAGACATGCAGCTGCCAGCGGGCTGTCACATGCAGGCCTTTGCGGATGATGTGCTCCTGATAGTCACTGCCGACAAACAAGAGGAACTACAAGCATTGACAAACACCATCCTAGCCGAAGTCAGTAACTGGGGAGCCAAAGTTAAGCTTAATTTTGGACCAGCGAAAACACAAGTCATAGCTTTCACGCCGAGGGCCAGGTCTGTGCAGCTCCACATGGACGGTACAGACTTGACATTCGTGCCCGAAATTAAATTATTAGGCATCATAATAGATGAAAAACTCCTATTCAGACGACACTTGAAATACGTGATAGGTAAGGCCACGCGCATTTTCAACAAATTGTGCGTTTACGCAAGGCCAACCTGGGGTACACACCCGGAAAATACACGCACTATTTACCTTCACGTCATAGAGCCCATCATTACCTACGCCGCGGGCGTATGGGGTCAAGTGGCAATGAAAAAGAGTGCACGCAAAGAGCTGGCCAGCCTCCAACGGGGCTTCGCGTTAAAGGCCATCCGCGCCTTCAGGACAGTGTCCACCAATGCTGCACTGGCACTGGCGCAATTCATCCCACTTGACCTCAGAATTCTCGAGGTGCACCATGCTGAACAAACTCGCCTCACCAACACCACTCACTTTTTGCCGGAGGATGTTAGGCTGGAGCAACCTACACCTGTTCGTAATTTACTACACCCAGCCCAGAGAGTTTCAAAATCCGACCTCGACCACCTAGAGGACGACGAAACACACCGAATATATACAGACGGCAGCAAGCAGGATAACGACGCCGTGGGGGCTGCCTTTGTGTGCTTTGACCCAGGTGGCTCAGAACAACCCATCATAACCAAAAAATTCAAATTACACGATTCTTGCACGGTCTTTCAGGCTGAGCTCTTTGCCATCCTGGAGGCCTGCAAATGGGCGACACACAAATACCAAAACACTATCATATACACAGACTCCCAATCTTCACTACTAGCAATAGCAGATAGAAGCAACACACATCCACTCGTCACACAGATACACAAAATAATACACACACACCGCGACACAAAACGGATTACCTTAAAATGGGTCAAGGCGCACATGGGCAATACTGGTAATGAGGCTGCCGATGCTGCGGCAAAACTGGCGACCCTGCTTCACAGGGCGCCTGACTACAGCTCGTTCCCAATGTCTTTCGTAAAGAAAAAGCTCCGCAAGCGTAGCCTGGACCTTTGGCAGGCGCGCTATACGTCCAGCGAACAGGGACAGCACACCAAAAACATCTTTCCTAAATTAACCGACATTGTACACTTCCGTAAACACACAGACACACACTTCCACACAACACAGATACTCACCAACCACGGCTTCCACAAAACTTACTTACACCGATTCCACATCACACCAGACGACCGCTGTCCCTGCAATACCAACACACCCCAGACAGTCACGCACTTGCTGACAGACTGCCCGAGGTTTGCAGCAGAGCGAATGCGGCACGAATCACTCTGTGCATACCACGACATTGACCCGTATAGTTTGGCAGTACTGCTTGAGAGGGAGGACGCGCTGGCAAGCTATGCGGAGCTCGTGAGCCACATCTACTCGAAATTAAAAGCCTATAACGGCACGTGAAAACACAATATTTTAATTTAACGTATATTTATATTGTATCTATATATCGTATTTCTGTATTTATTTATTCTTTGCTATACCAGAAATGAGTCCAAAAATTTAAACAATGTGACAACTCGGGTTGCGGCAGCAAACGTATCAAATAGCGTGAGCTGCCGCAACTAACAAATTGCGAAACAAAAAGCTTTGTAACTCGGAAAACAAAATTCAATAAAAAAAAAAAACCTAACCTAACCTAACCTAACCTAACCTAACCTAACCTTTTTTTTTTTTTTTTTTTTTTTTTTTTTTTTTTTTTTTTTTTTTTTTTTTGATTAGGCGGGGGAATCCTCATGGACACCCACCCACTCGGGGGAGTGGATGGGTAGTGTCAGACTCTTACTGACTAAACCTAAACCGCCGTGCACCGTCATCCGCGTTTCGTGTTGGCGCGTGGTACTGCGTTGCAATCCATCACGCGCCAACCGCGGGGATCCACCGGCCAATAAGCCGATGGCTCACTTTCGTGATTGGAGGCCGAAGTGTAAAGGCTTCGGCCTCTCCGCCTCGTGTTGGAACCACACCCGATGCTACGAAATGTGGCTCCCCGTCGTGGGTCCTATAGTCGGACGACATGCACCCCCGTGCCTGTCGCCCAGGACCCTAGTTAGGGCGGGAGAGCGCGCTCATGCGCGGCTCTGCGCCGCCCCACTCGACGTCGGCGTATCTGAGGCGCGTCGGGATCTTCCTCCCGAGCGCGCTCCGCCGCCTCCTTCTGGGACATGACGGTCTCACAGAAGGAGGACAGCGCGTCCCACGCTGCGCGACTGCTGAGCGCGGCTGCGACAACAGCCGACTCGGCAAGGGGTCGGTACCGCGGGACCGGAGCTCGGTGCAACGGGTGTAAAGGTCCGTTAGCACCTTCGCGTCCAGATCCCAAGGCGGTGTCCCAGCCAAGACACACGCGGCTTCATGACCGACGGTCCGGTATGCCCGGACGATCCTGTTGGCAACAGCACGCTGCGAACCAAGTAGGACCGCCCGGTTATCGGCCGTCAGTCGGTCACTCCATATGGGTGCGCCGTACAGAGCCATCGATCGAATGACCGAGGCATACAGACGGCGACACCCGAAACCTAACCTAACCTAACCTAACCTAACCTAACCTAACCTTTTTTTTTTTTTTTTTTTTTTTCGGGGGGAAATCCTCATGGACTTCCTCCGCCTGGGGAGAGGCGGAGGGGCATGCCGGACTCTTACCGGCTAAAACCCCCCGGTGTCTCCTCCTCGCACGTGCACGTGGGGCCGCGGGAATCCAAATTCTTCCGCAGCCCCACGCTGGTGCTGGCCCGGTTGTCCGGGCCTCCTCTCGTGCACGGGGTAGTGAGGTGTAAGACTACCCCGTGCTCCGCCTCGGAGGCGCGCGCCGACACCCGCGCGCGCCTACGCCTCGGGTCCAGCGGTTAGGGGGCGGGGACTTCCCCAAGTCCCTCGCCCCTGGACCCATTCATGGGGGGCGGAAAAGGGCGTTGTCCGCCCTTCTCCTGCGCCCGGTGCGCCTTCTGCGGCCGGGGAAGAGAGACGAGATCTCCCTCTCCCGTTCCGCAGTCTCCTTCTGCGACATCACGTCCTCGCAGAAGGACACCACCGCGTCCCACGACTCTGCGCTACCGACCATACTCTGCACTACGGCCGGCAGCGACAGATCGCCTCCTACTTCACTTGTGAGGACACGGCGCTGCTCCTCCCAAGCTACACACTCAGCGAGCGTGTGTTGCGCCGTGTCCTCCCCGCAATGGACGCAGTGGTGGCACCGAGCGTCCGGCTCCCTGCCCATGCGACACAGGTACTTGCCGAAGCACCCATGCCCCGACAGCACCTGCGTCACCCTAAACGACAGGGAACCGTGCCTTCTCCCGAGCCAGTCGTTGAGTACCGGCCGGATCGCCTCGACGGTAGCGAGGCCGGCGGCAGGGCGCAGAAGCCTTTGCCGCCATTCCGCCACCAGGACCTGACGGAGCTCTCCTCGGCGCAGCTCGATCTGCCGCTGCACCGGCGTCGAGCCCCGCGCCCGCTCTTCCTCGCGCCATCGGTACAATGACGCGAGTACTTTCGCCTCCAGGTCCCAGGGCGGGGATCCGGCCAGGACACAAGCCGCCTCGTAGGAAATCGTGCGGTACCCGCGGGCGACTCTGACGGCCATCGCCCTCTGCGGCTTTCGCAGAATGGCGAGAGTGCTGGCCGTCAGGTCTAGCGCCCAAACGGGAGCCCCGTAAAGGGCTATAGACCGCACGATTCCCACGTACAACCGCCTACAGGCGGCGCTCGGGCCCCCCATGTTGGGAAGCAACAGCTATCCGAGCCCCACCGACCACAATGTGTGATCCCGGCGCCGGCGCCCGTCGGGGGCCATGAAACACTATGGCCTCCGACTTGTTTAGGGCCACCTCCAGGCCCAGGCGCCGGATGCGGTTCACCACCTGTGACACCGCAGCCGTGGCCATCAACGTCGCTTCCCTGAGCGAGCTCCCCCGGGCAGTGACAAGCGTGTCGTCCGCATAACACGTCAAGTCTGCGCCCGACGGGAGCTCACCTCTCAGCACCCAGTCGTAGCCGATGTTCCACAGGAGCGGTCCTAAGACCGATCCCTGCGGGACACCGCACGACATGAAGTGCCGACGAGCACCGTCACGTCCCCGATAGGTGACGCATCTGTCCTCCAGATAAGCCCCTACTGTACGGCGGAGGTAGGGAGGCACGCGATGGTGTTTCAGCGCCTCCCGAATACAGCTCCAGGGTAGGGTGTTGAATGCGTTGGAGATGTCTAAAGACACCGCCAACACCACCCCACCCCGGGACACCGTCTCCTCCGCCAGGGCCCTCACGCGCATGATTGCGTCTATGGTGGAGCGCCCCCGACGAAAACCAAACTGGTTCTCGTCCAGGTCCGGCCCCTCTCTGCACAAGTGGCCGACGAGGCGATCTGCGATGACACGCTCAAACAGTTTGCCCGCCTCGTCGAGCAGCACTATGGGCCGATACGCGGACGGCGAGTCCGCAGGGCGCCCCTCCTTTCTGAGCAGGACCAGCCTCCCCTCCTTCCATACGCTGGGAAACTGACCCCGCTCGAGACATGCCGTGAAGAGCCCCCTCAGCTGGGGCTCTAGCTCCTTCAGAGCCAAGACGAGAGCTCGGCCAGGAACTCCGTCGGGTCCGGGCGCTGTGTTCTTAGCCCGGAGTCGCGACACGGCCGCTCTCGTCTCCTCTTGCGTCACCTCGGGGACATCGGTGCCCTCCTCTTCCGGAGAGTCTGTGGCTGAGGGCGATGCCATCGGCGGGGGAACATGTCCCACTCGCATAGGGAAGAGGGTCTTCACCACCACCTCCAGCAGCTGGGGCTGCATGGTCTGCATCAGTGGGGGCGCCCAGGGACGCAACTTGCCCCTTACCCAGCGGTAGGGACGCCCCCACGGGTCCCGATCTAGGGACCCCAGCAGCTCCTCCCTGGCACGCGACTTTGAGTCGCCGATGGCCAGCCACAGAGTCTCCTTGGACGCGCGGTACACCTCATACAGCGCGTCCTCCTCGGCGGAATCCCGTCGACGCCGTCTGCGGTATCGGGTGTACCGGCGGCGGGCCGCAACGCACGCCACGCGCAATTGCGCGATCTCAGCGGTCCACCAGTACACCCGGCGCCTTGCGGACTGTTGGCGGACACGGGGCATGGACGCGTCGCAGATCTGCGTCATCGCCCCGCGAAACCGCAGCGCCACCGCCTCGACGTCGACGGGGCCGTCCGTCGCCGACTCCCAGGTCCAGGACTGGACTAAGGCTGCTTCCTCGAGTAGTTCCCTGTCGATGCGCTTAAGCGCCCAACGCGGGCCGTCGTTGATCGGGGTTGTTGGATGGCGGCCGCCGGTGGTCTGGGCAGAGACGTCGAACCGGACATACCGGTGGTCCGATAGCGTCTCCACCTCCACAGCGACACGCCAGTCGCGGACCCGGCCGGCGACAGAGGGGCTAGCGAACGAAACGTCCACTATCGACCCGCCCCGCTGTCGCACGCACGTAAATTCCGAACCCCGATTCAGGACGACCAGGCCTGTCACAACCGCCCACTCCTCCAGCACCTCGCCCCGAAGGTCAGTGACCGGAGATCCCCACGCCGATGACTTGGCGTTGAGATCCCCGAGCACAAGAACGGGACGAGGGTGGTAGCGGCCTACGACGGCGCCCAACTCGACAAGGAAACCCTCAAAGTCGGCGAGACTCTTGTTGGGGGAGAAGTACGCCCCCACAATGACGATGCCGCCCGAGACCGCAGCAACCCAGCCACGGCCCCTAGACGGGTCGATCAGAGTCTCGCCAATAATGGCCACCAAACCGTCAGCGCACCCCAGCCAGTTTTCACGGGCGGGGATGAGGTACGGCTCGGCGACCACAGCCACGTCAATCGACCACTCTGCCATGCTCTGGAGCAAAAGATCCTGAGCTCTGGCACAGTGGTTGATGTTGCCCTGGAGGAAATGTTTTCGTGCCATTATTGACACTCCATTCCCTCGGCAACGGTCCTGGGCCGGGAGTCGGCCGCGGAGCTTCTAGCCTGCGGGGGTGGCGAGGTTTCCCCGGCAGGTTTCGAGCTCCCCTTCTTTTTCTTTTTGGCCTTCGCCTTGCTGGCAGGCGCGCCACAGGCCCCTCCGCCCGCTAGGTGTCCCGCTGGCTTCCCCGCAACTGAACACAAGATGCAGTTGGGGGCCGCGGAACACTGGGCCGCCTTGTGGCCGGGCTGACCGCAGCGAAAGCATAAATCGCTACGGTCGACCTCGGCGGTGCACTTGGCCCGGACGTGCCCCTTTTCCAGGCACCGGAAGCACCGCAAAGCCCGGGGCTGCAGGAGTTTTACACCCGCTGCAACCCAGCCCACCAGCAATTCGCCGCTGTCGGCGATCCTCTTCGCCGACGCCACAGGGCACCGAACCCAGACCACGCCGAGTCCAGTGGCATCGGCGCGTATTTCGCCGACCCGCACGCTGTCTGGCGGACACTCACCCCTTCGGGCAACGGCCGCCACCACCTCCTCAGAGGTCACCGAATCGTCCAGATCGGTGACCCGCACCATTGCGGTTTTCACCGGCCTGGAGACCCGGACGTCCTCAGGGTTGAGGACTTCCCTCATCTTGGCGGCCAGAGCGTCCGCCTTTTCAACGCTGCCGGTCGCAGCACCAGCCACCTCAAACAGCCGCGCACCCGTGGCAGCCTGCCTGACGGTGACGGACTGAAGACCAAGATCTGATAATTTGATCTTGGCCTTGGCCTCAGCAATGACCGACCGGTACGTCACACCGCGCTCCGCAGCTCCGGGCTGTAGCGTGAGCGTCACAGCCTCGGAGCGCGGGGCATGCACGGCCGGCCCTTTGCGACCGCCTTTCTCAGTCCGCCTCGCAGGCCGCGCAACCGTATTGGCGGTTCGGCTGGAGGCGCGTGCCGCGGCCGCGGCCTTCTTGGCGGCTTTGCGGGCCTTCTTACGGCCCACGACTTTCGCCCAGGTCTCACCCTTAGACCCGGCAGTCGTGGGCTCGCTCGAGGGGGCTCCCTTCGCGGGCCTTTTTTCACCCTCCGCGGGTTTCCTCTTCTGAGGCGGGAGTCTCGGCGGCTCCCCGGTCCTCCGAATGTCGGCCGCTAGGGGCGGACGTAGGACTTCCGGTGGGAGACGCCGAGAGATGGCCTCCAGCCGGGCATTCATCATGCTCCCGCACTGGAGCATGCAGATCCGGACAATGCGCTCGACCTCATCGTCGGTACGAGCGATTGCCGGACCCTGTGCGGGAGTAGGGGCCACCACTGGCGCGGCGGACGAGCGTCGCTGCTGCTGCTCGCTCAGCGCAGCGACTTGCCGCTGGAGGTCCTCCATGTCACGCCGGAGCCGGCTGTTCTCCTCCTGCAGCTTCGCGACCTCGTCAGAGGCCGTCCTGCTGAGGAGGATGCCAACCGCCTCCCGGATGTCCGCGGCAGCCTCCTTTAGGCCGCGGGTGAACGTGCCCTTCAGGCTGCCAGACTTAGTGGCAACCTTCAGGACTAAGTCCACCCCGTCGAGAGCCAGCTGGCTCAAGGCCACCGCCGAAGGCTCTCCCCCCTCCGCCGCCAGAGTAGCACGTCGCTCGCGTGCGCGTCGGGCCATTTCCGACACTTCGTCGGCCGCGACGGCTTTGCGCTGCTCCCTCTTGGCGGCGTTGAGCTCCGCCTTTGAGCTCCCTAGCGAGGCACAGCTGTCGCCGCCATCGCCAGGGTCCTCCGTGGTGACCCCCACGTCACTCTCTGCCTCGCTAGCCGCCGAGGCACTGGCGCGCACAAAACGCCCGCGCCCATCCCTCCGCGGCTGCGAAGCATTCGCTCCTCTAGATGCCGGCCGACCCCTCCTGGAAGTAGGCAACTTGGGGGCCGGCAATCCTTCCTCTTCTGAAGACTGGCAAACTGGACGTTTCCTTACGGAAGACGTACCTTGCGACCGTTTGCCAGCACTTCCAGTATCCATGACCGCTACAGGGGCCTGGTCGCCTACCCCTGCGCGTCCGTCGGTAACAGATTTGACACTCGCAGGCCCGGATACCTGCGAGCGCCGGTTGTCAACCGGGTCGCATGACGTAGCAATGTTTCCAGTAATCACATCCGCTACAGGGGCCTGGTCACCTACCCCTGTGCTTCCATCGGTCGTCAACTTAACACTCGCAGGCCCGGATACCTGCGAGCGCCGGGCGTCAGCCGGAGCGCATGACAAAACATACTCATTTTCGGACATTTTCATTTTTACTATTGGGTAGTACGCACACCGCTTCCCCAAGGCGATGCGGCCACTCTTTTTGGGAGGGTATTTAGGCCTCCCGAGGCCCGCAGATGCCTCCGGTGCGAGTTAAACCGCCCGCTGCTCGGTGTCTACTAACCTAACGTAACACTAATTAATATTTTTTTTCTTTTTTTTTTTTTTTTTTTTTTTTTTTTTTTTTTTTTTTTTTTTTTTTTTTTACCCCCACTAACCTAACCTAAGCCTACCCACCACCCGGCACCCTGGCTCCAACACCTCGCCACGGATGCCCTTTAACCGCAGGTTGAGGAGCAACCCGCGGTCTTTTCCACCTCGGTCACCGCGACGTACACGCCGCGGAAACCCCTCGACCTCGCTCCCTGGTCGTGCACTCCGCTGCAGCAGAGCGCAGATAGGGAGCCCTCGGGAGCGACTCCTCCGCTCCGGCAGAAATTAGCTACGGACAACAATCTCCCCCTCTCCACCCCTCGCGAGGAGACTGCTGTCCGCACCCAGGGTGCACCGGCCCAGTACCTGCTCGTCCCCAAGAAACCAAGCGGACAAGCAGCCACCGAGCACACGTGGAGGTTTTCTGCCAGGCACCCCGACCTAACCTAACCTAACCTAACCTAACCTAACCTAACCTAACCTAACCTAACCTAACCTTTTTTTTTTTTTTTTTTTTTTTTTTTTTGGTCAGGCGGGGGAATCCTCATGGACACCCACCCACTCGGGGGAGTGGATGGGTAGTGTCAGACTCTTACTGACTAAACCTGAACCGCCGTGCACCGTCATCCGCGTTTCGTGTTGGCGCGTGGTACTGCGTTGCAATCCATCACGCGCCAACCGCGGGGATCCACCGGCCAATAAGCCGATGGCTCACTTTCGTGATTGGAGGCCGAAGTGTAAAGGCTTCGGCCTCTCCGCCTCGTATTGGAACCACACCCGATGCAACGAAATGTGGCTCCCCGTCGTGGGTCCTATAGTCGGACGACATGCACCCCCGTGCCTGTCGCCCAGGACCCTAGTTAGGGCGGGAGAGCGCGCTCAGGGAGGACAAGGAGGCTCAAGGAGGACAGCGCGTCCCACGCTGCGCGACTGCTGAGCGCGGCTGCGACAACAGCCGACAGCGCGGAAACGTCCACGCCTCCCAGCGCCGCCTGGAGGACGGCGCGAGGCTCGGCAAATGAGGGACACACGGCCAGGGTGTGCAGCGCGGTGTCGTCACCGGCGCCGCACTGGTGGCAAGCCGTGGTCCCTTCTCTCCTGGCGACCAGGCACAGGTAATGGCCAAAGGCCCCGTGCCCGGTCAGGATCTGCGTGAGGCGGTAGGTCAATAAACCGTACCGCCTCTCCACCCACGGTTGGAGATGTGGGCGGATTGCATCCACGGTGACCCGTCCCGCCGACGGTCTCGCGAGCCGAAGCTCCCAATTCCGCATGGTGACGAGACGGGCCTGTCGTCTCCATAGCTCACGTTGCCTTGGCAAGGGGTCGGTACCGCGGGACCGGAGCTCGGTGCAACGGGTGTAAAGGTCCGTTAGCACCTTCGCGTCCAGATCCCAAGGCGGTGTCCCAGCCAAGACACACGCGGCTTCGTGACCAACGGTCCGGTATGCCCGGACGATCCTGTTGGCGACAGCACGCTGCGAACCAAGTAGGACCGCCCGGTTATCGGCCGTCAATCTGTCACACCAAATGGGTGCGCCGTACAGAGCCATCGATCGAATGACCGAGGCGTACAGACGGCGACACCCGACGTCAGGGCCCCCGACATTTGGCAGGAGCCTTCCGAGGGCAGCAGCGGCAGACCGAAGCCTCGGCGCCAGCTGCTGAAAATGCTCCCGGAAGCTCAACCGCCCGTCGAGAACCAGTCCGAGATACTTCATTGTGCCCGACAGTGGGATCCTCGCGTCCTCCACCGTCAGGCACAAATCCGTATGTCTACTCCGGGGGCCGTTTAGCAAAAGTGCTTCGGTCTTCCCCAGAGCGACTTCCAATCCAAGCATCCGGATGCGACCTACGACGAGCTGTACGCCGCAGGTAGCACGCCGGATGCACTCCTCCTGGGTGGTCCCTCTGACCAACACCAGGGTGTCGTCGGCATAACACACGACCTCCGTCTGGCTGAGGAGGGCGCCGCGAAGCACCCAATCGTACCCGATGTTCCACAAGAGAGGTCCCAGGACTGACCCCTGTGGAACACCGCGCCCTGTGGGTTGCAGCTGCGGGCCCGTCACTCCCGTGTAGGCGACATGTCGGTCGCGCAGGTAGTCCGCCACGATGTGCTGAAGATAGAGGGGCGCCCCGTGATAACGAAGCGCCGACTCAATGCACTGGTGCGGCAGCGAGTTGAAGGCGTTCGCGATGTCGAGCGACACCGCTAGCGCCATTCCTCCCCGCGCCGCAGCCTCCGTGGCGAACTTTTTCACATGGCTCAGGGCGTCCAGCGTAGACCGCCCCGCCCTGAAGCCAAACTGGGAGGCCGACAAGTCGGGCCCCGTACCCGTCAGATGCCGAACGATGCGGGCGGCGATGACGCGCTCAAAGAGCTTGCCCGCCTCGTCCAGCAGAACGATAGGCCGGTAGCCCGAGGGCGAGTCGGCCGGTCGTGTGTCCTTGCGAAGGAGGACGAGCTGCCCCGTCTTCCAGACTTTGGGGAATCTCCCCGCCACTAAACAGGCGTTGAAGAGACCCCGCAGCCGGTCCTTCAGGGGACCCACAGCCAAGGCAATAGCCCGAGCCGGTACCCCGTCAGGTCCAGGAGCAGTCGTCTTCGTTCGGAGGCGTAGGGTGCACGCCTCGAACTCTCCTTCGGTTATCTCCTCCAGCTGTTCCCGCGAAAACGCGGTACCCATAGCTGGAGGGATAAAGTCAGTCCGGTGAGATGGGAACAGGGACGAAACGATGTTCCTGAGGAGCTGAGGTTCCATGGACTCCGTTATCGGGGGCGCTGCAACGCGAAGTTTGTTCCGCGCCGCCAGGTACGGGCGACCCCACGGATCCCGGTTCAGCTCCTCGTGCATCTCCTGCCTTGCTGCGGCCTTCGCCTGCAGAATGGCCAGGCGGAGATTTTGTCTGGCCGTGCGGTAGGCCCTGTAAAGAGGGGCCTCCGCGGCCTCGTCCCTGCGCCTAGAGCGATGGCGTGTGTACCGGCGTTTCGCCTCAACACACGCCTCCCTAAGCACTGCGATCTCTGGCGACCACCAGTAGACTGCCCGTCTGTTGGGTCTTCTCCGGACGCGAGGCATCGCTGCGTCGCAAACCGACGTCAGTGTTCTGCGGAACAACTCTGCCTCGTCGTCAATCGAGAGACCCGACGGTGGTGCGCACCAGTCACTGATGATGGCCGCCTCGATCAGCAGTTCCCTGTCCAATTGTTTTAGGGCCCATCGTGGAACCTAACCTAACCTTTTTTTTTTTTTTTTTTTTTGATCAGGCGGGGGAATCCTCATGGACACCCACCCACTCGGGGGAGTGGATGGGTAGTGTCAGACTCTTACTGACTAAACCTAAACCGCCGTGCACCGTCATCCGCGTTTCGTGTTGGCGCGTGGTACTGCGTTGCAATCCATCACGCGCCAACCGCGGGGATCCACCGGCCAATAAGCCGATGGCTCACTTTCGTGATTGGAGGCCGAAGTGTAAAGGCTTCGGCCTCTCCGCCTCCTGTTGGAACCACACCCGATGCTACGAAATGTGGCTCCCCGTCGTGGGTCCTATAGTCGGACGACATGCACCCCCGTGCCTGTCGCCCAGGACCCTAGTTAGGGCGGGAGAGCGCGCTCATGCGCGGCTCTGCGCCGCCCCACTCGACGTCGGCGTATCTGGGGCGCGTCGGGGTCTTCCTCCCGATCGCGCTCCGCCGCCTCCTTCTGGGACATGACGGTCTCACAGAAGGAGGACAGCGCGTCCCACGCTGCGCGACTGCTGAGCGCGGCTGCGACAACAGCCGACAGCGCGGAAACGTCCACGCCTCCCAGCGCCGCCTGGAGAACGGCGCGAGGCTCATCAAACGTGGGACACACGGCCAGGGTGTGCAGCGCGGTGTCGTCACCGGCGCCGCACTGGTGGCAAGCCGTGGTCCCTTCCCTTCGTGCGACCAGGCACAGGTAATGGCCAAAGGCCCCGTGCCCGGTCAGTATCTGCGTGAGGCGGTAGGTCAATAAACCGTACCGCCTCTCCACCCACGGTTGGAGATGTGGGCGGATCGCCTCCACTGTGACCCGTCCCGCCGACGGTCTCGCGAGCCGAAGCTCCCAATTCCGCATTGTGACGAGACGGGCCTGTCTCCTCCATAGCTCACGTTGCCTTGGCAAGGGGTCGGTACCGCGGGACCGGAGCTCGGTGCAACGGGTGTAAAGGTCCGTTAGCACCTTCGCGTCCAGATCCCAAGGCGGTGTCCCAGCCAAGACACACGCGGCTTCGTGGCCGACGGTCCGGTAGGCCCGGACGATCCTGTTGGCAACAGCACGCTGCGAACCAAGTAGGACCGCCCGGTTATCGGCCGTCAGTCTGTCACACCAAATGGGTGCGCCGTACAGAGCCATCGATCGAATGACCGAGGCGTACAGACGGCGACACCCGACGTCAGGGCCCCCGACATTTGGCAGGAGCCTTCCGAGGGCTGCAGCGGCGGACCGAAGCCTCGGCGCCAACCGCTGAAAATGCTCCCGGAAGCTCAACTGCCCGTCGAGAACCAGTCCGAGGTACTTCATCGTGCCCGTCAGTGGGATCCTCGCGTCCTCCACCGTTAGGCACGAATCCGTACGTCTACTCCGGGGGCCGTTTAGCAAAAGTGCTTCGGTCTTCCCCAGAGCGACATCCAAACCAAGCATCCGGATGCGACCTACGACGAGCTGTACGCCGCAGGTAGCACGCCGGATGCACTCCTCCTGGGTGGTCCCTCTGACCAACACCAGGGTGTCGTCTGCATAACAGACGACCTCCGTCTGACAGAGGAGGGCTCCGCGAAGCACCCAATCGTACCCGATGTTCCACAAGAGAGGTCCCAGGACTGACCCCTGCGGAACACCGCGCCCTGTAGGTTGCAGCTGCGGGCCCATCACTCCGGAGTACGCGACATGCCTGTCGCGCAGGTAGTCCGCCACGATGTGCTGGAGGTAGAGGGGCGCCCCGTGATAACGAAGCGCCGACTCAATGCACTGGTGCGGCAGCGAGTTGAAGGCGTTCGCGATGTCGAGCGACACCGCTAGCGCCATTCCTCCCCGCGCCGCAGCCTCCGTGGCGAACTTTTTGACATGGCTCAGGGCGTCCAGCGTAGACCGCCCCGCCCTGAAGCCGAACTGGGAGGCCGACAAGTCGGGCCCCGTGCCCGTCAGATGCCGAACGATGCGGGCGGCGATGACGCGCTCAAAGAGCTTGCCCGCCTCGTCCAGCAGAACGATAGGCCGGTAGCCCGAAGGCGAGTCGGCCGGTCGTGTCTCCTTGCGAAGGAGGACGAGCTGCCCCGTCTTCCAGACTTTGGGGAATCTCCCCGCCACTAAACAGGCGTTGAAGAGACCCCGCAGCCGGTCCTTCAGGGGACCCACAGCCAAGGCAATAGCCCGAGCCGGTACCCCGTCAGGTCCAGGAGCAGTCGTCTTCGTTCGGAGGCGTAGGGTGCACGCCTCGAACTCTCCTTCGGTTATCTCCTCCAGCTGTTCCCGCGAAAACGCGGTACCCATAGCTGGAGGGATATAGTCAGTCCGGTGAGATGGGAACAGGGACGAAACGATGTTCCGGAGGAGCTGAGGCTCCATGGACTCCGTTATCGGGGGCGCTGCGACGCGAAGTTTGTTCCGCGCCGCCAGGTACGGGCGACCCCACGGATCCCGGTTCAGCTCCTCGTGCATCTCCTGCCTTGCTGCGGCCTTCGCCTGCAGAATGGCCAGGCGGAGATTCGATCTGGCCGTGCGGTAGGCCCTGTAAAGAGGGGCCTCCGCGGCCTCGTCCCTGTGCCTAGAGCGATGGCGTGTGTACCGGCGTTTAGCCTCAATACACGCCTCCCTCAGCACTGCGATCTCTGGCGACCACCAGTAGACTGCCCGTCTGTTGGGTCTTCTCCGGACGCGAGGCATCGCTGCGTCGCATACCGACGTCAGCGTTCTGCGGAACAACTCTGCCTCGTCGTCAATCGAGAGACCCGACGGTGGTGCGCACCAGTCACTGATGATGGCCGCCTCGATCAGCAGTTCCCTGTCCAGTTTCTTAAGGGCCCATCGTGGAGGACCTGAGTTCGGGGTCGGCCGAACCCTGGGCCCCCCGGAGGGAGAGACGCTGAACCGAATGTACCTGTGATCGTACAGCGTCTCCATCCCTTCATCGACACGCCAGTCGTTGATGCGCCCGGCAATGGCCTGGGAGCAAAACGACAGGTCCACAATGGACCCGCCATTATGCCGGACGCAAGTCTGGGTGTGACCCCGGTTGAGGAGAACCAAGTCCAACCCCAGGGCCCACGCCTCCAGTATTTCCCCGCGCCGGTCTGTTGCCGGTTCCCCCCAAGCCGTGCTCTTGGCATTGAGGTCCCCTAGCAGAATGACCGGGCGGGGTGTCATCACCCGAACAAGGGCCTCCAGCTCGGCCATAAATGACTCGAACTCGGAGAGACCCCTGTTCGGGGAGAAGTATGTGCCGATGACGGCGTACGACCCCCATGACGCAGCGACATATCCAGAGCCCCTACGGATGGTGTGTAGGGGCTGGGAACTTGCGCCTGTTGCGGCGACGACAGCGACGGACCCGTCAAGGTCCCCCGCCCAGTTGGGCCGGGGAGGGACAAAATAGGGCTCCGCCACCACCGCAACGTCTATCGCCCACTCCGCCAGTGCTTGAAGGAGGAGATCCTGGGCACCGGCGCAGTGGTTGATGTTCCCCTGGAGGAAGAGATGTGGACGGACTTGATCCATTAGGACTCCATCATCTCCTCCGTGCGGGGCGCGACCTGCGCCCTCGCTGCGTCATTTTGGGGCCGCACTGAGGCCCTCTTGTTCTTGGTCGGGGCCGGGGGAGCACATCCCCGACTGCCCATCTGGTGGTCCGCCTTGCGCCCCCTCTGTACGCAGATGGGGCATTTGGCGGGCTCACTGCAAGATGCCGCTTTGTGGCCAGGCTGTGCACACCTGTAGCACAGCCCGCTGCGGTCCGTCTCGCTGGTGCACACGGCCCTAGTGTGTCCGATCTCCAGGCATCGGAAACACTTCATGGGCCGTGCTTTGAGTTGCACCACGCGAGCGGAACTCCACCCGACCAAGAACTTCTCGGTCCTCGTCGTGACGAGCTTAGGGGCCGCGACCAGCGGGCACTTCACCAAGGCGGTGAACATGCCCCCGGGGCCCAACCTTAGCTCGCCGACCGTCACAGTGCCCGGAGGACACTGGCCCTTCGCCACGACGGCGGCAGCGAGGTCCTCCTTAGTGACGGAGTCATCCAGGTCTGTCACCCGGAGCTCCGCGCACTTGAGTGGTCTGTGGACCCTCACTGTGCCGTCGTCGTAGATGGCCCTCAGCCGCTCAGCCATAAGGTCCGCCCCCTCAGGGCTCAGCTTCCTCGGAAGCTCGAGCACCCGAGCTCCCGTCTGTGACCTTTTGATCCTGATGGGATCGACCGCCATGTCGATCCCCAGCTCGGCGATATTGATGTTCCGCCGTGCCTTATCTAGGACCTGAGCGTACGTAAGTCCTTGGCTGGCAGCCTCGGGCTCTATCGTCAAGACAACGGCGGGCGTCTGAGCCGCACGCCGCTGCCTCTGGGCCAGTTTCCTCCTCTGTTTTCCAGTCTGCTTCTTGGACTGTGTCTTGCCGGTGGTCTTGGGTTTGGGGGCCTCTGTCCTGACCCTGTTCCTCACCCTTTTCCGCCGGGAGACCTCGGTCCATCCTCCGGCTTCGACAGCACCCGTACTCTGCTCTGGTGCAGCAGGTTTGGGCGCCGGTCTTGAAGCCGGTTTCGAAGCAGGCTTGGCAGTGGCAGCCTTTGCAGCCGCCCTGGGAGCCGGCTTGGGGGCCGGTCCAGGTCGCTGCTTCGGTGCCGGGCCGGGAGTCGACCTCGGTGCCGGACCGGGAGTCGGTCTCGGTGCCGGTTTGGGAGTCGGCTTTGGTGCCGGCGTCGGCTTCTTTGCCGTTTTTGGTGGCTGCTTGGCTACAGGCTTGGCGGGCTGTTTTGCGGTTGGTTTGGGCCCTCTGCCCACTACCTCCGCACAACTTCGCCTATCCGCCGCCAGGGGCGGGCGTAAAACCCGCTCCGGCGGAAGCAGCTCCTTGACTCCGGCCAGCTTGGCGTCCATCATTGTCCCGACCGACAACATGATGGACCGCTGGAAATCTGCCATGTCGAACGCTCCAGGGGCTTGCTCTCGCACCACGAGCATCTGGCCCCTGAGGTCTTCGACCTCTTTGCTCAGCCGAGCATTCTCGGCGAGCAATTTGTCCACGCAGGTGGAGCTTGTCAGGGAGCGAATGCCCTCCTGTATCAAGTCCACTGCGTCCTTGAGCCGCTTGATGTATGTCCCTTTGATGTTTTTGGAGGTGCACGCTACCTCCAATATCGACAGGAGACTACTGTCAATGCGGTCCTTGACTGAAGAGGGGTCGGTCGACTGTGAGCCGGAACTAATGAGGTCCCGGACAGCCGCACGAGCCTCCCTCCTCTGCCTCTCTTCCTCCTTCTTCTTCTCAACCGACGCACGGGCGTCAGGTGTCTGCGCCGCTTCAGCGGCGAGCGCCCTGTACAGCTCGCGCTGTCGGTGGAGCCCCACGTAACGACCGTGGGTAACACAACCGCGGGACCGCGTCGACGATGCTAATGAGACATCGCTCTCGCAGCCCGAAGCGGCGCGGTCACCCACGTCGTCCTCACCGGCCGAACTACGTCGTGGACGTTTCCGGCCGTGCTTCCCTGCAACAGAGCTGTCTCGGGACCGGCAAGACGCCGGCACCTCAAGCTCCATTGCCTCTCCTTCAGGGCGACTGGTGGTCGTCGCCTCCTCCCCCTCAGGGCGACTGGTGGTCGTCGCCGCCTCCTCGTTCATGACGAGCCTCTCGAGCACCACTCGAGGCTCTCCCGTCATCAACTCCACGTGACTCAGACTGCTGCTCGCAGACCGAGTCACCCTCCTCCCCCCTCCCAAAAACGGATCATGGGTTTCCCCACTTTCCGAGGCAGATGTCGGCGCCAGCAAATACATGCGCCTGAACTCCGAAGAGTCACGGGATTAACCTAACCTAACCTTTTTTTTTTTTTTTTTTTTTTTGATCAGGCGGGGGAATCCTCATGGACACCCACCCACTCGGGGGAGTGGATGGGTAGTGTCAGACTCTTACTGACTAAACCTAAACCGCCGTGCACCGTCATCCGCGTTTCGTGTTGGCGCGTGGTACTGCGTTGCAATCCATCACGCGCCAACCGCGGGGATCCACCGGCCAATAAGCCGATGGCTCACTTTCGTGATTGGAGGCCGAAGTGTAAAGGCTTCGGCCTCTCCGCCTCGTGTTGGAACCACACCCGATGCTACGAAATGTGGCTCCCCGTCGTGGGTCCTATAGTCGGACGACATGCACCCCCGTGCCTGTCGCCCAGGACCCTAGTTAGGGCGGGAGAGCGCGCTCATGCGCGGCTCTGCGCCGCCCCACTCGACGTCGGCGTATCTGAGGCGCGTCGGGGTCTTCCTCCCGAGCGCGCTCCGCCGCCTCCTTCTGGGACATGACGGTCTCACAGAAGGAGGACAGCGCGTCCCACGCTGCGCGACTGCTGAGCGCGGCTGCGACAACAGCCGACAGCGCGGAAACGTCTACGCCTCCCAGCGCCGCCTGGAGAACGGCGCGAGGCTCGGCAAAGGCGGGACACACGGCCAGGGTGTGCAGCGCGGTGTCGTCACCGGCGCCGCACTGGTGGCAAGCCGTGGTCCCTTCCCTTCTTGCGACCAGGCACAGGTAGTGGCCAAAGGCCCCGTGCCCGGTCAGTATTTGCGTGAGGCGGTAGGTCAATAAACCGTACCGCCTCTCCACCCACGGTTGGAGATGTGGGCGGATCGCCTCCACTGTGACCCGTCCCGCCGACGGTCTCGCGAGCCGAAGCTCCCAATTCCGCATGGTGACGAGACGGGCCTGTCTGCGCCAGAGCTCGCGCTGCCTCGGCAAGGGGTCGGTACCGCGGGACCGGAGCTCGGTGCAACGGGTGTAAAGGTCCGTTAGCACCTTCGCATCCAGATCCCAAGGCGGTGTCCCAGCCAAGACACACGCGGCTTCGTGACCGACGGTCCGGTATGCCCGGACGATCCTGTTGGCGACAGCACGCTGCGAACCAAGTAGGACCGCCCGGTTATCGGCCGTCAGTCGGTCAAACCAAATGGGTGCGCCGTACAGAGCCATCGATCGAATGACCGAGGCATACAGACGGCGACACCCGACGTCAGGGCCCCCGACATTTGGCAGGAGCCTTCCAAGGGCTGCAGCGGCGGACCGAAGCCTCGGCGCCAACCGCTGAAAATGCTCCCGGAAGCTCAACTGCCCGTCGAGAACCAGTCCGAGGTACTTCATCGTGCCCGTCAGTGGGATCCTCGCGTCCTCCACCGTTAGGCACGAATCCGTACGTCTACTCCGGGGGCCGTTTAGCAAAAGTGCTTCGGTCTTCCCCAGAGCGACATCCAAACCAAGCATCCGGATGCGACCTACGACGAGCTGTACGCCGCAGGTAGCACGCCGGATGCACTCCTCCTGGGTGGTCCCTCTGACCAACACCAGGGTGTCGTCTGCATAACAGACGACCTCCGTCTGACAGAGGAGGGCTCCGCGAAGCACCCAATCGTACCCGATGTTCCACAAGAGAGGTCCCAGGACTGACCCCTGTGGAACACCGCGCCCTGTGGGTTGCAGCTGCGGGCCCATCACTCCGGAGTACGCGACATGCCTGTCGCGCAGGTAGTCCGCCACGATGTGCTGGAGGTAGAGGGGCGCCCCGTGATAACGAAGCGCCGACTCTATGCACTGGTGCGGCAGCGAGTTGAAGGCGTTCGCTATGTCGAGCGACACCGCTAGCGCCATTCCTCCCCGCGCCGCAGCCTCCGTGGCGAACTTTTTCACATGGCTCAGGGCGTCCAGCGTAGACCGCCCCGCCCTGAAGCCAAACTGGGAGGCCGACAGGTCGGGCCCCGTGCCCGTCAGATGCCGAACGATGCGGGCGGCGATGACGCGCTCAAAGAGCTTGCCCGCCTCGTCCAGCAGGACGATAGGCCGGTAGCCCGAGGGCGAGTCGGCCGGTCGTGCGTCCTTGCGAAGGAGGACGAGCTGCCCCGTCTTCCAGACTTTGGGGAATCTCCCCGCCACTAAACAGGCGTTGAAGAGACCCCGCAGCCGGTCCTTCAGGGGACCCACAGCCAAGGCAATAGCCCGAGCCGGTACCCCGTCAGGTCCAGGAGCAGTCGAACCTAACCTAACCTTTTTTTTTTTTTTTTTTTTTTTTTTGATCAGGCGGGGGAATCCTCATGGACACCCACCCACTCGGGGGAGTGGATGGGTAGTGTCAGACTCTTACTGACTAAACCTAAACCGCCGTGCACCGTCATCCGCGTTTCGTGTTGGCGCGTGGTACTGCGTTGCAATCCATCACGCGCCAACCGCGGGGATCCACCGGCCAATAAGCCGGTGGCTCACTTTCGTGATTGGAGGCCGAAGTGTAAAGGCTTCGGCCTCTCCGCCTCGTGTTGGAACCACACCCGATGCTACGAAATGTGGCTCCCCGTCGTGGGTCCTATAGTCGGACGACATGCACCCCCGTGCCTGTCGCCCAGGACCCTAGTTAGGGCGGGAGAGCGCGCTCATGCGCGGCTCTGCGCCGCCCCACTCGACGTCGGCGTATCTGGGGCGCGTCGGGGTCTTCCTCCCGATCGCGCTCCGCCGCCTCCTTCTGGGACATGACGGTCTCACAGAAGGAGGACAGCGCGTCCCACGCTGCGCGACTGCTGAGCGCGGCTGCGACAACAGCCGACAGCGCGGAAACGTCTACGCCTCCCAGCGCCGCCTGGAGAACGGCGCGAGGCTCGTCAAAGTTGGGACACACGGCCAAGGTGTGCAGCGCGGTGTCGTCACCGGCGCCGCACTGGTGGCAAGCCGTGGTCCCTTCCCTTCTTGCGACCAGGCACAGGTAATGGCCAAAGGCCCCGTGCCCGGTCAGGATCTGCGTGAGGCGGTAGGTCAATAAACCGTACCGCCTCTCCACCCACGGTTGGAGATGTGGGCGGATCGCATCCACTGTGACCCGTCCCGCCGACGGTCTCGCGAGCCGAAGCTCCCAATTCCGCATTGTGACGAGACGGGCCTGTCTGCGCCAGAGCTCGCGCTGCCTCGGCAAGGGGTCGGTACCGCGGGACCGGAGCTCGGTGCAACGGGTGTAAAGGTCCGTTAGCACCTTCGCGTCCAGATCCCAAGGCGGTGTCCCAGCCAAGACACACGCGGCTTCGTGGCCGACGGTCCGGTAGGCCCGGACGATCCTGTTGGCAACAGCACGCTGCGAACCAAGTAGGACCGCCCGGTTATCGGCCGTCAGCCGGTCACTCCAAATGGGTGCGCCGTACAGAGCCATCGATCGAATGACCGAGGCGTACAGACGGCGACACCCGACGTCAGGGCCCCCGACATTAGGCAGGAGCCTTCCGAGGGCAGCAGCGGCGGACCGAAGCCTCGGCGCCAACCGCTGAAAATGCTCCCGGAAGCTCAACTGCCCGTCGAGAACCAGTCCGAGGTACTTCATCGTGCCCGTCAGTGGGATCCTCGCGTCCTCCACCGTTAGGCACGAATCCGTCCGTCTACTCCGGGGGCCGTTTAGCAAAAGTGCTTCGGTCTTCCCCAGAGCGACATCCAAACCAAGCATCCGGATGCGACCTACGACGAGCTGTACGCCGCAGGTAGCACGCCGGATGCACTCCTCCTGGGTGGTCCCTCTGACCAACACCAGGGTGTCGTCTGCATAACAGACGACCTCCGTCTGACAGAGGAGGGCTCCGCGAAGCACCCAATCGTACCCGATGTTCCACAAGAGAGGTCCCAGGACTGACCCCTGTGGAACACCGCGCCCTGTAGGTTGCAGCTGCGGGCCCATCACTCCGGAGTACGCGACATGCCTGTCGCGCAGGTAGTCCGCCACGATGTGCTGGAGGTAGAGGGGCGCCCCGTGATAACGAAGCGCCGACTCAATGCACTGGTGCGGCAGCGAGTTGAAGGCGTTCGCTATGTCGAGCGACACCGCTAGCGCCATTCCTCCCCGCGCCGCAGCCTCCGTGGCGAACTTTTTCACATGGCTCAGGGCGTCCAGCGTAGACCGCCCCGCCCTGAAGCCAAACTGGGAGGCCGACAAGTCGGGCCCCGTGCCCGTCAGATGCCGAACGATGCGGGCGGCGATGACGCGCTCAAAGAGCTTGCCCGCCTCGTCCAGCAGGACGATAGGCCGGTAGCCCGAGGGCGAGTCGGCCGGTCGTGTGTCCTTGCGAAGGAGGACGAGCTGCCCCGTCTTCCAGACTTTGGGGAATCTCCCCGCCACTAAACAGGCGTTGAAGAGACCCCGCAGCCGGTCCTTCAGGGGACCCACAGCCAAGGCAATAGCCCGAGCCGGTACCCCGTCAGGTCCAGGAGCAGTCGTCTTCGTTCGGAGGCGTAGGGTGCACGCCTCGAACTCTCCTTCGGTTATCTCCTCCAGCTGTTCCCGCGAAAACGCGGTACCCATAGCTGGAGGGATATAGTCAGTCCGGTGAGATGGGAACAGGGACGAAACGATGTTCCGGAGGAGCTGAGGCTCCATGGACTCCGTTATCGGGGGCGCTGCAACGCGAAGTTTGTTCCGCGCCGCCAGGTACGGGCGACCCCACGGATCCCGGTTCAGCTCCTCGTGCATCTCCTGCCTTGCTGCGGCCTTTGCCTGCAGAATGGCCAGGCGGAGATTCGATCTGGCCGTGCGGTAGGCCCTGTAAAGAGGGGCCTCCGCGGCCTCGTCCCTGCGCCTAGAGCGATGGCGTGTGTACCGGCGTTTCGCCTCAACACACGCCTCCCTAAGCACTGCGATCTCTGGCGACCACCAGTAGACTGCCCGTCTGTTGGGTCTTCTCCGGACGCGAGGCATCGCTGCGTCGCAAACCGACGTCAGCGTTCTACGAAACAACTCCGCCTCGTCGTCAATCGAGAGACCCGAGGGTGGTGCGCACCAGTCACTGATGATGGCCGCCTCGATCAGCAGTTCCCTGTCCAATTTCTTAAGGGCCCATCGTGGAGGACCTGAGTTCGGGGTCGGCCGAACCCTGGGCCCCCCGGAGGGAGAGACGCTGAACCGAATGTACCTGTGATCGGACAGCGTCTCCATCCCTTCATCGACACGCCAGTCGTTGATGCGCCCGGCAATGGCCTGGGAGCAAAACGACAGGTCCACAATGGACCCGCCATTATGCCGGACGCAAGTCTGGGTGTGACCCCGGTTGAGGAGAACCAAGTCCAACCCCAGGGCCCACGCCTCCAGTATTTCCCCGCGCCGGTCTGTTGCCGGTTCCCCCCAAGCCGTGCTCTTGGCATTGAGGTCCCCTAGCAGAATGACCGGGCGGGGTGTCATCACCCGAACAAGGGCCTCCAGCTCGGCCATAAATGACTCGAACTCAGCGAGACCCCTGTTCGGGGAGAAGTACGTGCCGATGACGGCGTACGACCCCCATGACGCAGCGACATATCCAGAGCCCCTACGGATGGTGTGTAGGGGCTGGGAACTTGTGCCTGTTGCGGCGACGACAGCGACGGACCCGTCAAGGTCCCCCGCCCAGTTGGGCCGGGGAGGGACAAAATAGGGCTCCGCCACCACCGCAACGTCAATCGCCCACTCCGCCAGTGCTTGAAGGAGGAGATCCTGGGCACCGGCGCAGTGGTTGATGTTCCCCTGGAGGAAGAGATGTGGACGGACTTGATCCATTAGGACTCCATCATCTCCTCCGTGCGAACCTAACCTAACCTAACCTAACCTAACCTAACCTAACCTAACCTAACCTAACCTAACCGGTATACAAAATTTTTATTTTCTGTGCGATTTTCTTGAAACTTTTTTGCAAACGTGTCCAATTCGACCTACTTGTTGACCTTCGCGCCTTTACACGCGAAAATATTTGATATTTTTCGTATTTATACGAAAATTGTTGTTTTTTATTGCTATATAGCGATATATTTTTGTTTGACACGTAATAACTTCGCTGTTTATCAGTGGATTTTCGTGATTTCTTCGTTGACCTACAGCTCACGACGTCTGCTTTCGTTTGAGTATAATTTTGGCACCCCCACTTAAAAATAAATAGCATTTATAATTAAAAAACTTCTAAAAATAGTAAAATTTTTAAATTCAATTTTTTCAAAAACGGTTTAGTTAAAAATTTCATTTGGTTATATTAGTTTGTAGGTCTCTTACAGACCTTTCTAAATATATAGCACACGTATCGCGTGTCTATATAGATCTTCAAAATTTTTATACTTTAAAAATATTATTAAAAAACCAGTTTTTCAGGGTTTTTCAGGGAAATTTGTTCCCGGACCCCTAAATTTTTTCACGCCATTCGCTTGCAAACGTCCAGCCGCATACAACGGTACCACTCACGTGGCGCTCCGACTACCAGGAGCCGAGGAAATTACGAATTTGTGTGTTCCCGACCAAAATAACATCTCGTGGAGTCATTCATAAGTACTTGAAATCCACCTAAGTCGGCCGCACAAATAATTCACTTGTATACAAAATTTTTATTTTCTGTGCGATTTTCTTGAAACTTTTTTGCAAACGTGTCCAATTCGACCTACTTGTTGACCTTCGCGCCTTTACACGCGAAAATATTTGATATTTTTCGTATTTATACGAAAATTGTTGTTTTTTATTGCTATATAGCGATATATTTTTGTTTGACACGTAATAACTTCGCTGTTTATCAGTGGATTTTCGTGATTTCTTCGTTGACCTACAGCTCACGACGTCTGCTTTCGTTTGAGTATAATTTTGGCACCCCCACTTAAAAATAAATAGCATTTATAATTAAAAAAAAAAAAAAAAAAAAAAAAAAAAAAAAAAAAATCTTCTAAAAATAGTAAAATTTTTAAATTCAATTTTTTCAAAAACGGTTTAGTTAAAAATTTCATTTGGTTATATTAGTTTGTAGGTCTCTTACAGACCTTTCTAAATATATAGCACACGTATCGCGTGTCTATATAGATCTTCAAAATTTTTATACTTTAAAAATATTATTAAAAAACCAGTTTTTCAGGGTTTTTCAGGGAAATTTGTTCCCGGACCCCTAAATTTTTTCACGCCATTCGCTTGCAAACGTCCAGCCGCATACAACGGTACCACTCACGTGGCGCTCCGACTACCAGGAGCCGAGGAAATTACGAATTTGTGTGTTCCCGACCAAAATAACATCTCGTGGAGTCATTCATAAGTACTTGAAATCCACCTAAGTCGGCCGCACAAATAATTCACTTGTATACAAAATTTTTATTTTCTGTGCGATTTTCTTGAAACTTTTTTGCAAACGTGTCCAATTCGACCTACTTGTTGACCTTCGCGCCTTTACACGCGAAAATATTTGATATTTTTCGTATTTATACGAAAATTGTTGTTTTTTATTGCTATATAGCGATATATTTTTGTTTGACACGTAATAACTTCGCTGTTTATCAGTGGATTTTCGTGATTTCTTCGTTGACCTACAGCTCACGACGTCTGCTTTCGTTTGAGTATAATTTTGGCACCCCCACTTAAAAATAAATAGCATTTATAATTAAAAAACTTCTAAAAATAGTAAAATTTTTAAATTCAATTTTTTCAAAAACGGTTTAGTTAAAAATTTCATTTGGTTATATTAGTTTGTAGGTCTCTTACAGACCTTTCTAAATATATAGCACACGTATCGCGTGTCTATATAGATCTTCAAAATTTTTATACTTTAAAAATATTATTAAAAAACCAGTTTTTCAGGGTTTTTCAGGGAAATTTGTTCCCGGACCCCTAAATTTTTTCACGCCATTCGCTTGCAAACGTCCAGCCGCATACAACGGTACCACTCACGTGGCGCTCCGACTACCAGGAGCCGAGGAAATTGCAAATTTCTGGCCCGCCCACCCACCCTTATTTCATTAGGCATATCGATTCCGGAGACTTTTTCCATATACCTTTTTGTACCCCAATTTCTTTGGGAGGCCATATCTCCGGAACCGGTAGTGCTAGAGGGCTGCGGTTTGGGTCGTTGGATGGGGCTTAGATAGCACCATAATTTTAAATTTGTTGCGTGATTCTCAGTCACGCTGCCTTCACCTGGACCTCGTACCTGTCTCGCAGGTACTAAAAATCTTGCCTTCTCAGGTCAATTTTGGACACTTCTTGCAAAGCAAGAAGTGTTTACCTGCTAAGTTGGCCTTAGCTCGGTGCTCCTCGGGCTCCTCCAGCGTAGTTAAGGGTTTGCTTACACCATTGTTTATAAAACAGCGCTAAATTAGTCATTAGAAGCACAAGAAAAGGAAAAATTCGTTAAATTAAAAAAGCATATAATTTTAATCATTTTATCATTTTATTATTACCATTTTACACTTTTACAACTTATACAAGATTCTAGATTTAAGCTCCACTGTATTTAAAACTTCTACAAACTTACCTATATTTTACAAGGGTTACGTTGGGTTAGAGTTGGGCACATCCTCTTTTCCTTTTCCGACCAACTTCATCCCTCAAGATGTTCCGCACTCCCGCCAAAAAATCTACAGAAACATCTCCGCCTACCACTCCCCCGAGACAGGCAACTAAGACCGAAGCCTTCAAAACACAGACGAAAGTCCGGAGGGACATGGGGGAGCGAGAGGCGGCCAAGGTCCTCTTCCCGGAGGTGAGCCCAGCCGTGGTGGTGCAGCCTAGCAGGTTGCAGGAGGCGAGGGCATGGGTGACGAAGGCCAAAATGGCGTTGAACGCGTCGCGCAATCTCAAAACAGACATTAAGGCCTCCGTCACCCAGGCCATCGATAGGCTGTACCAACTTATCAAGGACGGCGAAGGCAAAAAGACTGTGTGCCCCTCCCCGCCGGCTTTTATTGACCCCGTTGTGGAGGAGCACACAAGTAAGCCGCAGCCCCGGGAGGAGTCTTCGGCTAGTTTGGCGGGAGTTCAATCGGGGGTCTCCGAGTTGCTCTCCTCATTGGCCGAACATAGTAGGCTAATGAGAGAGAGCAATGAGCAAGCGGAGCAGCTCAAGGAGGCCCTCCAAATGGCAAAAACTCAGACCCTGGAGGTGCCCACGTACGCGAGTGTGGCGGCGAGCGCAAAGGGGCGCAAACGCCAGGAGCCAACTGCGCTGCACTCGGTGGTGGTCACGTCCAGGGACGAGATGGATACGGGGGAACAGGTCCTTGGGAGGATCCGGATGGCCCTTAATTCCAAGGTTGAGGGCCTTCATGTTGACCGGGTCCGTAAGGCGAAGGACCAAAAGATCGTCGTTAGCTGTCGAACCGAAGAGGAGCGGAACAGGGTTAAAGCTAAAATCGAGGAAGCAGATAACCAGCTCGAGGTCCTGATGGTAAAAAATCAGGACCCCCTCGTCACCCTCAGGGATGTCCTCACCTTCCATAAGGATGAGGACATTCTGGACTTCCTGAGGGTGCAAAACCGGAAACTGTTCCGCGACCTCCCAGCTGGCGACGACAGGGTGGAGATCCTGTTCAGAAAGAAGGCGCGCAATGACCTCATGTGTCACGTTGTCGCAAAGGTGTCCCCAGTTCTCTGGGGTAGGCTGGTGGAGGCGGCTGAGGTGTACGTAGACCTGCAGCTCATCCGAGTGGAGGACCAGTCTCCGCTGGTCCAATGCTCGATGTGCCTTGGATACGGGCACAGCAGACGCCTCTGCACGGAGACCGTGGAGAAATGTGGACACTGCAGCGGCCCACATCACCGAAGCAACTGCGCCGAAAGACTCGCCAACGCAATACCCACTTGTTGCAATTGCACAAAAGCCAAACTGGAAGTGACGGGACACAGTGCGTTTAGCATGGAATGTCCCGTCCGGCGCAAGTGGGACGCGTTGGCTCGAGCTAAGACGGCGTATTGCTGAGGGCCGCCATGCGACAATAGTGGCAACACGGAGTGGCACAGTGGTCTGCGAGACGGCACTAGTGGGCCATTTCAATCCGGTGGTGAAGCGCGTAAACAGCGTTGCACATAGCGGCAGGGTACCAAATAAAACCCTGCGTAAAACAAATTTGGGCCAGTTTCGTAAGAAACTGGCCAAATTAAAGCAAAAAGAGCAGACGTACCTTGTCGTTGTGGACAGCAAAATGCGTCGCCAGAAACGAGTCGCCACCGGAGGGAAAGTGCCCTGCAACATCCTCGCTGCGCGCCCCTGCCGCGGAAAAGTCTTCGTTCCGAAATACGCGTGTACCTGTAGGGTCCAAAAGCGAATTAAATGGCAGGGTGTATGCTAACGCATCACCCACCTTTATGATAGAAACCGGCACCCTACAGCGCAACTTACCGCATGAACGAAGCACGCACCCGCGGCAGGTGGAGTAACACCTGCCAACCTTCTAACTCCTTCTTTCAATCTCCGCCCTGCAAACATGTCCAAGCCTGCATCCCAAGGACTCTGACCCCCATGTCAGAGGGATGAAAGAACCTATACCCAAAAAAAAAAAAAAAAAAAAAAAAAAAAACCTAACCTAACCTAACCTAACCTAACCTAACCTAACCTAACCTAACCTAACCTAACCAGTCTGGGTCCAACCACGGTCCGATACAGTTCGAAAAGTACTTAGCTCCACGTAAAAAATTCAAAAAAGTGGGTTTTTCTTGAGATAGAGAGTCGGGAGATACCTCAAAAGTTGTGTAACTGTGCCCCGCACCCTACTGTGAAAAGTGTGTTTTCCGGAAAATTCGTGGAAAGCCGCAAATTAAAGAAAAGTGAAAAACACGTGCTTTAGTGACTTTTAAAAAGTGCATTTGGTGAAATAACTCGGATTTTTGAGTGACGACCTACAAATCAAATTACGCCATTTTGTTGGGCGTAACAAGGCGCACATTTTGACACCTCGCAGCAATTTTTAGGACTTCCTGAAAAGCCGCAAATTGACTAAGAAAAATTTTTTCTTAACCTTAAAGTGACACGAGGTCACCGAAATACTTGACCTACGGAGCTGAAACTTCGGGGGCTTCAAGACCTTTGTGTAAGCAGCAGGAAACCGCTTTGACTAGATTTTTAAAGCGACTCAATCTGGAGTTATGATCTATTGAAAACTGGAACTTTGGAGACTCATATCTCGAAAAGTAGATCCATAACCACCTTATTTTTTGCTGCCGCCTGCTGCGCGCTAACCAGGAGAAGACAACAGTAAGAAAAGAAAATTTTTAAGTTAGTAAATAAATGTTAAAAAAAAAAATTTAATTTAAGTAAATTTTTGTTTTTTCAAAATTTTCTGTTGAAAAATTTCAAAATATTAATTTATTTTTTAATAATCTTAAAGGACCTTTAATTCTGTATTTTTAGACGTTTTTTCCAAAATTTTAGCTTTAAAACTGACAAAGTTATTAATTTTTTTGTATTTTTTAACAATAAATCTTAAATTAATAGAAATTATTAAAATTTTATACCTGGGAAGTGTTAAACATAGGGTTTCTAGCCTATATTAGTCTTAAGACCGGTCAAATATCTTTAATATCGGCTGAGATAGGTTTTTAGACTTTTTAAAAATATTTGTCTGGAAACTTTGAGTCCCTATAGCTCGGCCGTCTTTAAACTTATCGAACCCGGACTTTTTATAGAATATTGTTAAAATTGTAAAGATTTGGAAAATTAGATTTTCAGGAGTTTTCAGGAGCTGGGAATTTTCAGGCCTGAAAGTATTTTTAGATTATAGAGAAAGTCAAGCCGGTACCCCCAGTGGAAACCTGACTTCTCTGCGACAAGTTGTCGAGGAGTTACAGCTGTTTCAAAACAGCATCTGACAGTTTGGCGGCCATCTTGGCCAACTTTGGAAGCCGGTAGCTCTCGACTCGGAGGTCGTAGAGAATTGGGGGTTTGTTCTGGGACACCGGAATAGCCTTCTTTTTCTGCCCACCTACCTTTCAGGCAATTTCAGGCTGATATTTTTCAGGTTCCTGAAAGCTCAAAATTCAGACAGCTGAAGTCATACTGACCGAACAGGGCCCAAACCCGGGTTTTCTGCGGCCTTTGGTTACGGAGAAAAAGCAGTCCAAACATCGACTTTGACAGTTCTGCGACTGTCAAACCTATTTTCAAAAGGTCATATCTTCCGATCCAGGGGTCGTAGAGGGCTGGGGTTTTCTTTGGGCATACTCCCTCAGCAGTCCCGACAATTTTAGCTGAAAACATTCAGTTTTCAGCATCCTGAAAATTTCAGGAGAATTGACCGCACCTTCATATTGTCCTTGTCGGGCCCAGCACGACGAGCCCAAGCACGCCCAATTTCGGCCCATAGGTCCCGGGGAAACTTAACTTTAATACCACCAGGCAAGGTGCGCGCACAAAATCTGGATTTTTGAATCCTAATATCTCCGGAACCGCTTGGGATAGGTTGGTGGTGCTTGGGGTCTTCAGATAGGTCTTAGGCAGGGCTACAGGATAGGCATACTAAAGTGACCAAAAAATTTTTTGGAATTTTTTATATATTTTTTTTTAATTTTGAATTTTGTTCTTTAGTGTTTATTGACACTGCGGGACTGTGTAGACACAGTATTGACCAACTCTTTAAGTCTCTACAGGCTAGAGAAAGAAAGTTTGACGAAAAAGTTGTAGTCAACATTTTAAGATCCTCAATTTATTGAATTACATGCAGCAGCTGTTTAGTGCTGCTGCATTAGCTTAAGTTTATTCATTTTACCTTTGTATATTACTTTTTGACGCGTACCTTCCACTTACCAAAATGATGGGCATCAGGACCCCTCCTCAAAAAACGTCAAAATCGTCGCCAAGGAAACCGGAGTTGGGGGCTACAGAAAGAAGAAGCATCGGCGATAGGATAGATGACTGGGAGGCCGTCAGGGCAGGTACCAATCCCAGCCCCTCAACTAGATATCCTCTTGCGCAGACTGCAAGGACCCCCCCGCCAACTACTGCCGGAACCCAGCTCCCTCGTCAGGCCAAAAATAAGACCATAGAGGCCAGAGAGTGCATAGCACGGGCCAAACTCCACCTTGGTAAATCTGGGAATTTGAAAAGGGAGATCAAGGAGGAGGTTTTGTCAGCACTGACGAAGCTCTTCTCCTTGGTCAAAGGTTTAGAAGCCGAACTTAAAGGCCTCCCTACCAAGGAAGGAGAACAAGGGAATGCACCGGACCTAACTGAGCCAGACGTAGCAAAAGTGGCCCCCGGGGTGGCTCCACATGCGACCCTCATCGAGGAGCATGTGAATCTTCTCCGGGAGAACAACTCGATGATGGCAGAACTCAAAACAGAGATGCTCAGACAGAAAGAGCTTCTGGAAAAGGTGACCGTAACGTATGCCAGTGTAACCGCGAACACACTGCCGGTTCAGAGCGAGAATACACCGAAGTCAAGGGAAACGCTCCACTCGGTTATCGTCACCTCTACAGATGACCAGGACACTGGAGAGCAAGTACTGGATAAAATTAGGAATGTGGTAGACGCCAAGGAGGGGTGGATAGAGGTCAGGAACGTCAGGAAGGCCAGGGACCGCAAAGTTATTATAGGACTGAGCTCCAAGGCGGAAAGAGAAAAGCTGACGACCAAGCTAAAAGCCGCCTCAGGTCAACTAACAGTGGAAGAGGTGAAAAACCGCGACCCACTACTGGTTCTTCGGGGAGTGCTCAATATGCACAAAGACGATGAAATATTGAAGGCCCTGAGGAACCAGAATAAGGATCTGTTCAACGGCCTTGACAAGATCGATGACAGAATAGAGTTCAAGTACAGGAGAAGAGCCAGAAACCCTCATACTTGCCATGCGGTTATTAGCGTCTCGCCCGCAATCTGGCAAAAGGCAGTAGCGAAAAAGGTTGTACAGATTGACCTGCAACCAGTGAGGATCGAAGATCAAACACCGCTGGTTCAGTGCACTCGCTGCTTAGGCTACGGCCATAGCAAACGATTTTGCACTGACCCAGCGGATCTTTGTAGTCATTGTGGAGGTCCTCACATGAAAGCCGATTGCCCAGACGTCGTAACAGGGACCCAGCCGAGATGCAGGAATTGCGACTTGGCAAAGTATGGCAACACCGAGCATAACGCTTTCGACTCGTCCTGTCCCATAAAGAAAAAATGGGATGCCCTGGCTCGGTCGACCGTGGCATATTGCTAAGGGCAGCCAAGGGAAGAAGGTAACAAAAGCCACCGCGATTGTGACCAACTCAGACCTGAACGTAGTTCAGTACCCTGGGTTGATCACCGCCAACATAGAGGCTGACGAAGCCCAAACCAAGGCTCATAGCACGCTTGATAAAAGTCACGAAGACAAAACGGCCTGCACAGAGGATATTATGAACAGCATCATTGAAAATAACGGCTCCAACGAAACGATGCGCTCGGACTACGAAGGTACCAAATTAGGCATAAATAATAAAAATCCATCAAAAATAATAAAAACTCAAATAAATACAAAACTTATTAATAGTAACATTAGAAATTGGGCCAATTTTATTACAAAACTGGAACAATTAGAAATAGTAACTAAATTAAAATTGAAAGAAACATATACAAGTAACGTAGAGTCAATAGCTAAAACAAAAAGTAAAGTTTACTTACCATGGTGGTCCGAGGAACTCATTAAAATATACTGGTCCAAACTCACAACGAGTCATCCAATATCCCGCAGTGCAGTGTCTAACCGTAAGCCACCTATAAAAGAAAAAACCATACAGCAGCTAATAAAATCTAATGGTCATACTGTGTTTATAAAGTATCGTAGTAAAATCAGTAAATTGTTAATAAATGCAACTAGTGAATAAGAATATGGTGGCATAATATTATTACATATTATCGCCCAGCATATATGATAAAGTATAGTAGTAAACAAAATAAACATGTAGTAGACACTAGATTAAAATGTAAGATTAGCATAAGCAATAAAAATGTAACCCTAGTTAAGATATATAGTTTGTAAGTAAATAATTGTAAAGATAAATAAAACAACCCTTCGAGGATGAATTTATTTACCCATAAGTAATACTATATAAGTTAATAAATAAAAGTTGTCAGCTAGAAAAAAGTAGACGGGCATCCCACCCGTATCGGACAGACAAAAGAAGAAGTATGAAAGAGTCGTATGAGGTATGAAAGTGCGAGAGGAATGAATGCGAGAACTGGAATGAAAAAGGCTCAAGCTAACATAGGCTCCGATTCCCATGTTGGAGGTACTAGGATTAAAAAAAAAAAAAAAAAAAAAAAAAAAAAAAAAAAAAAAAAAAAAAACCTCACCCTTTTTTTTTTTTTTTTTTTTTTTTTTTTTTTTTTTTCGGGGGGAAATCCTCATGGACTTCCTCCGCCTGGGGAGAGGCGGAGGGGCATGCCGGACTCTTACCGGCTAAAACCCCCCGGTGTCTCCTCCTCGCACGTGCACGTGGGGCCGCGGGAATCCAAATTCTTCCGCAGCCCCACGCTGGTGCTGGCCCGGTTGTCCGGGCCTCCTCTCGTGCACGGGGTAGTGAGGTGTAAGACTACCCCGTGCTCCGCCTCGGAGGCGCGCGCCGACACCCGCGCGCGCCTACGCCTCGGGTCCAGCGGTTAGGGGGCGGGGACTTCCCCAAGTCCCTCGCCCCTGGACCCATTCATGGGGGGCGGAAAAGGGCGTTGTCCGCCCTTCTCCTGCGCCCGGTGCGCCTTCTGCGGCCGGGGAAGAGAGACGAGATCTCCCTCTCCCGTTCCGCAGTCTCCTTCTGCGACATCACGTCCTCGCAGAAGGACACCACCGCGTCCCACGACTCTGCGCTACCGACCATACTCTGCACTACGGCCGGCAGCGACAGATCGCCTCCTACTTCATTTGTGAGGACACGGCGCTGCTCCTCCCAAGCTACACACTCAGCGAGCGTGTGTTGCGCCGTGTCCTCCCCGCAATGGACGCAGTGGTGGCACCGAGCGTCCGGCTCCCTGCCCATGCGACACAGGTACTTGCCGAAGCACCCATGCCCCGACAGCACCTGCGTCACCCTAAACGACAGGGAACCGTGCCTTCTCCAACCTAACCTAACCTAACCTAACCTAACTTTGTCAAACCTTACTATTCCAAACCTAACATTGTCAAACCTACCTTTGTCAAACCTAACTATATCAAACCTACCTTTGTCAAACCTAACTATACCAAACCTAACATTGTCAAACCTAACGTTGCCGACCTAACTTTTGAAAATCATCACTTTTAAGAAAGTGAGGTTTGGCAGCGTAAGGTTCGTCAATGTTAGGTTTGACAATATAGGGTTTGACAAAGTTAGGTTTGACAATGTTAGGTTTGGAATAGTTAGGTTTGACAAGGTTAGGTTTGACAAAGGTAGGTTTGACAAAGTTAGGTTTGACAATGTTAGGTTTGGTATAGTTAGGTTTGACAAAGTTAGGTTTGACAAAGTTAGGTTTGACAAAGTTAGGTTAGACAAAGTTAGGTTTGACAAAGTTAGGTTTGACAAGGTTAGGTTTGACAAAGGTAGGTTTGACAAAGTTAGGTTTGACAATGTTAGGTTTGGTATAGTTAGGTTTGACAAAGTTAGGTTTGACAAAGTTAGGTTTGACAAAGTTAGGTTTGACAAAGTTAGGTTTGACAAAGGTAGGTTTGACAATGTTAGGTTTGGCAAAGTTAGGTTCGATAAGGTTAGCCATAATTAGGTTTGGCAAAACTTGGTTTCAGAGAAGTTTAGTAAATTTATATTTTCATAGTTATTTATGAAATAATCTCATTTTAAAAATATATTGGTTGCAAGGTCAGGTTGGGTTAGATTTTTGTTAATTGATTTTTATTATCAAGTTTAAATATCCCATCCCATTTTTGTCATCAATTTCTTATTTATCGGGACGTTGTTAAGTTAGTTTTGGTTTCAGAAGCACGGAATATATTTTTTTGGATAGTTAGTAGATAACTAGATTTAGTTTTTACGAAATAAGTTATTAATAAGAATCTTAGATGTTTTTTATGAAAATCTTGTTTATTTAGTAGCTTTTTAAAAGGGCTTTTGTGTACCCTTTGTAACCTTATATTACGCTTGGGGTATCCTCATACTTTTTTTCACAGAAAAACACTTTTTTCAAGTTTTTTCAGTATTTTTGTTTTATGGTCCATAATATTTTTACTTATTTGGGTAGCAATCAACAAGACAAAGCCAACGATACCACTTACGCCGTGATCGGACAACTAAAAGCCCGGAAATTTTCGAAAAAAAACCCCTCCCACCCACCCGTTTGCTCCTGGCCATATCGATTCCGTAGGAATTTTTAGGGAGATTCTACGACCGATAATCTTAAGATTGCTATATCTCCGAAACTAAGTGGCCTAGAATGCTGCGGTTTGTGGTGTTGAAGAGGTCTTGAAATATACTTTATTTCAACGTTCATAAATGTGATTATTCTCATAAAAAAGATTGCTTATTTAAATAAATAACAAAAAATTGCAATTTTTCGAAACAAAATTGACTATAAAACATACTTGTATTAGATATATTAGTTTGTTTTTTGGTATTATTTAATACCCAGAGCCTATACACACAGGATAAACCTATCATATAGTTATATATTAATGTAAAACTGTATTTGTGGCCATTTTAACTAATAATATTAATTTATTTCAATTCTTATAAGTTATTTCTTAATGAAATTAACTTTAAGACGACTCTTGCTTATTTTATAATCTACATCCTGTGTAGCATTAGCTCATGAGGATACAAAAAATAACTGTCAACACTTTAAAATAATTATGAAGGACATCTTTAAATTTTAAATTAACTACTTAAAAAACTTTATTTCGCTCGTAAATTACATTAGGTATGAAAGTATTTGTTTTGTGATTTTACCTATACATATATTAAACAAGTAAGAGTGATAAGCTTGGACCGTTTGATAGTTTATGTTTTTTTTAAAGATAAAGTATATACCAACTAGGTATATACTGTAGAACGCCGGGTATTTTTACAATAAGACCAAATTAAACAAAAGAAAACTGCAACTTATGGTTTTCAATATTTATATTTCAATTCTCCGTAATTAGCGATTCCCGTTTTCCAACCAACGAACTGCCGCCCATTGTTCTGACGCGCCGAATGACAGCTGGCGTTGGCGGGAAAACGGGTTGTCTCACAATGCAACCACTTATTATTATAACTAATATTTTAACTTTATAATAATGTTAGTGAATTATAAACAAATTAAATTATCAATAATCATTAAGTTATAGTTTTACAAACATCAAGGTTAATGCCTCGATTTATTTATATTTTACCACAACATCAATTAATACTTTTTAGCGATCAACCTCTTTATAATTCTAACACAATGCAACTACTTATTTTATTATTAGTAATATTTGAACTTTATAACAATCTCATTAAATGATAAATTAATTATATTATCAATAATCATTAAGTTATAGTTTTACAAATATCGAGGATAATGCCTCGATATTTATACATTCACAACTTTCAATACATTTAAGTCATAATTCTCTTTATAATTCTTACAATACTTTGTAGTAATTTATTGTTTAAATACTATGTATTACACAGACAACGTCGATTTTCATGACGCAAAATGTCACATTCTTTTATCCGTTTTTGTTGCCATGATGATGAAGTTTTAATAGAAAATTATATACTTGACAGACTTGCAGTCCAAAGGTGTCGATTAATTGCATTGAAAAGGTGTGTGGTGTGTGAAAACTTGCCATGTAACATCATTGAAAAGTACTGTAGTACTGAAAATAATAAATGTTATCAGGAAACTGCAAAAAAAACCGGTGTGCGTTTCTCTGACTATTATAATTTTAGGTATTTCTTTGTAACGTGATACTTTTCGAAAATGTACCTTAAAAACTGCTGGAAATCAAGTGTGCATTCTTACGAATATAACTATTTATGATTTGAGGTATTTTTATGGAACTTGCTACTTATTTAGATCTCAGTTCTTTTATAGGCGAAGCATTCCTATAGTATCGAACTTGGCAGCCTTTTACATTTATGTTTTTGATGGGATTATATTAACAATTCTTTCGCCATTGTTTTTCAGTTACTTTTGTTTCAGTAGTTTGATATTTTTGTTTTGACGGGCCTGTTGGTCTAGTGGTTAGTGACCCTGACTGCTATACCAGAGGTCGTGGGATTGATTCGCAAACAGGACAAATCTTTCTGTGATGAGCACGATGATTAAAATTTGTTCTGCGTCTTGGTGTAATTTATCAATGACTTATGTATGTATTAAGTCATAAGTATGTTTATCAGTTGTCTGGTTACTATAACACAAGCTCTGCTTAGCTTGGGATTGGATAACAGTGTCTGAGATGTCCAGAAACATTTTTAATATTATTCTTTGTGCAAAGTTCGTAACTTTTATTAATTGAAAAATATATATATATATTTATAGTAGAAATATAGTGTTTTGTTTCATAGCCCTTGTTTTATATTATTATAATGCTCATCGATAAAAGGATAACACTGCACCCTTTCTAACCATATCCCCTGATGGATGACTTCACTAGAGTTCTTATCATACACATTTTCTAAGAAAACCGCTATTTTCTGGTTTTCTCATTATTTTTCTTCCTTTGGAGACGTCGTTTCAAAGAGGCGTCGTTATCAGAAGGCGTCTTTTTATGAAGGCGTCGTTTTAAAGAGGCATCTATTTATAGAGGCGTCGTTTTAAAGAAGCGTCGTCTTCAGAGAGGCGTCGTTTTCAAATGTTGTCTTTTTATGGAGGCGTCGTTTTAACGAGGCGTCTTTTTATAGTGGCGTCGTTTTAAAGGAGCGTCGTTTTAAGACAGGCGTCGTTTCCAAAAGGCGTCTTTTTATGTAGGCGTCGTTTTAAAGAAGCGTCGTTTTAAGAGAGGCGTCGTTTAATAAAGGCGTCGTTTTACAAAGCCCATGGTTTAAATAAAGGCGTCGTTTTAAAGAAGCGTCGTTTTAAGAGAGGCGTCTTTTTATGGAGGCGTCGTTTTAAAGAGGCATCTATTTATAGAGGCGTCGTTTTAAAGAAGCGTCGTTTTAAGAGAGGCGTCGTTTTCAAAAGGCGTCTTTTTATGGAGGCGTCGTTTTAAAGAGGCATCTATTTATAGAGGCGTCGTTTTAAAGAAGCGTCGTTTTCAGAGAGGCGTCGTTTTCAAATGTTGTCTTTTTATGGAGGCGTCGTTTTAACGAGGCGTCTTTTTATAGTGGCGTCGTTTTAAAGGAGCGTCGTTTTAAGAGAGGCGTCGTTTTCAAAAGGCATCATTTTATGGAGGCGTCGTTTTAAAGAGGCATCTTTTTATAGAAGCGTCGTTTTAAAGAAGCGTCGTTTTAAGAGAGGCGTCGTTTAATAAAGGCGTCGTTTTACAAAGCCCATGGTTTAAATAAAGGCGTCGTTTTACAAAGCCCATGGTTTAAATAAAGGCGTCGTTTTAAAGAAGCGTCGTTTTAAGAGAGGCGTCTTTTTATGGAGGCGTCGTTTTAAAGAGGCATCTATTTATAGAGGCGTCGTTTTAAAGAAGCGTCGTTTTAAGAGAGGCGTCGTTTTCAAAAGGCGTCTTTTTATGGAGGCGTCGTTTTCAGAGAGGCGTCGTTTTCAAATGGTGTCTTTTTATGGAGGCGTCGTTTTAAAGAGGCGTCTTTTTATAGAGGCGTCGTTTTACAGAAGGCTTCTTTTTATGGAGGCGTCGTTTTAAAGAAGCGTCGTTTTAAGAGAGGCGTCGTTTAATAAAGGCGTCGTTTTAAGAGAGGCGTCGTTTTAAGAGAGGCGTCGTTTAATAAAGGCGTCGTTTTACAAAGCCATCGTTTAAATAAAGGCGTCGTTTTAAAGAAGCGTCGTTTTAAGAGAGGCGTCTTTTTATGGAGGCGTCGTTTTAAAGAGGCATCTATTTATAGAGGCGTCGTTTTAAAGAGGCATCTATTTATAGAGGCGTCGTTTTAAAGAAGCGTCGTTTTAAGAGAGGCGTCGTTTTCAAAAGGCGTCTTTTTATGGAGGCGTCGTTTTCAAATGGTGTCTTTTTATGGAGGCGTCGTTTTAAAGAGGCGTCTTTTTATAGAGGCGTCGTTTTACAGAAGGCTTCTTTTTATGGAGGCGTCGTTTTAAAGAAGCGTCGTTTTAAGAGAGGCGTCGTTTAATAAAGGCGTCGTTTTACAAAGCCATCGTTTAAATAAAGGCGTCGTTTTAAAGAAGCGTCGTTTTAAGAGAGGCGTCTCTTTATGGAGGCGTCGTTTTAAAGAGGCATCTATTTATAGAGGCGTCGTTTTAAAGAGGCATCTATTTATAGAGGCGTCGTTTTAAAGAAGCGTCGTTTTAAGAGAGGCGTCGTTTTCAAAAGGCGTCTTTTTATGGAGGCGTCGTTTTCAGAGAGGCGTCGTTTTCAAATGGTGTCTTTTTATGGAGGCGTCGTTTTAAAGAGGCGTCTTTTTATGTAGGCGTCGTTTTAAAGAGCCGTCTTTTTATGGAGGCGTCGTTTTAAGAGAGGCGTCGTTTCCAAAAGGCGTCTTTTTTTGGAGGCGTCGTTTTAAAGAGGCGCCTTTTTATAGAGGCGTCGTTTTAAAGAAGCGTCGTTTTCATAGAGGCGTCGTTTTCAAATGGTGTCTTTTTATGTAGGCGTCGTTATAAAGAGCCGTCTTTTTATGGAGGCGTCGTTTTAAGAGGCCTCGTTTTAAAGAAGCGTCGTTTTAAGAGAGGTGTCTTTTTAATAGAAGCGTCGTTTAAGAGAGGCGTCGTTTCCAAAAGGCGTCTTTTTATGTTGGCGTTGTTTTAAAGAGCCGTCTTTTTATGGAGGCGTCGTTTAAAAGAGGCGTCTTTTTATAGAGGCGTCGTTTAAAAGAAGCGTCGTTTTAAGAGAGGCGTCGTTTTCAAAAGGTGTCTTTTTATGGAGGCGTCGTTTTAAAGACGCGTCTTTTTATAGAGGCGTCGTTTAAAAGAAGCGTCGTTTTAAGAGTGGCGTCGTTTTCAAAAGGTGTCTTTTTATGGAGGCGTCGTTTGAAAGACGCGTCTTTTTATGGAGGCGTCGTTTCAACGAGGCGTCTTTTTATAGTGGCGTCGTTTTAAAGGAGCGTCGTTTAAAGAGAGGCGTCGTTAAAATAGAAGCGTCGTTTTAAGACAGGCGTCGTTTTTAAAGAGGCGTCTTTTTTTAGAGGCGTCGTTTTAAAGAGGCGCCTTTTTATAGAGGCGTCGTTTTAAAGAAGCGTCGTTTTCATAGAGGCGTCGTTTTCAAATGGTGTCTTTTTATGTAGGCGTCGTTATAAAGAGCCGTCTTTTTATGGAGGCGTCGTTTTAAGAGGCGTCGTTTTAAAGAAGCGTCGTTTTAAGAGAGGCGTCTTTTTAATAGAAGCGTCGTTTAAGAGAGGCGTCGTTTCCAAAAGGCGTCTTTTTATGTAGGCGTTGTTTTAAAGAGCCGTCTTGTTATGGAGGCGTCGTTTAAAAGAGGCGTCTTTTTATAGAGGCGTCGTTTAAAAGAAGCGTCGTTTTAAGAGAGGCGTCGTTTTCAAAAGGTGTCTTTTTATGGAGGCGTCGTTTGAAAGACGCGTCTTTTTATGGAGGCGTTGTTTTAAAGACGCGTCTTTTTATAGAGGCGTCGTTTAAAAGAAGCGTCGTTTTAAGAGTGGCGTCGTTTTCAAAAGGTGTCTTTTTATGGAGGCGTCGTTTGAAAGACGCGTCTTTTTATGGAGGCGTCGTTTCAACGAGGCGTCTTTTTATAGTGGCGTCGTTTTAAAGGAGCGTCGTTTAAAGAGAGGCGTCGTTAAAATAGAAGCGTCGTTTTAAGACAGGCGTCGTTTTTAAAGAGGCGTCTTTTTTTAGAGGCGTCGTTTTAAAGAGGCGTCTTTTTATAGAGGCGTCGTTTAAAAGAAGCGTCGTTTTCAGAGAGGCGTCGTTTTCAAATGGTGTCTTTTTATGAAGGCGTCGTTTTAAAGAGCCGTCTTTTTATGGAGGCGTCATTTCAAGAAAGGCGTCGTTTTCAAAAGGCATCATTTTATGGAGGCGTCGTTTTAAAGAGGCGTCTTTTTAATGAGGCGTCGTTTTAAAGAAGCGTCGTTTTAAGAGAGGCGTCGTTTAATAAAGGCGTCGTTTTACAAAGCCATCGTTTAAATAAAGGCGTCGTTTTAAAGAAGCGTCGTTTTAAGAGAGGCGTCGTTTTAAAGAAGCGTCGTTTTAAGAGAGGCGTCGTTTTCAAACGGCGTCTTTTTATGGAGGCGTCGTTTTATGAGAGGCGTCGTTTTAGAGAGGCGTCGTATTATAGAAGCGTCAATTTAATAGAGGCGTCGTTTTAAGAGAGGCGTCGTTTTAATAGAAGCGTCGTTTTTAGAGAGGCGCCGTTTTCAAAAGGCGTCTTTTTATGGAGGCGTCGTTTTATGAGAGGCGTCGTTTTAAAGAGGCGTCGTATTAAGAAAGCGTCAATTTAATAGAGGCGTCGTTTCAATAGAAGCGTCGTTTTTAGAGAGGCGCCGTTTTCAAAAGGCGTCTTTTTATGGAGGCGTCGTTTTTAAGACGCGTCTTTTTATAGAGGCGTCGTTTAAAAGAAGCGTCGTTTTTAGAGAGGCGTCGTTTTCAAAAGGCGTCTTTACATGGAGGCGCCCTTTTAAAGAGGCGTCTTTTTTTAGATGCGTCGTTTGAAAGAAACGTCGTTTTAAGAGAGGCGTCCTTTTCAAAAGGCGTCTTTTTATGGAGGCGTCGTTTTCAAAAGGCGTCTTTTTATGGAGGCGTCGTTTTAGGAGAGGCGTCGTTTTAAAGAGGCGTCGTATTATAGAAGCGTCGTTTTAAAGAAGCGTCGTTTTAAGAGAGGCGTCGTTTAATAAAGGCGTCGTTTTACAAAGCCCATGGTTTAAATAAAGGCGTCGTTTTAAAGAAGCGTCGTTTTAAGAGAGGCGTCTTTTTATGGAGGCGTCGTTTTAAAGAGGCATCTATTTATAGAGGCGTCGTTTAAAAGAAGCGTCGTTTTAAGAGAGGCGTCGTTTAATAAAGGCGTCGTTTTACAAAGCCCATGGTTTAAATAAAGGCGTCGTTTTAAAGAAGCGTCGTTTTAAGAGAGGCGTCTTTTTATGGAGGCGTCGTTTTAAAGAGGCATCTATTTATAGAGGCGTCGTTTTAAAGAAGCGTCGTTTTAAGAGAGGCGTCGTTTTCAAAAGGCGTCTTTTTATGGAGGCGTCGTTTTCAGAGAGGCGTCGTTTTCAAATGGTGTCTTTTTATGGAGGCGTCGTTTTAAAGAGGCGTCTTTTTATAGAGGCGTCGTTTTACAGAAGGCTTCTTTTTATGTAGGCGTCGTTTTAAAGAAGCGTCGTTTTAAGAGAGGCGTCGTTTAATAAAGGCGTCGTTTTACAAAGCCATCGTTTAAATAAAGGCGTCGTTTTAAAGAAGCGTCGTTTTAAGAGAGGCGTCTTTTTATGGAGGCGTCGTTTTAAAGAGGCATCTATTTATAGAGGCGTCGTTTTAAAGAGGCATCTATTTATAGAGGCGTCGTTTTAAAGAAGCGTCGTTTTAAGAGAGGCGTCGTTTTCAAAAGGCGTCTTTTTATGGAGGCGTCGTTTTCAAATGGTGTCTTTTTATGGAGGCGTCGTTATAAAGAGCCGTCTTTTTATGGAGGCGTCGTTTTAAGAGGCCTCGTTTTAAAGAAGCGTCGTTTTAAGAGAGGTGTCTTTTTAATAGAAGCGTCGTTTAAGAGAGGCGTCGTTTCCAAAAGGCGTCTTTTTATGTTGGCGTTGTTTTAAAGAGCCGTCTTTTTATGGAGGCGTCGTTTAAAAGAGGCGTCTTTTTATAGAGGCGTCGTTTAAAAGAAGCGTCGTTTTAAGAGAGGCGTCGTTTTCAAAAGGTGTCTTTTTATGGAGGCGTCGTTTTAAAGAGGCGTCTTTTTTTAGATGCGTCGTTTGAAAGAAACGTCGTTTTAAGAGAGGCGTCCTTTTCAAAAGGCGTCTTTTTATGGAGGCGTCGTTTTCAAAAGGCGTCTTTTTATGGAGGCGTCGTTTTAGGAGAGGCGTCGTTTTAAAGAGGCGTCGTATTATAGAAGCGTCGTTTTAATAGAGGCGTCGTTTTAAGAGAGGCGTCGTTTTAATTGAAGCTTCGTTTTAAGAGAGGCGTCGTTTTCAAAAGGCGTCTTTTTATGGAGGCGTCGTTTTAAAGAGGTGACTTTTTATAGAGGCGTCGTTTTAAAGAAGCGTCGTTTTCAGAGAGGCGTCGTTTTCAAATGGTGTCTTTATGGAGGCGTCGTTTTAAAGAGGCGACTTTTTATAGAGGCGTCGTTTTAAAGAAGCGTCGTTTTAAGAGAGGCGTCGTTATAATAGAAGCATCGTTGTAAGACAAGCGTCGTTTTCAAAAGGCGTCTTTTTATGGAGGCGTCGTTTTAAGAGGCGACTTTTTATAGAGGCGTCCTTTCCAAAGGGCGTCTTTTCATGGAGGCATCGTTTTAAGAGAGGCGTCGTTTCCAAAAGGCGTCTTTTTATGGAGGCGTCGTTTTAAAGAGGCGTCTTTTTATAGAGGCGTCGTTTTAAAGAAGCGTCGTTTTCAGAGAGGCGTCGTTTTCAAATGGTGTCTTTATGGAGGCGTCGTTTTAAAGAGGCGTCTTTTTATAGAGGCGTCGTTTTAAAGAAGCGTCGTTTTAAGAGAGGCGTCGTTATAATAGAAGCCTCGTTGTAAGACAGGCGTCGTTTTCAAAAGGCGTCTTTTTATGGAGGCGTCGTTTTAAAGAGGCGTCATTTTTTAGAGGCGGCGTTTTAAAGAAGCGTCGTTTTAAGAGAGGCGTCCTTTTCAAAAGGCTTAAGGGCCAAAGGGGTCTTTTTATGGAGGCGTCGTTTTAAGAGAGCCGTCGTTTTCAAAAGGCGTCTTTTTATGGAGGCTTCGTTTTAAAGAGGCGTCTTTTTTTAGAGGCGTCGTTTTAAAGAAGCGTCGTTTTAAGAGAGGCGTCGTTATAATAGAAGCGTCGTTTTAAGACAGGCGTCGTTTTCAAAAGGCGTCGTTTTAAAGAGGCGTCTTTTTTTAGAGGCGTCGTTTTAAAGAAGCGTCTTTTTATGGAGGCGTCGTTTTAAAGACGCGTCTTTTTATGGAGGCGTCGTTTTAAAGAGGCGTCTTTTTTTAGAGGCGTCGTTTTAAAGAAGCGTCGTTTTAAGAGAGGCGTCGTTATAATAGAAGCGTCGTTTTAAGACAGGCGTCGTTTTCAAAAGGCGTCTTTTTATGGAGGCGTCGTTTTAAAGAGGCGTCATTTTTTAGAGGCGGCGTTTTAAAGAAGCGTCGTTTTAAGAGAGGCGTCCTTTTCAAAAGGCTTCTTTTTATGGAGGCGTCGTTTGAAAGAAGCGTCGTTTTCAAATGGTGTCTTTATGGAGGCGTCGTTTTAAAGAGGCGTCTTTTTATAGAGGCGTCGTTTTAAAGAAGCGTCGTTTTAAGAGAGGCGTCGTTATAATAGAAGCCTCGTTGTAAGACAGGCGTCGTTTTCAAAAGGCGTCTTTTTATGGAGGCGTCGTTTTAAAGAGGCGTCATTTTTTAGAGGCGGCGTTTTAAAGAAGCGTCGTTTTAAGAGAGGCGTCGTTATAATAGAAGCCTCGTTGTAAGACAGGCGTCGTTTTCAAAAGGCGTCTTTTTATGGAGGCGTCGTTTTAAAGAGGCGTCATTTTTTAGAGGCGGCGTTTTAAAGAAGCGTCGTTTTAAGAGAGGCGTCCTTTTCAAAAGGCTTAAGGGCCAAAGGGGTCTTTTTATGGAGGCGTCGTTTTAAGAGAGCCGTCGTTTTCAAAAGGCGTCTTTTTATGGAGGCTTCGTTTTAAAGAGGCGTCTTTTTTTAGAGGCGTCGTTTTAAGAGAGGCGTCGTTATAATAGAAGCGTCGTTTTAAGACAGGCGTCGTTTTCAAAAGGCGTCGTTTTAAAGAGGCGTCTTTTTTTAGAGGCGTCGTTTTAAAGAAGCGTCTTTTTATGGAGGCGTCGTTTTAAAGACGCGTCTTTTTATGGAGGCGTCGTTTTAAAGAGGCGTCTTTTTTTAGAGGCGTCGTTTTAAAGAAGCGTCGTTTTAAGAGAGGCGTCGTTATAATAGAAGCGTCGTTTTAAGACAGGCGTCGTTTTCAAAAGGCGTCTTTTTATGGAGGCGTCGTTTTAAAGAGGCGTCATTTTTTAGAGGCGGCGTTTTAAAGAAGCGTCGTTTTAAGAGAGGCGTCCTTTTCAAAAGGCTTCTTTTTATGGAGGCGTCGTTTGAAAGAAGCGTCGTTTTAAGAGAGGCGTCGTTATAATAGAAGCGTCGTTTTAAGACAGGCGTCGTTTTCAAAAGGCGTATTTTTATGGAGGCGTCGTTTTAAAGAGGCGTCTTTTTATGGAGGCGTCGTTTTAAAGAGGCGTCGTTTTACAGGAGAGTAATTTTTATGGAGTCGTCATTTTTTAGAAGCGTCGTTTTTATAAAGCGTCGTTTTTATCAACGCGTCGTTTTATGGAAGCATCGTTTTTATAAAGGCGTCGTTTTATAGAAGCGTCGTTTCATTGAGCCGTCGTTTTTATGTAGGCGTCGTTCTATAGAAGTGTCGTTTTTAAAAAGATTATTCTACTATTCATCGATTTCTCGTTTTAAAGAAGCGTCGTTTAAAGAGAAGCGTCGTTTTATAAAGGCGTAGTTTAACAGGAGAGTAGTTTTTATAGAGTCGTCGTTTTTTAGAAGCGTCGTTTTTCTAAAGCACCGTTTTTATAAAGTTGTAGTTTAACAGGATAGTCGTTTTTTAGAAGCGTCGTATTTCTAAAGCGTCGTTTTTATAGAGGCGTCGTTTTTATAAAGGCATCGTTTTATAGAAGTGTCGTTTTAAGAGAGCCGTCGTTTTATAAAGGGGTCGTTTTTATAGAAGCGTCGTTTTTATAGAGGCGTCGTTTCAAGAGAGTCGTCGTTTTATAAAGGGGTCGTTTTTATAGAAGCGTCGTTTTATAGAGGCGTATTTTATAGAGGCGTCATTTTTAAGAAGCGACGTTTTTATAGATTTGTCGTTTTGAATAGAAGCGTCGTATTTACAAAGGCGTCGTTTCATAGAAGCGTCTTTTTCATAGAGGCGTCGTTTGGAATAGAATCGTCGTTCTTATAAAGGAGTCGCTTTTTAAGAGGCGTCTTTTTATGGAGGCGTCGTTTTAAAGAAGCATCGTTTTAGAATAGAATAGAATAGAATAGAAATCTTTATTTGCATTGAATGTAGGTAAATATAAGGTGTTACATTTAAATTTGAATCCATATACAATTCTGCCTTAATTTAGCATGCAAATATTATTAACAATGTTTAAATAAAACTTGAAACCAACAATAATCTTAAATTATCTTATCATCTATGAAGTCTTGTACTGAATAATAACATTTATCTAGTAGGAATGATATACATTGTTTTTTAAACTTGGTATAAGGTAGGTTTTTAATTGGTTCTGGAATTTTGTTAAAAATTTTAGGCGCCATGCACATTACATTTTTCCTTAGCAAAGTAGTTTTGTAAGCTCCTGTGTACAATAAGTTTTGATATTGTGATCGCATGTTTGTACTACGGTTTCTAAAGTCTTTTAAACTAGTAAACAAATGTTTATTGGTGTACACAAATAAAGCTATTTCCAAGATATACAGACATGGGAATGTTAGTAATTTATGAGACTTAAATATAGGTAAACAGCTATCTGTTGTTTTTAAATTAAATATTGCTCTGAGGCAGCGTTTTTGTGCTTTGAAGATGCTTTCTTTTTCACTGCAGTTGCCCCAAAATATTACACCAAATCTTAAAACTGAAACTACTAAGCTGTGGTATGCGACCAATATAGTAGGAAGATTAACCTTTTTTGATAGGTTATGCAGCATATAAGCTGAAGTGCTAAGTCTTTTACAAATTTCGTCTGCATGAGCTTTCCAGGTAAGTTGATGATCAATATAAATTCCTAAAAATTTGGTGACATTAGCCTTCTCTATAGTTTGACCTTTATAATTTATATTCATGTCTTCTGGGGGTAAACGTTGGTGAAAATGCATTATTTTGGTTTTCTGAATATTGATTATTAAGTTATTATCATTGAGCCAGTATATTAAAGATTCAACAGTATTGTTTATGTCGTTCTCATAAGATTGTTTATTTAGACATTTAATAATTGATGTACTATCATCTGCAAATAGTATCATTGGATGAAGAGTTTGACGTGGTAAATCATTAATATACAAAATAAACAGTAGTGGACCGAGGACGCTACCCTGCGGTACACCATATTTTATTTCTCTACACGAGGATAAGTATTTAATTTCACGTTTAGATTTAGGACAAATTCTGGATATTTATGTATATTGTTTGCGACCTTTTAAATAAGATTTTATCAAGTTATATGCTGTACCTCTGATGCCATATGCGCAAAGTTTGTTAAGAAGTGTCTCGTGTTTAACGTAGTCAAAAGCTTTTGACATATCAGCATAGATAGCACAAATAGGGTTTTTTGTATCTATATTCGGAAATATAATACTAAGTAAATCGAAGATAGCCATATTAATATTTTTATTTTTGCGGAAACCCTTTTGTTCGTCGCATAAAATGTTGAATTTTGTTAGAAAATTATAAAGAGATTCATAAATTATTTTTTCTATTATTTTTGAAAATACGGGAATCAAAGCAATTGGACGGTAATTTAACATTTCTTCTTTACAGCTTTTTTTGTGGAGTGGCTTTATTATGACAGTTTTAAGTTTTTCAGGAAACACTCCTGTGCAAATGCTTGCGTTTATAATATGACACAGAGGTGAGGCTATACAATCGGCGACAAATTTAATTACTTTTGTAGAAATACCATCATAACCAAAACTTTTTTTATTTTTTAAACATTTTATTACACGTTTAACATCCTCGGGATATATCGGTGACATAAATATGGAGTGTGTATTATAGTCTAATCCAATAATATTAGCTGACATATTTTTGGGTACTTCTGTAATCTGATCGATGTAGAAATTGTTAAACGATTCTGCTATTTCTTTAGGGTCAGTAATAACGATGTCTTGTTTTACTAGTTTATGAATAGGTTCACTGTTTTGCTTTGAATTATTTATTATTTGCCAAGATGTTTTAGATTTATTTTTAGAGTTATTAATTAAATAGTTGTTTTGAGCTTTTTGGGTTAATTTGATGATTTTTTTAAATCTATGCGAATAATTATCAAAATTTATTATGTTTTGAGACGTAGGTGATAGCCGCCTTTTCCATAGTAATTGTCGCTGCTTTTTGCTACATACGCGTATGCCTCGCGATACCCATTTAATCTTTTTTTCGGATCTCATAGTAACTAATTTGTAAGGAAAACATGAATCGTGTATTAGCGTAAATAGTTCTAAGAAATTATCGTATGCTTTATTTGGAGAATCTGTGCTGTAGACATCGGAAAAAGTAAGATTTTGAAGATGGTTTTTAAATTTTATGAGATTCTCAGTACATGTATCGCGTCTCGTTGCTCTCCACGATATAATTGGACTATATTTACTGACTTTTATCTTCATTATTTGAGCGGTATGGTCTGATAGACCAAAATCAATTACTTCACATTTACTATTTTGTTTAAGGTTATGGGCAAAGTTATCGAGACAAGTGCTACTTCTAAATCGAGTCACTTGTTTTAATTCCAACTTAAGGTTGTAGCTCATGAGAAAGCATTTAAAATCCAATGACATTCTATTTTCTTTTAAAGCATCTATGTTAAAATCTCCACATAACACTACCTTTGTTTGATGTTTGGAGCAAACTTTTTCAAAATCATATCTAAATTTTCATAAAATTTTGTAAGATTGATCAGTTTTGGTGGTCTATATACACATATAATTATTATTTTTTGAACTGGTAATTCAATAGCGCAACATTCTATGATACCTGTAATAGAGTACTTCATGATGTAAGCCAGTTCTTTAAATTCATGACCTTTTTTAACTAAGATGCAGGCTCCGCCTCTCTTTCTATTTTGCCTAGCATAACATGTTGCTAGGTTGAAATTAGGAATATGTAACAACTTTTCCTGGCCCGACATTATGAAATGCTCTGTTATGCATATTACATCTAAATCTTTTTGTTGGCTTGACAATTCTTGAATGTACACAGTCAATAGGTCTGTTTTATTTAAAAGGCCGGCAATATTTTGGTGTAAGATAAACATATGATCATAGAAAAAGCTCATGACGATGTGGCGATGCGGTGTTTAAATTATCAGTTATTATTTGTGGACATTGTTTATCCTTTATGTAATGAGTGACAGTATACAATAAATTTTTAAAAACATTACGCATGCCACAGTCATTAATTTTTCTGGTGAGTTTAGAGAACATTGTAAAGTCGTAGGCTAAATCTAAGTTTGAATCAAATCCAGTTGCATATTTATATGTTTCCAAATCAAGTTGTAACAAATTGTTAAAAGTTTCTACACGCCAGTTAAACATTGTAGAAAAGTTACTTAATTTAAATGTTGGAACACATAGTATAATGTTCGTATGTTGTAATTTTAGTAATGTTTCCCTTAATTCTATAATAATATTTACATAGTTTTCGGTTCTTTTGAAGTCGTCTTCTCCAATCAAAATAATACAAAAATCATTCTTAGTATAGCCCGTCAGTTTTTTATGCAGGTCGCTGATAAGTTGTATTGTACTACAGTTAGGAGAAATATAATGACATAGTTGGTGGTGTTGAAAAGTTTCTTCAGCTATTGATAAAATCTTATTAGTATTATTTGTACTGACAATGCATATTTTATTCTTTGGAGATGCTGAGTTGTTGGTCTCACTCGGTGTGTTGAAGGTACTTTTCCTTTCTGAAGAAGATAGTTTTCTCATGGACTTGGTTCTTGGCGTTGTGGACCTTTGTTTTGATCGTTTACTTGCATCGTTTAATTTAACTACATTTTGCACTTCATTTGATGAAGATAATTCTTTCGTCGTTGTAGGGCTGCAACTTATTTTGTTGTTGAAATCTTTCTTATTGCGTAAATTTTCATTCATTTTTATAAGGTTCTTGTTCTCGAGGGATAGTGTTTCTATTTGTTGGTGAGCACTATTTAAATTATTCACCAGCTTCTCTATTTCTTGTTTTAGTTTTGAAATTAATTCACCGTCTGGATTGTCGGATTCTGACATGTTTGGTAAACTATCAAACGATTCGTCGAGAGTTTCGTTTAAATTTACCCTCGTATCCGTAGAAACTGTGTCCGATATCGTATGCTTACGGCGGAACGTAATATTCTCGGAGATCTCCATTATAACTATATTTTTCGTTATTTAAATGGTTTCTTCAAACTGGTTACTTTATGTGCTTATAGAAAACACAAAAAGAGCAACTCGTAGTGAGGACTCGAACGCACAGTCGTTCACACTGCAGGCAGAGAACTTGCACTCAATGCTATTCTGACAGTTAACTGGGATGGTGAAATAATAAGTCGGTTTCTTCTCAAAATTAAAAAGTTCGTTACGATTACTAATGTTTAAATGTTATTCAAATGTTCTTTGTTTCACTGGTCACTTTTGGTTTTCACTTATTAATGTTTATATTAACGTAATAATATAGAATTTTGTATACTAGACAGTTAGCTATTGTTATTTAGGTATTATTTTATGACTTTTATGTTGTTTTAACACTTTATTTTTTCACTTTTGTTATGATTTGCAACGGCAAGAATTTTGAGATTTAAAAACAGTTTTTTATGTAAAGTTGTGTTTTTTTCTTGATGACTTCACTTCCACTAATAAACTGCGTCTAATTATATATTTTACACTTAAGAGACTATCAATTTGAGCTGTTTAACTATTTTTAAAGTATTTTTAAGCACGGAGACGATGTAAACATGACGGCAGCGCCATCTACTTTTGAGAGGCGTTGAGAGAGAGGTTTTGAGAGGCGTCGTTTATAGAAGCGTCGTTTTACAGTGGCGTCGTTTTAAAGAAGCGTCGTTCTTATAAAGGCGTTGTTTTTATAAAGACGTCGTTTTAAAAAGGCGTTGAATTATAGTGGTTTCACTTTTAAGAGTCGTCGTTTTGAATAAAAGCGTTGTTCTTGTAAAGGCGTCTTTTTATGGAGGCGTCGTTTAATAGAACTTTCGCTTTTAAGAAGCGTCGTTTTAAAAAGGCGTCTTTTTATAGAGTCATCGTTTGTTAAAAAGCGTCGTTTTATAGAGGCGTCGTTTTATAAATGCGTCGTTTTTCTAGAGGCGTCGTTTTTATAAAGGCGTCGTTTTAAAAAGGCGTCTTTTTATAGAGTCGTCGTTTGTTAAAAAGCGTCGTTTTATAGAGGCGTCGTTTTATAAAGGCGTCGTTTTATAGAGGCGTCGTCTTATGTAAGCGTCGTTTTTCTCGAAGCGTCGTTGTATACCTGTCGGTCTTAAGACGCGTAATTTGTCTTCTGGGAATAATGCTATAGAACAAAATGCCTTATTAATTAGGATGTCAGTCGTTAAGAGTATCACACTACCTGATGTTAACTTGTTTGTTCCAACCATTAGATGTGTACGTCTATGTAGGAGCATATCTCTGCTGACCTTTGCTCCTGCATACGAGTACAACAGAGCAGCGCGTGACGAGCTGTTTTTGATGAGCGGCTTGCCTCAGCTGCCCATTGAGGAACCGCTAGAGTTGGTGGAAGTGTGTAATAGCATAATAGCTCGAAAACGAGAATAGTGCACATTAATTCAAAATGGTAACAGATAACATGAAAGGGCTTGTTATTTTTATATTTGTGAAAGCGTGTAAACGTGTAAATGTACTACGTGTAAATAGGTATTTGTGTTTAATAAGATATGGTTATTTTTCTGTTTCATTATATACGCGCGGCTATGTAGGTACACAGCGCTTAAAAACATTAAACGTTAAATAAAACATTGCTTTTAAAATTAGCTTTTGGGTGAATTTCAACAAATGCCATTTTTCTTATCATATCAATGAACTTTTACAATTATGTATTTTTTGTATATTTTTCAGGTTTTATGTTATCTTTAGGATATCAAATATCCCCAAATTTAATATCATCAACGTATCATTTAAGACTAAGGAGAAAATTCGATTTGAATTTTGGCTTCCACTGATATGAAAAAACGGCACCGATTATTTTTTCTGTACACCGATATGATAAGGATATCCACCGAAATGATTGTACATATCCAGCGATATGATAATCTATCCATCTTTCAACATCAAATAGTAGGTACCTATATATTTTTAACAAGCGTAGTCACCCTTGAGAACTGAAGACCGGAACTAAGGGTGTTATGTGGCTAAATCACATCCAAAGATTCTTAGAAACCCAATGAAAATATATTTTTTGAAAATGTTAACTTATTTTATTATGTTTACTAGAGGAACTTACTGTTAAAAAAAATAATGATTATTTTAATTATCATTGTTTTTTTGATATTTATTATAATGCACCTACTGACTATTATTTTTAACAAAAAAGTTTTTGCTTCACAAACCTTTCTTGCGTTCAATTGTTTTACCTCACTATTATCATCTCTGCCTATGGACGTACATTACCAAATACAGACCAATCAATCAATCATTTTATTTGCAAGAAATGTGGTACATTTAGGTGTTACAATATTGCAAGATCCTCACATATCGCGAGTTTTGGCATATAAACATTACAATAATATAAATTTACAACTATAACTTCAAATTATAAAAGCCATAAACATCCTATACATTCACAATATTTAACATAACAACATAATATGAAACAACACAACAATTACCATTAATCAATACCTCATATGCAATTTATACACAGTTGTGACTTAAAAATTATTAATATGAATTATTTGTATGTTCGTTTATACGTATAGAATTGCACGAATACACTTTTTTTGTGCAATGAACATTTTATCTATTTCGGTAGAGTTTCCCCACACCACAATGCCGTATCGGATAATGGAGCAGATATAAGCATGGTACACCATCAAGGCAGTTTGCCTAGATGTGACCTTTCTTAACGATTCTTTTATACATCCAGTGGTATCGTGGTAATGATTTTGGCAGTCTATGTAGGTAAGTATGTATGTATGTATGTAGGAATGGAACGTGACTAATGCATGAGATGTGTGAAAGAGACAGAAGCTAAGTGTGAGTGAGACAAGTTATGTATGCTTGAGATGACGTAAATGTTAACGTAGAAGAAGGAACACGGGTAGAACTGGAGAACGACGTGGTGGTGTAAAGAAGTAGGACGTTTAGCTTAAAATAAAATAAATTAAAATACGCATTTTTGTTTGACTGATGAACCTGATCCCACATGTATGTATGAATGTTTGTAGGTAGGTACATATGTATGTATATAATTTATGTGTCTGTATGAATGTTTGTATGTTCAATTGTTTCTTTGTATACTTAACGAAATGACACGGGATCTACCGATATGATAGAACAACTCACCGAGATGATAAAATGATCCACCGATGTGACAAAACTGTATGTTGATCATGAATCCAGACACCGATACTAGATATAAGACACCGATCGATTTTTTCTTATCATTTCGGTGTAAATGATCACATCGGTGGTAATAAAGACCACCGATTACAGCGATATGAGAACACCGACATGAGAAATAACACACTTTTTAGAAAATTATTAAAAATGCATAATATCTAGGATAAATTTAGTAACAGACGTTCATCGTCTGTTAATTCTAGTTCTGCTAATTCACTTAATGCGTCTGTTAGAACCAAAAAACAATAATAAAACTACTCATTACAATAGAAAAATGCAACCACCGATTATATAAAATAATTGTCCGGGACCGACTGAAATGGCTTTCTTAAGTTTTTGGTGGGCATATCCAGTGATTTAACCCACTTCTATCCTGACTGCCCACTAGCACACACCAACCAGGGAAATACAATTGGGGTGGGGATGCTGTCCGACTCGTCGATGTAAAATTATTTTTAAATTACTTTTGTCCAGCGATATGAGAACATTTTTCAGGACAAGTACGTTTGTGCCTCTCAGTCATAATAATCGTTAATTATGTAATAAAAAAGCTATATATTAATATAGTAGAGGTTTATGTATTTTTTTTCTACCTTTTTAATAGTCCTAGGCATATTATATTTTTGCCACAACCCAATGACTACCAATAGAATACAAAAAAATATATATTCTGAACTATATTCCTTCTTTCACATACTAATTTCACCAAAGACAATAAAAAGTCATTTGGGAAATTCACCCTTTTACTATTTAATTTTATAAAGTTTATTTTCGAAACATTCCTTATTTACCAGCGTGTTAACTGAATATGAATACAATCTTTTAAAATTGTAAAACTTGCCTTTTATTATTTTGGTAAGCGCAGGAATCGATCCCGAGTCGCACCTGCTACGGAACGCAGACTGTGCGACACTTACCTTTACGTCTTATTTTAGACAACTCAATTAGAGCTAGTTACGACGTAATGATCTATTACTGTTTTAGAACTACTCGCATTGCATGCTACGACACCCGCACCGTGCAATGTATAGCACAAATAATATTGTCTACTATGGACCCAGCTTACCGGTCTCTGCCTACTTACGACACAATCATTGTATCTCTAGAGTGTCTGCCCTGTCCTGCCCTGGGAGGTATGCGGACTTTCTTTTGCCAGTTCCTTCCGTAATATCGAATGGTTATCGGATAGATGCTACTAGGGAGACACGCCGCTGACACACTTATTTTTTTGTACTTATAGTTGTTTTATAAAGGTGAAAGTATTTTGGTCCGTCGTCAGCATGTTCACGGCTAGGCCGATTTTCATGGAACTTGGTACGGAGTAAGCTTAGATCCCGGCCTTTTGTCGTGTTAACCGAAATAGACGCGAGCGGAGTCCCGGGCAAAAGCTAGTGTAAGGCCTCAGTATAAAAGTACTTAGAGTGTAAATAAGTTAACTATAACCTGCGCTTAACGGAGTATGAACAGTAAGCAAAGGCATGAACAAATGTCATCGGCAAGACCACGTCACATGAGCGCCAAAACAAAGCGTACCATAATCATTGTGCACCGACTGCTGTGCCACTAGGTGTAATATATCTATTTGTAGCGTATTTATGTAGAAATATTAGTAATATTTTGTAATATTAGTAACAATTGTAGGTATTTTTATATTGAGTATTCTGGTTACAATACGCTGGGCTCTGCCTAGTTTGGGATAAGCGGTGTGTGAGTTGCTCCCATGTGGTTTTGTTAATCTTAAATAAACAACACTTTTTTCCTAACGATGGGCATGACGGGCCACTAGCGATGCGCGCTCTTTACGGACGCGTGCGTGCTCGGTAAGAAAAAAAATATAAGTATTCCGTCGAGGCAATGTGATAGATATTACACAAATATTCTGGAGATTAGACTTTGCATCCTGTCATGCAAAACAACAAATCCAAATCATGACAAACCATGAGAAGAGGAGACAATTCTTGTTCCTCAATTAAAGAGTTCAGGATATTTTTTATTGTTCCTATTTCTCTTTTAAATAAATACTATGCTTGTTTTCGTTATTTAGTTAAAAATATTATTTATCTAGTTTAAGAAACTCAAAGTATTTTATGTTGTGTCTTCATTGATGCGTAAATTGTATAATGTCAAATTAAAACTTTTTTATTGGTTGTATTTTTGTGGAACGTCTTAGTTCGACATTTTTGTATCTACACCATGAAGTAAAGTATAAAAGTTGTTTTATGAGAAAGTTAAGTCCACCTTTGGAACCCCTTAACTACATTAAAGTATCTACCTATGAACATCGTAGCTTTCGACTCTCTAACAACACTACCTCCAGCCAAGTGCTAAACAGTCCCACATTTATTCTGCGGCGGGGCGTTCGCTGCGGTCAAACATATGCGTTAGTCCAGAATTAACCCTTCAGCATAACAACATTGAATTTTTCCCTTCGGTAATATTATAAGTAGTTGATGCTGATAAAGTAATGCAACTATCTAGAATTGATCTAATCGAAGAGAGTTAGTTGTAGGAACAATCAACTGTATTAAAATGAAATAAAAATACTAGAAATGCTATTTCTCGGGCGATATTCAGTCAAATCAGATGCTAGGTAGACATTATATTATTTCAAAGCTTCGTGAGTTGAATTTAGAGATAATATATCCATCTGATGCTGTTTGGTAGTTCCAGTTGCAGGCCATTAATGCATGATATCAAAATGAACTATAATATGTACTATTTATTATGCACTGTGTAATATTTTTATTCAATGGGTTACGCCTTAATCTCACAGATAGATGGCTTAAGTACTAATTGTTCGCTATTATTAGATCGACGAATGTTATATATCTTATTTTAGGTATGTGTTTATGATTGTTAGTATGACGACGTTCGCATGATCTAACTGTATATAGCTAGGTGTGTATTATATCTCTCGTTACCTACGAGGGCGATGGAATGATGTATTGATGACAAATAGATGCGAGCATTGAAACAATTCAATTAGTCACAATATTGAAACAGAAATAAACAACAGCAGGTGATGTACCTACCTAGAGTTATTGTTGTTACCATAACAGTCTGGAGGACAGTGACGCGTCCTAGCATCCCCGTGGGTCCCGCATGGCCCCGTGTAGCCCCGAGCCAGCCGGGAGCGGGGCTCTGCTGGCTGTTGCATGCGGATGGATGGGTCTGATACAGATCAAATTAATGCCTCAAAAATACACATGAGAATAGAACTCTCCAAAATCGGACTGAAGCGAAAGTATTGCTAAGTTCATCTTTAATTTTTCAGTTTCATTTAGTTAGCTCTAAAATTACTGCTTCACAACATAATTTGGGAGTTCTAATTAACTATTTGCTGTATTATTAAATCTTGCATGTCATACAGTATGTGGAGCTGCAAGTCTTCATGTATACAGGGTAGGAGAGCGTGCAGGCAGGCGGAGGCGCCGCGTGCCCGCGGGTGTCACGGGTGGCGATGTAAATAGCGCGTATTGTGGCCTACGGTCGCTCATTGATAGCTATTTTTTCCGTGAGCGATGTAATTAGGTATCGTGGATGCGGATGATGGTCTTAAATGGCAGTCGCACGTTTGCGCGGGCTCGGCCGCGGCTAACGCCAGCGCCTTGTAGGGGCTGCGGCGGCTGCCAAGTGGCGGCGCGCGGCGCGTATATAGTGCGCGCGCGCGCCCCCAGCGCTCACTACCGTCGCTGCGACCGCTGCCTCCGCGCTGTGAGTGTCCCTGCACCGCCGTGCTAACTACGTGCACTTACTCGAATTAGATCACTAAATCTCTATCGTATTAATAGCTTACAAATCGATAGACCTAATTCAGGTTCAGTTCAGTGGTGCTGGTAGTGAACACGAGTCGTCTGGTACAGTGAGGTGTGGTGGGATCGCGTTGACCGGTGTATTGTGTGTGTTGCAGGTGTGTGGAGCTGTGTTGGTGTTGTCTTCAGTTCACTGAGCCAGGATGTGTGACGACGATGCGGGCGCGCTGGTAGTCGACAACGGCTCCGGCATGTGCAAAGCCGGGTTCGCGGGCGACGACGCACCGCGCGCCGTGTTCCCGTCCATCGTGGGCCGCCCGCGCCACCAGGGCGTCATGGTGGGCATGGGGCAGAAGGACTCGTACGTAGGTGACGAGGCCCAGAGCAAGAGAGGTATCCTCACGCTCAAGTACCCCATCGAGCACGGCATCATCACCAACTGGGACGACATGGAGAAGATCTGGCACCACACCTTCTACAACGAACTTCGTGTAGCCCCAGAAGAGCACCCCATCCTGTTGACCGAGGCTCCCCTCAATCCTAAAGCTAACCGCGAGAAGATGACGCAGATCATGTTCGAGACGTTCAACTGCCCCGCCATGTACGTGGCGATCCAGGCCGTGCTGTCGCTGTACGCGTCCGGTCGTACCACCGGCATCGTGCTGGACTCCGGCGACGGCGTCTCGCACACGGTACCCATCTATGAAGGGTACGCACTGCCGCACGCTATCCTGCGTCTCGACCTGGCGGGCCGCGATCTCACCGACTACCTCATGAAGATCCTCACGGAGCGCGGCTACTCGTTCACGACGACGGCGGAGCGTGAGATCGTGCGCGACATCAAGGAGAAGCTGTGCTACGTGGCGCTGGACTTCGAGCAGGAGATGCAGACGGCGGCCGCGTCCACCTCGCTGGAGAAGTCGTACGAGCTGCCCGACGGTCAGGTCATCACCATCGGCAACGAGCGCTTCCGCTGCCCCGAGGCGCTGTTCCAGCCCTCGTTCCTGGGCATGGAGTCGTGCGGCATCCACGAGACCGTGTACAACTCCATCATGAAGTGCGACGTGGACATCCGCAAGGACCTGTACGCCAACACCGTTCTGTCCGGCGGCACCACCATGTACCCCGGTATCGCCGACAGGATGCAGAAGGAGATCACGGCGCTCGCGCCCTCCACCATCAAGATCAAGATCATCGCGCCTCCCGAGAGGAAGTACTCCGTCTGGATCGGCGGCTCCATCCTGGCCTCGCTGTCCACCTTCCAGCAGATGTGGATCTCCAAGCAGGAGTACGACGAGTCCGGCCCGGGCATCGTGCACCGCAAGTGCTTCTAGGCGCGCGCTCTCCAGCTCGCGTCAACATCACTTCCGCTTCCGTTCAACTTTTGTACTTGTTGCCAAACAAATGTATTTATTTTATACTCTCTGTCGGAGACTGCTCGCTGTTGCGTTATCATGTAAGTGAACTATTTTAAGTGTATGTTGTTTAATATAATTTTATAACTGAGCGTATGTGTATCACTGTGACCCTGCACCTGAGTCCACCTGCGCGGGCGCCGCCGCTGTCCATATAAGGCGGTGCGGAGTGCGCCGGAGACAGTATTTATAGCGCGCGGTGACAATCGAACTGTGGTTTAATTTAGTGTCGATGCGTTTGCCAATTGATTGGTACGCGGAGACAATACGCCGCCGCACGCACTGCCGCCATGCCGGCCCAATATTATATTTATACCGCACATGTCGAGCCCAGCGAGATTTACTGCTTTAATTAAATGTGTCGCAACTATTACCACGAAATATGTAACATTAGTGTTAAACACTAATTGATTACCTAGACAATTCAATACATTAACATGTTTCTGGATTTATTAATTCAATACTACTTCAGGTTATTGATTGAGGTATTTAGCTGTAATTATAGAAATGCAAAACCCTACTTTGGCAATTAGGTCACGGATAATAAAAGTCAGAACAACATTGTTATCACACCTTTATATTTTATAAAAATATTTACAACTATATACAGAGCTCTCGTTTGACACCACAATGTTGCTATAAAATATTATGCAGCGCTCAGCTGCAGCTACCGAGAGGAGCGATGCAGCTCGTTGCGGTCACGAAAGTCACAGGTAGGTAACAGTTTATGACTCATCAAGTATAAAGTTCATGAGCATTTCCGGTTTCGTATCTGGGATAGCACAATCACTGGCGAGAGTTCGCACTAAATATGTTGAGTAGCACCAGCGCTGGTGAGTGCTCAGCACAGTCCCGGGCGCGCTCACAGCAGGCGCTTGTCCGGCGGCGCGTCGTCGTCGCTGTCGACGCACTCGAAGCGGATGTGGCGCGCGCTGCGGCAGCGGTCCGGCGCGGCGGGCCCGGCGTCCGGCGCGGCGGCGTCTGCGTCGGTCGCAGCGCCGCCGGCCGCCAGTCACACCTTGTCCTCGCCGCCGGCCGGCGCGCTCGAGCGCACGAACTGCAACACGCGCGGGGGTGAGGCGGACGTGGTGACGGTGGAGCGGCGGCCGCCCGCGCCGCACATACTCACCGACACCGTGGTCGCCGTGGCCGAGTTGGCGCGCGGCCGGAACGTGAGCACGCGCCAGCGCCGCCGCAGCTGCGCAAGCACCTCGCCGTTGCAGAAACAGTAGAGCACGGCCACGCAGAGCCCCTGCAGCGACGTCGTGAGCGCTGACACGTACTCGTAGGCGAGCCACCACGACGCCGTGTGGTCGGGCCGGAACGGCATGAGCAGGTACTGCAGCCCCAGCAGCGGCGCCAGCAGGCAGGTGGCGCGCAGCGCGTGCAGCGCTGTAGCGGAGGGGCGCGCCGGGCCGCCTGCGCCGCCCACGCTGCCGCCGGCGCGCAACTTGGTGCACAGCACGCGCACGATGTTGCACAGGAAGCCGACGTTGAGCAGCACGGCACCGCACGCCAGCACGGCCAGCTCGGGCCGTGGCGAGCCCTCGTCCATCCAGCACAGCGGCTCGTCGCCGGCGGCGCGGCGGCCCGTGTACACAGCGGCCGACGTCAGCGGCAGCAGCCAGCCCAGCGCCAGTAGCGCCCGCAGCAGGCGCCTCTCGGACACGAAGGCGCTGACCAGCACGGTGTGCAGGTACAGGCCCTCGCACAGCATCCACGTGTAGTTGGTGAGTAGCGCGTACTGCAGCACGGCGTTGAGCGCGCGGCACCACACCGGCGACTCGGTGAGCGTGTCGGGCGAGCGCACCACCATCCCGTACCACACCAGCCACAGCGAGTTGTTCGCCGCGAACGACGCAAACAGATTCATGTGCACCGTGATGCGTGCGCACCGCAGCGACCTGCACACACACAAACACGATGAGCGGGAGCGGACTTGAGGGGGGAGGGGTGGTGTACGGGCGGCACTCACTTGAAGTAGAAGAGGATGCCGAGCGACAGCAGTAGCGCCACCAGCGACACGCTGTAGCCGGTCTCGTACACCGCGATGATGTCGCTCACGTCCTGCAACAACAACATCGTCAGTTCTGTGTCGCGGGCCCGCTCTGCTCCGCGCGGTCGCCGGTGCTCGATACTGACATCCTCGGGCTTGATGCAGGTGGTGTAGTTAGACCAGGGCCGGCCGGTCTGCGGGTGCTGCCACCACGTGCCGTTGGCCGTGCACTCCTTGTGCGCCGTTACTGAAACAATATGACGAAATACATGTTTATAAAGTAACAAATATTAAAGTATTTATTCATTTATTACATAAATAACAAACGTTCTGGACTGAAGCCGGGCACGAACTCGGGACAGGGCCGGTATACGGTGGTGTTGGCGGGCGTGTGCGGCCAGCACAGCCAGGAGTCGAAGGTGCCCTCGCAGTACACACCTGTGGAGCAGAGCATGGAGTGAGCGGGTGTGGAGTGAGCTTGCTGCGTGCTGCGTGCTGCGTGCGGCAAGCTGTGACTTGCCTGCGTCGGGCGCGGTGCCGTTGTTGGCGGCGAGGCAGGCGGCGGCGTCGCGCGCGATGCGCTCGGGGTCGTCCATGGCGCTCGCTGCGCCCGCATACGCGCTCTCACGCCGCCATCACCTACTAACGATATTAAGTCATTTGTTAACAATTTGAGATAAAGTAAAAAAGGTTTTATGTCTACAAATAGTGAGGAGAAAGAAAATATTGATCAAATACGTAGAGACTCTATGTTCGGACGAGTAATGCCAACTCACACACCAATAGACTGTTTTTTGTCGTAATAAGAGCAATAACAGTTACGTGCTGAGTTGCTTTCATGTCATACTTCGAATATAATGTACCGGTAAACAAGACACCTTATTGTTTACTCGTGAAGAGTTCTCGGTTATTTACCGAGTGTCTTATTGTGCAGTACTTAATTAAATAAAACAAAGACTTTATAATAATGTATTAAACGCGAGCAATGGTCGGTGACGTCACCGGCTAGTGCCGGACCGTGCCGGAGCGCCTCCCGAAGCCGGAGTTCGGAGGATATACACCGTGAAAATTGAATCGTTGTTTTCCCGCGGCAGGACGATTACCCATCAGTAGTACTATCGAAATACAAAGTTTAACTTAAAAAACATAATGTTTTTTTTTTCAAATCATTAAAAAAGTATTCATAAACTCGAAAGAGCGATAATCAATAGTAGTTCACTCACTAGAGATAACGTAGGCACCTGTAGGTAACACGAAACGCACACGCCGCCGCCACGTGTTGTCGGCAAACTTACAAAGAAAGAATCAATAATAAATGTTCAGAGCAAAATAAGCTCTCGGTCATGGTGATACGGTATAAATTAGCTTGCATGCACGCGGCAAGCGCCGAAACACAATAGAATGCCGCCAAATTTTGCGCTCTGTGCCTACGGCTTAGTTAGTGTTCTGTCTGTGCGCGAACGTCGATGACGTCAAGTGATGAATGTGCGATGAAAGTGCTCAACACAGAAGGACTGCATCCTTATCATTTTTTTTTCGTGGCGGGCCACACCCTTGGCCACCGAGGAGCCCGGCCTTGACTCCCTTGGACTTTTATTTGTGGTAGAGTCTGAGCTCAAGAACTTGGTGTATCGTGAGGAACACCAAACACGCGACTCTTTGATAAGTGCGATAGTGGACGCTTTTAATATCGTGAGACGTGACAGAGACACTTTAATGAAACTGAAAGACAATCAGTTAAAACGTGCTCGTTTGTGCATTGAACGTAGTGGTTTACATTTCGAACAATTACTCCGCTACCGTTAAGTGTAAGTACTCGTACTTTGTAAATAAACATTTAAAAGTAGGTTAGGTAATCAAAATCATTGTAAATAAGTCGATTCCATTTTTAAATACCTACGCCTTAAATACTTAATTATCAAATTCCGACTTTTTTTAAAGATACCTATTTTGATTTTTTAAGTATTTATGACGATCCTAAGCCCGTAAAAGTTTGAAGCGAAAATTTGAATTACTTATTGGTTTTGTGTTTTATTAAATCACGAGTAGCGATCAGCTGATTTACACGCGAAGTGCAACGACCGCGCAGCTTTCGGGGTAACCGCGCGCCCGCCCGCGTAGGTATAGCGCGATGTACTACTACTGATTCAAGTCACTTTCGAGTTTTGTTTATAACAATTGTTAATCCGCCATTTATTGAGTCTAATTTTTTTTACATATATTAATCGATTGTATGACCGATACAAACTCATTTCGCTTCGGGAAAACAACGACTTGATATTCACGCTGTATACAATGTTTGTGACGTAACAATCTAAAATTATTATTTTTTTACATATTATATTTATAATTACAAGCTTTTCATACACTACTCTATAATTCACTTGAATATGTTTGGTTTTCAAATGATTTAGCTTTTATTGAAGAATTTATATTTTAATTTATATAGGTTTATAAAACAACAACGGAACTGAAGTTTACCCCTTATTAGAGAACAATAATGATATTGTATGACCACGCATTACCTAATACGAAAAAGCTCGACTGCTTAGAACTACCGTGAGATACATAGCTGTAGCCAACATAACGCTCAACTGGTGATATTATTTTTGGAAATCTTTTGGAACAAGTTCACGCACTTCGCAAGTTGAGGTCGCTACGCGAGAAACTACGCAGGCGCCGCTACGTGAATGGCGCTACGCGGACTCTGCTACGCGGAGTGCCTGCGATGGGAATGGTGCTACGCAGATACCTCCATGCCGCCACGCTGGGTGTTGATACATAGGCTGTGCCTGGATACGGTTATGCCTTTCTTACGTTGCGTTAAGTTCTGAGTAAACACTAGCACCTCCGTCACCATGACGTCACACCGCGCCTGTGCTTGATATAACCGGTTGAGTCCGCGGGAGGAGTCCAGGAACGAGGCCGCAGTTTCAAATCCCTTTTATTCTTATTCTGAACCTAAATGCTTATCTACCTGCAAAATATATTTTATAATGAATTAGGTCTATGTATTTGTAGGGCTATTTATTATAACAATAACAATGTAGGTGTATTATATGACTGTAAATATATTATTATAATCCTGATCCTAGAGAACTGTGTAGTTGGTTGCTGTTCCAATGTGTGCAGTGTAATAATATGCTGTCGTACCACACACACACCGCGACAGTTCCATAAGCAATTAGTGTCGGCGCGCATTTGCATTTTTACGATAGCTCGGCACTTAGCGTGCGTCGCGTGCGGCGGCGGGTGTCGCGCGCGCCGCGGCCTGCCCACACGCCGGCACTTGTTTACAGGAAGGCGCTGCAGCTGGAGTAACATCGTTACCGCCGGCTCGAGCCACAGCCACTAATCATATTCCCGTAAACAATGTCAATATTCTAACCGTGATGTAACTCTATGAAGTGATATACAACGCTTAGTGTCCCGGCCCTGTGATGTGATGTTGTACACCGCCATCGGTTTTGCGTATACCTAGTGGGATTCATCATGTTTTTACCGTAAGCACTAGGGACTTCTTGCGTAATAAATTTTGGCAAAGCTTTTTTTAGAATTTCCACTACAATCCAGTACGTGGCGGCGCAGCACACTCCATATTTTATTGTTACATAAAGGTATCGACGATATAAATGGTCTAGTGATATAAATGTGTTTTCGAACTGGCGTACCTACCACTCTTGCTTTTTTCGTGATAGCGTGCATTGCAATAAAGATAATCGAAAATTCATATCACTCCCAGAATAAGACTTGCTGTAAATGACACAGTTGTTGTGAATGTTCGTGTATTTACACAATTGATATCATTCTGTGACGACAACCACAGGGTTGGAGATAAGAACTACAGAGCGACGGGATATAAGTATGCATGAGTAAAATAAAACGAATTAATACTTAAATTAAAATTTTAAAAGACTAATTGAGGCAGCGTATCTCTAATTTGAACTGTTGGTAGCGGGCTGGTGGGAAATAGCTCAAGCTGCTCTTAAATCGTTCAATTGTATTTTGCAGCAATCAGAATGAAAGTGCCGACCGGAATGCCAGAGGGGGTGAGCTGTCAGGGAGAGGGCGGGGAGGGGAGAGGGAGAGAGGGGGGGGGGGGTGAGCGGTAATCCTCGGCGAGCGTGTTATCACTTCAGCAGCGGAGAGCCACCTGCCTGGCCATAGCGACGCTCACGGCGCGCACATCCAATGGGTAGCTGCTGGAAATATCACCAGCTAGCTTACCTATAAGGTACTCTCTAATTTGCACTGCCTCGTTGGCCTAGTGGTGCGAAGCGCGACTGTTAGGTTAGAGGTCTTGGCTTCGCTTCCCAAGTCGACCAAGGTGTTATTGGGTTTTCTATGAAATTCTCAGTAGCAGGTCGGAGTTTGGATTTGTGCCCCTCTAGTGGCAATAGGTTCGCCCCTTATTACATGGGACCTTAACATACCGGCGAACTGTGGGTGTAAATTGGTACACCGCTGCCTAACCCTTCGGGGATACAGGCGTGATGGTATTTTATGTTATGTCGAATTTGCAGAAAACAAGTGGTTATGTTGCTAGGTGCTAGAGCCACATGCGTCGCATTGTATACAGACCTCATCATCTCCCAGCGCGGCGCGGCGCGGCAGGCGGGCGGCGCGGGCGGCGCGGGGAGGGGACTGTAATAAGCAAAGAAATAGCATGGTTAATAAAGACCTTTTGATTTCTGTATCCCTAACTGCGATTCCTTTGGTTTGACAGGTTACGATGGTACGGACATGTAGTTAGCACAAACGTGACAGATTATTGTCCATACAATAAATACCGAAACAATCTAAGCAGCATCAGTGTTCAATTCGGTCTTCGGTCACACGTGTCTTAAGGTATCCACATACAAACATTATTTAATGTTATTATGTGCATATTGCTACACCGGCATTTCGAAATGACCTTTCCGATAGATCCGTTTCTCATTTATCTGTAAAGTACATGGAGACTGATAGGCCTCCTTACCAGAAGCACAGCGAGCACACGACACTTCAGCAATTCCGTCGTAAATACATAGTTACAATAATTTTCAGTTCTTATTCAACCCTAACTATGTGATACGAATCATGTGAAAAGTTACACAAGTCTAAAAGTTATTAAATTATGTAAGTACGAATAAATGCTTAGTTTTCTACGAAGTTCTACGGATCATCCTGAATATGCTGCAGGAAATTTTCATTAACTAAGCTTCGTAAAAGTTTTAAGCGAAGGGAGAGCCTCGCGGCCGGCGGAGGTACTGGCTAGTATAGGAACAATATCTACATAGATATCGACGTTCACTCGAGCCAACGCCGGCCCGCGGACCATCCCGCTACATTCAACACTGCACGCGGTACGCAGCTCCAGCGGCGCGCGGACCTCCACACGAATTTTTCGTCATATAACAAAAGACGAAAAGACAAGTTGTTGATTCGTTTTGAATTTTAACTTTTGACAAAGTTTCGTAATTGTCAAAGTTTTTCAAAGTAACAACTTAATCTGTCGGAAACTTTTACTCTAAAATTATCGAGAGATAAAGTACTGCAGGGAGGGTAGTCGGCGACGTGATGTGACGAACATTTCCGACGTTTGCCGAGTGATGCCAAAGACTCACGTACACTAAGTCTGCTGTGGCTAATTATACATATATGTTGTATGTTAAGCTTGAAATTTTTTTTTGAAAAATGTTCGGCGATATATAATTTCCTCGTTAGTTTATCATTTATATATTATGACGAAAATCATTTATAACGCTTATTAATATTTCTTATAAGTTGGTTTAAATGAAAATAACTTTAAATACATTGAAGAGATTGCACTACATTTTACATCGATTTCCGTTTTCTTTAATACAATTTTTATTGGCAGCACTGAAATCAAATTCAAACTCAACCGAGTATGTCACATCATTACAAATACCAAACAAAAAAGATTTTTTTACAGTGCTAATTGATACAAAGTTATTAGCATTATTTATTTCCTAAAATAAAAATTAAATTATTGGTAAATTATATTTTTGTATAGCACCGTGTTCAAAAATGGCCAAGACTGGACAAAGCCCTTTATATGAAATGTACAAAGGAGATGTACGAATGAGCTCGCGTGTAGTGGACTTTCTGATTAGGTCTGTGTAGTGGTGTACAGATTGATACAATACACGCCAGTAACGGAGGGAAACATAATGCCTGGCGCGGGTACATTAAGGCACGTCGATGAAGCTTTTAAGGAATGCTCTCGGGGAACCGCCGCGATGCCGCCGCAATCAAGCTATGTTGCTCACATATTGTACGCGAACGTTTACGCCACAACCCCTTTATGTATGTCACGACCTTATTGACAAGAGTAGTAGACACCTGGAACATGTCTCAACAGAAACACAAATATTTATTTGCTATGAATGAATAATATCAGAAGACATAATATCATAACCTTATTTACATGTTTGTATGGGCATGTGATGATGCAAGAGGTGAATGAGGAATGGAGGATGTGGATGGCTGGAGAGAAATACGAAGGCCGGGAAAAGGGGGATTGATGCGTGAGAGATAATATTACTGAAAAATCTGAGAATTCGAGTATGACAGAATAAAAGAATCTTGTTGAATGGAAGGAAAAATTACATGGTGCGCCGACCCCAATTAAATTGGAAAAGGGCAGGAAGAAGACATTGTATCTTAATTGTTAAATAACATTGTGTAGGATTTTATTAAAATAATAATATGTAATTATATAATATAAAAAAAATTATTTATTCAAAATAAATGAACAGTTGGCATTTAGTATTTCCTCCGAGTAACCGAGGTAGCATGTGCAGGCGCGGCGCGTGCTGCGGTCGTCAGCCGGCAGCTTACGGGCGCGCCGCCCGCACCGCGGCCACTACTGACGCTTTAACTGACATTCATAATTGAATACCGGTGTGCCCAGTTGGTTCTGGATTGCAGTAGCCATGACACGTGCTGGTAACACCTCTCGTCACCTTGCAGTGTTGGCCCCGGAGCCGGCGCGTGCATAATGAGAGGATCATTACGCGACCGCCATGTTATTCTTCCACCTAGTTTAATTAATAACTTTAATAAGCGCACACGTGTGATACGACACGGAACTGAACCTTTACCTTCGAGTTCGCAGTTCAAGTTTGCTTGACGTCAGTGTGCCGAGCAAACACACCTACAGACGGTATCACACTCGAGTCGGGTATATTTTCTCTACAGGAGTAGCGCTTCAGTAATGTTGTAGTGTATAGTTCCGGGTGTCAGGTTTGGGGCGCGGCCATGATGGATGGGTTAAGGGTTCCGCTTCCGGTGAATATTGCGGCACACACTACTTATTATAGCCGGTTTTGTGGATATCACTTTATCTTACGGTTGCGCTAAGTCTATGTCTTATATTAATGAACTCGTGCTACGTTGCAGTCTAAGTTTGTAAAATAAACAACCTGGTCTAGGGTAGTTTTAATCATACTTCATAGCATAATTACTGGGTATCTGTAGTGATAGCAAATAATTTCTCATATAGACGCAAATATTGTTGTGAGTGTCGCTACATACTGTAGATCGCTCTGGTACCTGTTGTGGGGTCAGTAGCGGCTCGCGATAGGTCGCTATCACATTAGATGCATTCACAAACATCTGTCCGTCATACGATGTGATGGAATGTTTCCGTGACGTGTTGAGGTGCGCTCGGCTACGACCTGTTCATTCCAGGCTTCGGATGAGGACTTCAGAGCTCTGGCAGTTGTCCTGCAGGACTGGAGGCGCTGGCTGCTCGGCCTGTGTAGCATGAACACCGCGAACAATTTGTCACATACAAGACTGCCTTGTTTATATTTTTCTTTAAAATACACCGCGGCCGCTTATGTCTGCTGCACTGAGGCGACAGTCGCGTGCCGGACATCTTACATAGCGATACTTGGCACCGATCTATTGTAAACTCGTATCAATCCATATTTAGAAGAGAGAAAACAAAAGTGACAGCCGTGTGCGTCAGCCAATCAGGTCGCAGTATATTATAAAGCCGGAACATATGCGGCCGGTTGCCGAAGGAAACGCTTTAAATATGTGCCGGAAAGTTTATTAATAAGCTGAAACCAGTGAACATGTAAAGGGCCGCGGGTATCGCGAGCGGTACCCAGCAGAGATCAAACGAGCAGGGAACTGGGGAACTATAATGTTAATAGAGTCTTGATGAAGGCCGAGCATTACGGGACACTTTCAATGAATATCGAGATCCGGATGTTGCAGCTGTTAATTACATGTGTTGTTTGTCTTGTTTGCATGATCACTTATGACAAGTATTAACACAAGCATATATTTGTGGCCAACCTATGAGTAAATTGGTATTTGAGTAAATATTGTTATTTGAGACACCTTTATATTTTTCTTACATCACTTTCGTCCCCACACGTGTGTGAGCGCCGCGACGTGCGCGTGTCGGCTAGACCGGTGCTCTCCGTCCGCGGGGAATGTTAATTGCTCGAACACATATTTCTACTAATTGTTTTTACTGTCTATTTTACAATTAGAGGAAATTTACAAACCATTAAAATAATACAAGATGCGAAATTACAAGGTGACCTACTTCTTCTTGTTTATATATAAAACTCTATAACCACCGTCACCTGAACCTTGAATATATATCTCTATACACAGGTGAGAAGGTCTGTTCGAGCACCTCAACTCTACAAAAACAATTACAAAGGAAACTTCTCAACTAAAGTTTATATGGCTCCTCCATGGCCCTTTTTTAATCTTTCTTTAATTATGTGAATCCAACCACGTCCCCCTCCCCTTCCGCTCCGCTACCCGCGCCCCCCGCTCTCCCGCCGTGCCCCGGAACACTGCCGTTATTTAATACGTATATTGTTTCAATTTACGGGCTTCTGAGAAAAACAGATCTTTGTTATAAGAAGGTGAAACTTCTTAGCCTGCTTATTAAGTAGGTACAATGTAAAATTATTGTTTATAGTCATCTAAGATTTTTGCAATCAATCTGGGCGCTGAATGGGCGCTGAATGGGCGCTGCAGGACATGTGTGATGGATGGCGCGACGTGCGACTCGCGACGCGTGCTCGTACGTCTACATCCAATAACTACGTTGCCAGATGCTGTATTGAATTATGTATTATTCTGGGAATCAAGAATTGACTAATATGTCGTGACTAATACTGCGCACGGAAATTGACAAATATACTAAACTTGTGAGGAGCTTTTAGACGGTATAACTTTGTTTGAAGCCGGCCTATTGAAGTGTAGCGCTGCTGCACTGGCAGCCCGCGCCGCGGAGCGTGTCACGCCGGCGGTGTGAGTGCCGCGCGGTGAGCTGCGCCGGGGGACGCGCTAGTGCAGCGCCGGGACATGTATTATGCATCCGCTTCGCCAATACTTTGCTCGCCAAGTTAAAAGCAATTTCCGTTCAGTATTGAACGTGTAGAATGCAAATGCGCTCTCACGAACAACGCCACAAGTGAGGAGAGTCTGCCGTCGCCCCGTAGTTCAAGCACACTTCAAGCTGTTTATAACAACACAAGTCTAGTTACCAGCCACGAAAGGCAGGGTCGCTACCAATATAATGCAGCACATTCACATTTGTATATTTGTGCAGAAAATAGGGATTATTATTTGCTCTACAATTTGAATAAAAGTTTTTTCATATCTAAATTCATAGAAGACTGTTTATAATATGACAGTCAAGTAAGGGTTTATAATTAAATTCTATTTGTCCTTCAATGAAAAGCTTTCAGAGTAAATAGTGGCAGTGTTCTCTCTGACAGCGGCGCGGCTCCGCTACGCTTGTGTTATGGCTGGGTAAACACAACACACTCGGTTAATTTATAGCAAATAAGTACTTAGTGTTAGAGGCAGTCACTGACAGGGGCGCTGTTTTGGTTCAGAACGTGTTGACGTGTGCGGGCCGCGCGCCGCGCCTCTTGCTCGCGCACACCGGAGCAGCGTTCATGGCCCTTAACTTTTACATTGCCCTGTGTCTTACGTCTTACCTTAGGTTAGTGATTAATAAACATATTACTTTAATGATCAGGTGCATCATAATAACCATTGTATTTACTTTGATTATGTTTTCATTATTAATCAATAATTAAATAATCGTCTTAATTATAAAAGTACGGTATTCATCTAAATCCGGTAACACTGGAAGAAAACCCTGACATGCATCATACATAATATATAATCTGCCGTCTTTCCCGTAGGGTAGGCAGAGACCACTTCTTTCCACTGGTGAAGAAGAAGAAAGAAGTGTGTAAGTATCGCAGGATACTTACACACTTCTTTTACTTCGTCCACTTTCATTATTCCCTTCATACATGCTCTTCGGCTTAGGCTGCTCTTGACCTGGCCTTTTTCAAAACCTCCCGGATTTGCTCTCGCCTCGCTCTCCGCCTCCAACATTTTCATTCTCAATGGCCTTATTAAATACACTTTTTTCGTCAATTGTGCCTCATCCATTCTCTCGGAAAATTTCCTTATCTCACTATTTCTTAGACTATAACATAGTCGGGAAAAAGGCTAGCCATATTATGATGTATTCAATGTTAATTATCACACAGTATTACGTTATCGTAAATTAACGATCTTAATGCCGATGTTAATATTGCAAGAAAACCGACCAGACCGCAGTTTAACATCAAAAATCGTGACATTGGTGCGTGAGTGTGGACTGCCTCGACCACGGCAACGTGCCATAGCATCGCAGGCGGCCACAGTAAAGCGGCGCCGGTGAGCAGTGCGGGCTGCTCTCGACCTACTTCTATACATAATCAGCGGTCGAGAGTGGCGGCATCGCGGCTGTCAGCGCGACACAAAGGCTGCCTCAATTGAATCATTGCTCCAATAAATTGCTGTCACCATCTCCCCTCCCTCCCCCCTGCTCCCGCTCCCCGCAACGCACTGAGCTCAGACAGACGTCGTGTGTGGCACCAACCTGATACCAAACATTCTAGTCATATGATAATACTTTTTACATGTATTTAAAACACAGTATTTCCTTGGACTAGCGTAATTGTCGTTTTTAAGAGAACAGGAGCTGTCCATGCCATAGGGAGTAAGGAGCGCGCGCTCTCGCACTACTCGATATTACGAGGATGTTCGCACACAAGGCGTACAAGTTAACAACGCGTATCAATAGCTCAACAAAGGCAGACCTCTCGAAGCAATCATTAGAAGCTGACAATATTGCGCTGACGCACGGAGCTAAGCGAAGTAAGCGAAGATATTATCTGTCCAAAGGCGTCATCGAGAAACGAAACATACAACTACCTAGACATTAAAACGATCTGAAAGGAGAGCGCTAGAATTGACTAAAGCATGGGTTCCATTTAACATAGTAATAATTGTAAGGTTACAGGATAACAATACCATTGTGTCAGAAACGTTGGCGGGGAGAGGGCGAACACAATGGGATGGTTCAAAATTAAAGCCAAACATCCATCGCCGGGTGTAGTGCCATCGCAATCAATATAAGAATCACAAACCTTCAACTTATATCACATTAGCGTCTGTATTGACTATTGCCTAGGTCTGTAATGTGTAAAAACTTTTTAACAAAAAAATTAAACCGCCGAAAAAACTGAAAAGCAAAAAATAAGAAACCTTTTTTTGTTTAATCTTAAAAACTAAGTTCTTAAACGAATGTGAGTATACCTAAGTAATTTCGAGTCGGCGCCAAACAGGCAAATTAATTAATTACGATATATAGGTACTTAATATTTTTAGAAATTTGAATGTTTATCGCTGGAGATTTTATTGCATTGTTAAGTTGATTCAAACTCAAACTCAAAACTTTTATTTGCTTTCCACAATGGAATTAGTAGGTGGTAAGTAAAGAATAATACCTAATACGGGTCTCGGGTCGTCTCTGGATGAGGCTGGCACAGGACCGTATATTATGGCACGAGAAAGGGGAGGCCTATGCCCAGCAGTGGGAGGAAAAAGGCTGTGGATGATGATGATGATGATGATGAAGTAAAGAATATAATTATAGTATATAGCGTTTTGATTTGGTTGTTTCTTTATTTTTAAGGTAATTTTGTGATCTTTGTTAATTGATGGTTTGGCGCCGCCTCAAAATTATTTAGGTATACTCACATTCGTTTAAGAACTTAGTTATTAAGATTAAACAAAAAAAGGTTTCTTATTTTTTGCTTTTCAGTTTTTTCGGCGGTTTAATATTTTTGTTAGAAAGTTTTTATTTTATATTTTTTTGTGGCTATTATATACTAATTGCTACATGCTGAATTATTTATTATTTTTAAAATAGCTAACTACCTTATTTTAGTATTCAAATCTGTGAGTGAACAATAAATCACCCCTATTTTCCCAACCTTAGAGTAAAATTATATGAGATCAGCTTCAAGGTATAACCCCCTATCTAATAAAAAAAGAATTATCAAAATAGAACTAATCTATAAAAAGTTACGCGTGGTAATACATTGCGATCCGAGCGTGAACAATCAATTAACCCCTGTTTTTCCACCCTTAGGGTGGGAATTCTTTTTCCAAATTTATATGGAACCAACTTTGGAGTACACCCTTTCCAATAAAAAAAGAATTATCAAAATCGGACTACTCAGTAAAAAGATATGCGTGATCATACATAAAAAAATATATATATACGCGTCGAATTGAGAACCTCCTCTGTTTTCGTCGGTTAAAACTTTTTAACAAAAAAATTAAACCACCAAAAACACTGAAAAGTAAAAAATAAGAAACCTTTTTTTTATTTAATCTTAATTACTAAGTTCTTAAACGAATGTGAGTATTCCTAAATAATTTCGAGTCGGCGCCAAACAGGCAAATTAATTAATTACGATATATGGGTACTTAATTTTTTTAGAAATTTTCATGTTTATCGCTGGAGATTTCATTGCATTGTTAAGTTGATTCAAACGAGTGTACTACGTGAGCGCGACAAATGGATGTGCGATTAACGCTTATGCGACAAAACTGTACTGCGACTCACCGTAGTTCGAATGCACGCTAGTGCGACACACTGAAGATCGACATCTCGCTAGTGCGACAAACGATTGCGCGACAGTAGTTCGACACTACGGTAGTGCGACACTACGGTAGTGCAGTACGTTGGTGCAGTATTGCAGTAGTTTGACACCTAGCAAGGGTAGTGTAGTACGTTGATGCAGTATTACAGTAGTTTGCTGAGATAAATTTTGAATTACATATATTAAATAAGTAGATATTAAATAATCAAAGGCCGTCGCTCGCTTCGCTCGCTCCATTGCAAGGTCACAATATCTAACCTAACCTAACCTATTGATCTCTGTCACAAAGTTGAACCTAACCAAGCAATGGATGTCTGGGCCTATGTCGGTTCTATATGTTTATGTTCTATTTCTTCATATCGCACTAGCGAGATGTCGATCTTCAGTGTGTCGCACTAGCGTGCATTCGAACTACGGTGAGTCGCAGTACAGTTTTGTCGCATAAGCGTTAATCGCACATCCATTTGTCGCGCTCACGTGGTACACTTGATTCAAACTCAAACTCAAAACTTTTATTTGCTTTTCACAATGGAATTAGTAGGTGGTAAGTAAAGAATATAATTATAGTATATAGCGTTTTTGATTTGGTTGTTTCTTTATTTTTAAGGTAATTTTGTGATCTTTGTTAATTGATAGTTTGGCGCCGCGCGCCGCCTCAAAATTATTTAGGTATACTCACATTCGTTTAAGAACTTAGTAATTAAGATTAAATAAAAAAAAGGTTTCTTATTTTTTACTTTTCAGTGTTTTCGGCGGTTTAATTTTTTTGTTAAAAAGTTTTTATTTTATATTTTTTTGTGGCTATTATATACTAATTGCTACATGCTGAATTATTTATTATTTTTAAAATAGCTAACTACCTGATTTTAGTATTCAAATCTGTGAGTGAACAATAAATCACCCCTATTTTCCCAACCTTAAAGTAAAATTATATGGGACCAGCTTCAAGGTATAACCCTCTATCTAATAAAAAAAGATTTATCAAAATCGGACTGTTCTGTAATAAGTTACGCGTGGTCATATATTAAAATCAGTTAGTGAACAATCAATATATCCCTGTTTTTCTACCCTTAGGATTGGAATATTTTTTCCAAATTTATAGGGGACCAACTTCTAGGTATAGCCTACTCAATAAAAAAAGAATCATCAAAATAGAACTACTCTGTAAAAAGTTACGCGTGGTAATACATTACGATCAGTGCGTGAACAATCAATTAACCCCTGTTTTTCCACCCTTAGGGTAGGAATTCTTTTTTCAAATTTATATGGGACCAACTTTGGAGTATACCGTTTCCAATAAAAAAAGAATTATCAAAATCGGACTACTCAGTAAAAATATATGCGTGATCATACATAAAAACAAAAAAATATATACGCGTCGAATTGAGAAGCTCCTCTGTTTTCGTCGGTTAAAAAAGGGCGTTGTTAGTTTATGTTCCTGTAAGTGTACAACAGACTAAAATATTAAAAACACTACTGAAAACATACATATCCGGTGGCTTCACAATATATCTTAACTTAAGCGTCACGTTAAATGGTAATGATTAGTAGAGTGACAAATGCATCAATAATGGTTATAATTATACCTAATTCGTTCGCGTGATAACTGCGGCCTCTCTGCCGTCGTAAAATAGGTAAACAGAAATATTTGGAAGACTAAAAATATATTTAATCTCAGTTGAAGCTATAGACGCATATTTATGAGACGTTATTAATGCTTACATTGTAGGCATCTACTACACATGAGCCCGTGACCTCTGCTCCTGCAAGCCTGTATAAATCCGTGAAGCCGCAGTAAGCCGGGTGTCGGCGGTGAGGCCGAGCCAGACCCGCGCCTTGTTGGTCCCGGCATTAACATAATGCCTCGCGAGGACCTTCCCTGGGACATCAAAGCCATGTATCACCGGCCGGGCCCCGGGGGCAAGCGTCACGGTTTGCGGTCGCGGGGAATCGGTCGTCGCAGCTGAATCTACTAAGCTGCCTAACGTACTATCAGCAAATGGCGAGGAGTTGTGGCTGTCACCTTAACGTTAGATGTGTCATCGTGATATTTACGAGATGGCCGATTTAGGAACACAAATTGGATATAAATCCTGCTTCCGAGTCTCCCCCCCCCCCCGCTCCTCGCCCTTCCCGAGCCCATGTTCAAAACAAGGGCGATGTAGTGTCGGCCTCACTTATACATTAACGTTATGGCCTACTGACACAATTTTTCTTGCAAGTTAAATACCCAGCACTAATGGACACTTGACTCGCCTAAAAATAAATTCTTCCTAAATAAGTTAAATAGGAATAGGAGGCTTTTTGTATGTTACGAAGGACTCGAGTAGTACCTAATCCGTCATCTGTCCGTTTTTGATGTTTCAGAAATAAATACTTGTCGTTGATAAAAAGAGGAACTATTTCATTTTGGATTCTTTTCTCCTTATTGTATGCAGTTTTAGATAATCAGGCATATTAATGAACTGCAGTGTGCAGGAGTACTCACCAAGTCAGTCAGCAATGTGCGAGCGGCAGGCGCCGGTGGTGGTGTCGGGGCTGCGGCCGAGCGGGCGCTGGAACAACGCATATAACGTTCATGAGCCCGATGGTACTAAACTATTAGAAAGAGGTTTTTTTTTATAAATAGTATTACATAAGAATTGGACCAGTCATATGTAAAAGGCGTTATTATAACAGTTTAATCTGACGAGTGTAGTGCATGGCGTGCGACGTCATCAGCCCGGCTGGTGAATAATGCAGGAGGCGCGCTCCGCCTGGACCTCCGACCTCCGCCCTCCGCCCTCCCCGCGCTGACGCAAGCGCTGCCGTAGCACACGCGCAGCGACACCTGTGTGAGCCGGGGTCTCGGCTACACTCCGCACACAATACTCAATACGAGTACATGTTAACAAAGCTGTTCATATATTATCTGCAACATGGAAACATCTTCTAGTTGCATGGTTTGCATGAACTGTAAATCACAAAAAAAACGGTGATTTGTAAGACCTGTGTGTTTAAAGAAGATCACAATAAGAGTGGAGGCGGTTCAGATGGCCTTGCTTACACATTGACCGTGAGAGAGCGCGGACAGCTGTGACACACGCGCGGCCGCGGTCAGCGACCCGCAGCTGTCGCGCCGTCCGTCATGCGCGCGCGCCGTGTGTCACCACACACGCTGCCCTACTGCCACTCTGCCTGCCGTACCATTGCACAACTAGCTGTTAGCCAGTTACTGAAGACGATTACATTGACCAAACTAAACAACATTAATGTAAATGTTTAACTCTTATTTTTAACGTATTTTTTTTTCTAGGTAGGTACTTAGTTTTATCATCGCTATCTCTTTATGAGTAGTATTGCAAGGGTAGAGTTCCGAAAGAAGTAGGACCACTGTTCTCGTTACATTTCTACGACAGATTCAATTTTCCGATCAGCGGTCTCGTTAGCGATCCCCGATATGAACATTATTATGTAGGCACCTAATTTGTTATTGATGCTGTGGATGCAGGAAAATTGTCAGCTCACACGTGACCGCGGGTATGTATGGCGGTCGGTAAGCCCTCAAGAGTATTCACGGAAATTGTATTTGTTTTCAATATCCAAATTCCAAATGTCATCTAAAAAAATATAGAACGCGAGATTTAACTACACAAGGAAGTCAATTACAGAAAGTTTAGTAGCTCTTGCATTTTAAAGTCCGGTGAAGCAGTCAAAGCCTGCGCTCAGGCTAACTGCAAAGATCTCTACCAAAAAAAAAAAATGGCTCTTGCATTTTGGTTTAGTGGATCGGTCTGGATGTGTTATCAATTACTGATTCTCTATCCGCACTTATATACTTGTTGTTTGTGGCGCCCCGGCAGGAGAGTGGCGGGGGCTCGCACCTGTGCCCTTTACACTCGCGATAAAATTCATGCGACACATAAAATGTTGATTGAAGAACTTTTATCGTTTTCACTCGTATTCAGCGTGAGGCGTGCAGCCTTATGTTTAAGTGTGCACATAAAGCAGTTTATAATACAGCAGATGTGTCGCTGCCGCGCGCCCGGGGTGATGTCGCCTCGCCCCGTGCTTTAGCGCTGGTTGTGGATCCATCTAAATGGTTGTAATCTCACGACTCAAGTTGAACGAGTGCGAGGCAGTATTCATGTTAATCTTAACTGGTGATTCTGTGGCTCACAACTGTTGTTAGACTTCCAATATAGCATACGCAGTTGTGTGATGGTTTACGCGAGCCTGCAACGAGGGGCGGGCTATTATTCCCACGTAAGCCGGAAATAAGCCCACCGCGCTAACGTAGCACTTCACCGTTTTTAACGTAATGCTAACATCGTAAAAATAGATAATCATTTGTGTTTACTATCGTTCCGACCACAGACGCGATGCCGCAGTAGATCAACACTCGTCGACCAATATATATCTTGATGGAATAGTTTGGTGTCGCCCGGTAAGATTGATGGCTATGATTTGATCATCTGCCAGATAATTAATAAAGCTAAGCATCATACTGACCGTCGGCGGCGCGCGGCGGTGAGTCAGACTGTCCGCTCCTCTCGCACGCGCGGGCGGCACTCGCCTGTTATATACGTTTTGCGGAAATACATCGCGCGCGGTAATGGCGTCTCAATGGCTCGCGGCGGCGCCGGCGCATTCCATGGCGACCGATAATAATTTATATTTATTGCGGTACATAAATTTTAATTAATTTGTAAGTTTCATATATTGTGGTGCACAGTCATGCTAACAAAGTTGTTGGGTACTAAATATAAATCGAAGTAATTAATGCCGTATGGCGTATGTGGAGTTGTTCTACTGTTGACTGTAATACAGTGTGTCTGTAGCTTGGTGGCTACGCATTGGTTGCGTGAGGACCACCTGTTGCCCCCCTTCCACCTCTCTACGCAGGTCGGTGAGGTTACGAACTGTGCTTTGTGAAATAGCGTATATTTTAAATAAAGACGGAAGTATATGAAGGGTGTTGTGAACATCACCTACAAGCAGATCAGTTACAGAAGCACTCTTGTCTCGGGGCTGCAACAAGTGTGGACTCGCGCAGTTACACCTGGACTATACGTAAATACGCAATAATTTTAATCGACACACTTCTTTCAAAATAGCAAGGAATGTCCAGCTCATAACCAAGTATAGTTTAACTGACGTGTGACGTGCCGAGCGCACGCAGCGGTGCGGGGGTGTGAGCCATGAGCAATTTAGTTTAGGAACCACAATACCCGCTGACATCGCTGCTCGCACCAATTAGCGCGTGTGAGCGAGGTGCGGCCGGCGGCGTGACGTGTGACGTCACACGCGATGCGTGCGGCTCCGTGACGTCACGCCGTGGGAACGCGCGGACATGTGGCGCCGCGCGGCCATCATGTCACATTACCTCCATGGAACAGCTTCCAGCGCGCTGTACATAATATGTTGATGTAGCCCCAGTATGTGTTGCATAGACATAGATACTGTGATGTAAACAATAGACATGTTGGAAACACGCCGAGTCTAACGCTTTACTGCGGCACCATTAACATGTTGTGAACGTAAAACATTTACACTGTGCCGGTCTTATGTTTTAACATTAATTTAACGCCAGACATCAAACAAATATTATAACAAACGAACCCTCACAGGAAGTAATATTTACTGTTATGTGATAAAATTATTTTGTTATTTATATTAACATTAAATTTAATTTATAATGGGTAAAAATATGGGCTTGAATAAATTATAATGTACAGCAATCGTTATAACATTTGCTATCGTACATCATTAGGAAGTTACACGAACGCAAAACCCATAAAACAGCAGAACGTACAATAACGAGAGTGAGCACTTGCTAGCTCCACAATCAAACACGTATTCAAGACGAAGGTACTGAACAATCAAGCAGCTTAAAAGTTTTCACGAACCTTTATTGGTAGCAGACATTGTGGCCATCCATCCTTCCAAGAATAAGCACAGAACCATAAAATGGTACTCTCATAGTGGTAATGCAGTAGTATTTTGGTTGGCGCTGTACTGGCCTCGCCGGCGCTGCAGCTGGTCACACCTGACGATGACGACATAACTCAGTAAGCAGTGCTTTGTCAGCGATGAGCTTGATAATGTGTACTGTTTATAAACCCCAGCTTCCTCGTCGATTGCTTATTACTGGCGTCGCTGAAGTGTTTTCTGCTATTCGGGAGAGCATCGCAGCAGTCGGTAACACGATTTAGATAAGAGCGTGGAATGTGTCGCAGTAAAGTGTCCGAGAGTGTCATTAGAGCGGGTGCGTGGTGCGTGACGTCATAAGGTGCGAGGTGTGACATCAAGTGTGACAGAGTGACCGAGAGCGGTGTGGACGTGACGGACGTGACGGTGGAGCTGGGATGGACGGCTATAAACACAGAAACACTCGGCTACACTCATTTTCTTTCTGCACGTGTTGTTTCTATTGAGGTCGCAATACATGTTATTGTGTATTTAGAGAATTTACAGAATATTTGTTTTCAGAAATGCCTGGCTTCATTATGTATAATTTAGATCTTGTTAAATCATCCAAATGAAGAGCCGACAGCTAAGTGATAATTGGTTAGATAATTAGAACCGGAAACGGGTCGCGCCGGGATTGTGAAGTGTCCGCCGCGCGGATGATAACTCTGTTAGTTCAGTGCGCGCCGCTGATTAATTTGGAGAACATAAATAGATTTTATTTACGAAATTTAAACATGCTAGGTAATGAAGAGTTTCATACTTATACAGTCTGGTCGTCAACAGCGTGACATCGATCCGTCACCGGTCGGCGCCGGACTTTGTGTCTTAATTTATTGTACAGATTGAATGTATTATGTTCAAAGTATTTTAGTGACGTGAATAGCGCCGGCCTCTGTATTATTCTATTCATATTTATAAAACTGAGGAGAATTTTGTAATTCATGCCTTACTGGAAACAATATCATCAAAACACTATTCATATTATTATGTTGTCAGGTTATCTTATTGTAAGTATATAAGTCCGCTCCATTTGCTGCGTGCATTATTGATGGCGAGAGGTAAACTCATGAGCCGCAGCGAGCCCTCCCACGGTAGCTGTTCGAGGAAAAACCATTGATTTGAGAAAAGCTGAGAAAATGTGTGTCATTATTATAAAGCGGATCGTGTTATTATGAATCATATCAAATCACTGCTCCAAACAACAGTATTTGCCTTTTTCTATTATTGCATAATAGTGAGCAATCAACAGAAACAGATGGTGGAATAGTAAAACGATCCACCATAATATAACAGTATGCTCGGGCCGAGAGGGGAGCGGAGGGAGTCCAAACAGCTTTAAATAAACAAGCACGTGTGATGTTTTTACACGTTTTATGATAAACAGCCGAGGAATGTTTTCGTCCAATAAAAAGCTGCTGGAGTAAAAATAACGCAAAGTTTCCGAAAGCACCCGAGCACACGAGCGAGCCGCGAGCTGTGCAGGTAGGTACCAACTCCTCAGCGGCCAGGTATTGCTGCTCCAGGTATATTAAGTACTCTAAGTTGCTGGTTGCTACTCCTGTTTACGCCGGATAAATATTTTTTCTTTAGTTATTTATATAAATTTGACACGTCTTGTACGCAACATTAGCAAGTAACGAGCTTGGTACGACACAACGTATCCACAGGTGGCCGCTATTAAATTACCTAAATACGTCAAACTGGTTCCGTTAATAACCTGCTCAACTAAGTAATAAAGGCATAAAACGAATAAAAACGCTGTGATAATAAAACGCGGCGTCTATTAACACTGTGATACATAACATGTGTGTACCTACACTGGTGTCTGGTACAGCGCGGATCTCTCCGTGTGTCAGGTTTGTTTACAAGACGCGCGGGCATTAGCGGACGTAACAAGTTGAATGAAGGAATAACTTCGTCGCCAACTTATTACTTGTTCTGCTTTGTATTTGTTGGAGGCTGAAGGCGCGAGTGTCGCCGCCTCCGGGGATAATCAACTCGTGTGGATTACGGTACTGTTGTACAATAATATTATGTCACACAGTGTGTATACAGATTTCAGTATGCATGTTTACATGCTCGTTACCGTCAAGCTATATGAGAAGCTTATCAGACTGAATAGCAATTTTTATTATTTCGCAGCAAGCGTGTTTTATTAGAGCATTGCTGCACCAACAATATAATGGTATGAGTACGAACAGATTGAGGCTGTTCCTGTAAACTATAACACGAACGCTCGTCACGGCTGTAACTCGCGTGACGGCAACAATTACGAGTCGCGGCGCGTAATGCATTGTGTCACTTCGGTCGCGTTCGGCTCACTCGGCTCGTTGGGCTCGCCGTGAACACTGTTACAAATTGCGTGGCATTGTGTCAGGACAACGACCATTACGCTCAGACGTACTGCACCATGTACTGTGAACATGTTTCTGTAGCGATGAACCAATTAAAAGTCATTTACATGAATTATTTCAGGCACAATGTGTGTGTATGGCCCGAAAGTCCTCTGAGCCGATTATCGAGCGCCGTCTTAATCATACGTGAAACACTTTTTAAGTTTGATTTGATGATTTTGATTTAAGAATTAAAAATGAAGTTTCCCATTTTCTTTTACTCTAATTCATCTTAAGTTAATAGTGGTCCTGAGTATATATGATGATTAGGGCTCCAAGCAAGTGGACCGCTTTTCCGCCTTTCCTATTTATATTCTTCAGTATTTGCACATCTATTAAACTAAAGGCAAATTCACAAAATTTCCACCATGAATGTTATTCTTATTAGGTACATCAGCTAAATTGTTATTAAGTCACCTCGACGGTATATTTGTAGAAGTAATAAGGAGTTGTGTGATAACCGCGCCTCACCGCGCCTCACCGCGCCTCACCGCGCCACACCGGTGCCGGAGTCATCAACACCTCTCCAAATACTTGAATATTAGCGACATCCCCCCCCTCTCCTACTACCCCCCCGGTCACGACGTCCCCGGCGCCCGCGTGCCTTATATGAAACTATTAATACGACTGTGCCACATTAACGCCTCTTTATAGGTGTATTGTGTTCCGGAATAGATCTAGTTACCTGAAAGTGACGAAATACTAAGTAGTTACGTATAACTTAAGAATTAACGAGGAGTGACACGAGTACTCGTATACTATATAGACTATATAGACTACTCGTATCGTATCGTCCCCGGCAATAAATGAGAAACAATCACTCATCAATCTCCAGCAAACGCAGCCTCCGTTTCGTCAGTGTCCATGCGCAAGGTGGTCAGAAGATTCGGTGTTGCTTTGTGGAGCTTTCCAGAGCCCGCTGTTATTGTGCTGATCATGTTAAAGCGTGTGTGATGTTAGTGTGCAGCACGAGGTGTCGGTGACGGAGGTGAGCTCGCGGCGGCGGCGGCGGCGGGACCTTCACACCGCGGCGGCATACATAATGAGCGCTGTCATAACACTCACGCAGATACGTTGAGATTGCTCGTAAACAAGCCGCCGCTTAAACGAAACGGTTTATTATTTAAGTATGTATATTAGCAAGTCAAGAGGCTAAGAAAATTCTACGAAGGCTACAAATAATATTTCATTTGTATTTACAGAATATATTTCAAGGATACGTCTAAAACATCTACTCACTACTGGAACATTACTTTATTTGCGACGCTATCTCAAACTAGGTATAGCATCTGCAATAGGAAAGGCCACAGTGTTCCTGTGTCTCGTCACTCAGTCAGTTGGCTGAGCCAGCGAGTGACCCGAGCAGAGCGGCGCGGCTGCGGGCGCAACCCGTGACAAATAAAGTCGTCCTATTGACAAGTTCACTCGCTCCGGAACTCCGGAAATGAAGGCTGCGACACGGCCGGTGACAGGCCGCCGACACCGCGACATGCGACACCGGACTGTCTGGGACAGGCGACACTCGCGACACTCACTTAGATACCTCATTACGTTGGTGTCACACTTCCTGAATACTTTGTGTTCACCGTAGTGTCAGCTCGCTCTCGCTAAGGGAACGAAGAGAAATTGGAAATGCAGACGAAATGACATTCGAGCAGCTGCAAGTGAGATTGCCGCGCGTCAGCTTGCGTCCGGCGTTATCAGTGTCGGCGGCGCGCGGCGAGCGGCTAACCTGTGCCGCTTACAACGTAAATTATGTTTTATGTTGATGGATAGTCCGTAAGTGCTGCGTAACGGAGATAACACTGACAAGAGCTGTTTGTACGGTTGCTCTCACGTGACGATACTTACAGTCTGTTTCATTCTTAGTTAGGTCGCTATCAACAGTATCAACGATAACGACGATTTAGTATTAAAACTAGTCGCTCTACTTACTAGAGATGTAGTTACTTACGTACAAGTACAACATTTCGCTATCACACAGAAAGTTATTACGTCAAACGAGTACAAAACATATAAATTTATTGAACCAATATTTATGTGTAATACTTGTATTAAATTACGATCCACTTACGGGAATTAAAGACAAACATTTTTTTTTCATTTAATTCCACAAACAATACTACTAAGTAAGTATGTAAATCCTGAAACCTTCATAATACCCGGGCGGAGCGGCCCCGCGCGCCGTGTGCTCGCGCGCTCCCGGGGGACGCCGCCACGCCGGCGCGCGGCGGAGGCTGCGGACTCTCACATTGTCTGCTGAGAGGTGCTTCATAATACATACGTGATACACGATTCAGCATTTATAATTCACGTCTCGACTGGCTCTTGTTAACATCTTGGCTGCCTGCTCTAAGCATGCCGAATTATTGTACACCAGTAATCTTACTGGTACATCTGTACGAGAGCTTCGAGTCACAGAGCTGATTGTTATCTCAGATGCAACTTAGTAGTGAGGGCGATACATGTCATGTCTCCTTCATAAGGCAACTTTACGTAGTGTGAGCAGTGTGCAGGCCATGAGTCGTGACGTCACGGACGGTCGTGTTATCCGGCCCGCCATCTGAGTCGGCCGGCGCTGCGCGGGCTCGCTGTCGTCTGATTGTAATCATGTCACTGTCGATGTTCCGAGAGGGTTCACTGTTCGTGTTCTATTTTTGTGAAATTCGTGTTTTATCGTCGCAAAGACGTCAAAAGCTAAATCCCTGCAAATGGCAAGGGGTTTAATGGCGACTCAATAAAGGAACTCAGTGTGTTAGCGCGGCGGAGAAAACAATCCGCCTCCAACATAAATACATGTAGCTACTTACTTGCATTATAGGATAATGTTCGTTTTAATTAAATAAAACTAGCTACTACATATAAATTAGAATTTTTATAGTTTCAAAGTCAGAATGTTCTTTTATTCTGAAACATATTGTAGTAGGTACCTACAATATGTAATATGTTACTCGTATAGCAATTACATACCTTTGTTTCTTAAACGTAGCGCCTTAGTACAATATGCCCTGCGGTTACGTTTCCATGTCAGCGACAAACATGCTCCATCCGACGAACATTAAACGCGCGAACAACGAAACAAGCCTCATGATAATTATCGCACGAGTGAGCCGCAGGTCGTCGCGATGCGCGGCTGATGTCGCGATATGATAATCGCTTCAGCTGCTCAGTGACACGCGTGATGTGTGCCGCGAGGTATTACCTGTCGGTACACACTCCCAGTATAAGACGTTCCTTTTATATACCGATCAAACTTTCCATACTCGCTTAAGATTGCTGAATTCATTATAATATTAATGCGACAATATAATTTTAATGTAATGTAGTCGAAGTAAATATTACCATACTATTGAGAAAACAGTTTTATGTGTGATCACATTTAACGTTAATTATGCTCGCCATCCAGTTAAAGGAGAGGAAATGTCAAGGTCTGTCTTAATCAAAACCCGAATTGATTAGTGTCCTTCCATCTATCGCGGAGAGCTCGCACCTCACGCGTGTGTGCGTGTGCGCGTGTGTGTGTGTGTGTGTGGAGGTGCGAACTGATGGCGACGTTCACACCTTTGATATCTTCTCATGTCGTCGCTACTACGCGTCATATAAAATTGATCGTATCATAAACTAGGCACGCCTGCGGCTTTGCTCGTGCCAGCAATATATAACCCAATTTTTGGAGCTTATACTGTCATCAGAATAGTTATGATAGTATTGCGAGGGCAGCTCGTGCTCGCCGCGCTGTGTACTGCGGTACACGTGCCTTCCCAATGGAAACAATACCTTACGACAAATTATAAACTACGACGTGTGACCCGCATAGTAAGTAGGAGCATTAGTTAGCTAACTGCTCCAAAATGATGTGCGTACTACTATCAATGAATAGCCACATAATATACCTCAACACACTGGGTAGTAGGTTGATAAGGAAAAATTATAACTAGAGCAGATGCATTAGTTCTGGTTATATAGGTTGTGCGGCAGGAGCTGACTGCGACAATAGCTTGTAGCTACAGAACTTGTAATCGCTAGTGTCGGAACTTGTGACAACCTCTAGCGGCGGCTCTTGTTTGTTGCACCACAACTTTGTGGAACTGTCGATAAAATATATATGTTGTTCGACAACTCCCCACACCGGCTCCGGAGCGATACAGCAAAAACTAGAGGCTTAGCGAACTTTACAGCTCAGAGCCCACATCCAAGTTATAGTTGGTGTGGAGCTGTAAGAGCCAACTTCAGCGTAACAGATGGACACACAAGTTTTCGTCGGAGTTTTGTTTTTGCTTTGGGTTTAATGCTAATCAGATTTTTATTTATCTTTATGGTGATGAATCGGTTTCCACTGACCTTTGAGCCACACTAAGTTAATAACAGCAATGTGTGTCTACCGGCGAATCATAATATGCCGTGTTCATTATATTGGAGTGTCAAATCATTGCGATGTGCTTGCGGGGTCTGCTAGTCATCGTCTGGTTTTGTAACATTGCATGAAGTTCGCAAGCTTCCACAGCCACAGCATGGGAGTGTATGAGATATTCTCGGCGTAGATTTCCTCCGGTTCCAGTCACATCCAAAAATATCGTGTTTAGTTTAAATGTATATGACGTCATGATGTAACTAATCATTAAGCCAGACTATTTGGCTCTCGCAACCTCGCTTGTTTTTCTTATCCTCAATCAACATGAAAATTTAAAACAATGTTTGTTCAGATTTTTGTTATTACGGGGCACGTCGTCTGTAACACTAATATTGTTGGAATAACAAACACTTTCATATGAGATCGTCTACCTGCGGCTTTATTGGCTTCCGACGATCCAGAATTAGAAAGGACTGACGCAGGCGGTGGTCGGCGCGGCCGTGGGATAACAAAGAGGCGCGTGTCGACCTGCCCCAACACTGCTCCCGAGTGTCTCCTATCATATATCCTGGAGCGAACAATTAATAACAATTGAACGCTCACAATGCTCTCATTGATTTGGCTCTATATTTTTATAGCGCGTGGAAATCTCAATATGAAAATGTAAGTTTGTATAAATTATACATAAGCTAACATTTTACAAAAGGCGCCGTATAGGTAGTCATAAATTCATAAATGTCGGACTTATTCATAATTTTTAGAGCTACACGTGTGGAGTGTTCAACTGCGGCTCCGTTATACAATGAATTACATGTGATGTTACAATGTGGTGACAATGTTGCTTCATTGATATATTGTGACGCGCGTCGAGCCACACATTGCGGCGATATACTAGGTATATGGAGCTGACAGAGGTACTCGTGAGGTGCCCGCGGCTGGTGACAACTGTCTACAGATTGTAGTAGCGGGTACTTTATTCTTGAACTGTTGCAGATATCCCGCGTTGTTGTTTGTGTATGAAAGGTAATGAGTTTCCTGATGTCCATGACCTGGCCTGCTATACGTGTTGTTGAGACGTCGTCGGGCATTGTGTTCGCTCGGGACGTGCCCTCCGGCCGGTCAGCCCGCGCCGCCGCCGCCGCGCGCCGCCAGCACGCAGCAACGCGCCGCTAATAATAACTGTAACAGCTTTCCTCTCACACACGTCACCGGGACTTTGACGCGACGTGATTGTGTAGTTTCGCTCCTGTTCAATATTAGTTTTTTGTGAAAAAGTTGCACAATTTTAAGTAAATGAATAGTTCTGTAAAGTCTTTTTACGTTTGTGGTCATGATTGTGGTGTGTGTTTGATGAAATTTCTCTAAAATAAACATTTTTGCATAATATTAATATTCAAATTTCATTTGACATTGAGTGGTGACAGATAGCTTTTTAAGAAAGTTTTATTCTTAAATTATGGAAAGCGGTTGCGATGAGGAGGACGGTAGCAGCCGTCATTCCAGTAATGTGACGTTGCGTGCTATGGTACATAATACCGATACCTCTGATTTGGAATGGGACGATAATGATGGTCCATTGAGAAATGGCAACAAAAGGCTTAGGATTGAGTCTAGTCCAAACGATAGTGAGGAATTTACTACGGTGGGGAAACGTGGCAAGAAGGTGAAAATGATGACGCCTTCTGCATTGACTTCAGGGCAGGCTTGTTCAAGTAATTCTACAGAGTATATAGAATTATCAATTATTGCAAAAGAGGTCCTTCCTAAACAAATTGCGCTTGCAAAATTATTGAATAGCGAGAAAATTCCAGACATAATGAGGATCGTGTACAAGAGTCCATTTAAGATTTTAATAAGATTTAAAAATTTTGATGCTGCCGAAAGATTTTTGTCGTCCGACATCATTAAACGTAAAGGTTGGATATGCAGAAAAACGAATGAAGTCAACGTTTCCTATGGCTTGGTCAAGGAAGTTGATTTAGATTTGGATGATGACAGCATCAAAAACTTATTAGAGAGTAACGTGGAGATTTTATCTGTGAAAAGATTGAGCAGGAGGACCATTGAAGGCAAATGGGTTAAGAGCGAAAGTATTCGCATATGTTTTAAGGGTCCTGTGGTGCCTCTATATGTTTCTACTTACGGGATAAGAATGAAGGTATTGCCGTTTCATTTTCCTGTGACGCAGTGTTCTAACTGTTGGAGATTCGGACACATTAAAGCTTTCTGTCCTGTTAATAAACCGGTATGTCCAAAATGTGGAGGCGAGCATGAAAATTGCGAAACAATTAATTTCAGGTGCATAAATTGTAAAGGAGAACATATGTCAATTATGAAAAGTAAGTGCCCTGCATTTTTACGGGAGAAAGCTATAAGAGATATGATGGGCAAAAGTAATTGTACTTACAAAGTGGCTCTTGAGAAGCTTCAGGAACCTAAAAAGGCAGTGGTTCAGTCAAGTCCAGATTTATTCACTGGTGATATAGCAACAAAGACAGAAATACCACCACTAAGGAAATATTCAGATGTTCTTAAACATGGAAGTTCAAGCAGTGACGAGGACAGATTGTCACCAATTCTAAACCAACACAAAATTTCAGTAAGTCAGTCAGCGAAGAGTAAGAAAAGTAAGAAGAAGAAGGTCGTAAGTCCAATTCAGGAAGTTGTGACGCCTGAATCGCTCGAGGAAAACAAGTTGACTTTTGATTCTATATCGAGTGCTTCTGGATCAGGGAAAAACAACAAAGTTAATTTTAGAAAATTACTGCAGAAAATTAAAGAAATTTTGAATTCAGAGGGTGACTTTGGTAGCAAACTCACCGTAATCATAAAACTTGTTCTGGCTGAAGTTAAGTTGTTTCTTATGAGCTTTGTGAGTATGGATGTTTTGATGCAGTTCCTGGGTTTTGTTACAAATGGCTGGTAATTTTAATGTGAAAACAAGAAATACTAACATTTTACAGTGGAATGCAAATAGCCTTTGTCCTAAAATTGATGACTTCCAATGTTTGTTGATTAGAGAAAAGATACACATTGCTGTTGTGAGTGAGACTTGGTTATCATCCGACAGAAACTTAAATATAGGTAACTATAACGTGATCAGAAAAGATAGATTGGATTCTTATGGAGGTTTATGTGTTTTTATTCACAAATCTGTTAAAGCCCTGCAGAAAGGTTTCGTACATCCAAACTCAAGTATTGAGATGATTATTATAGAAATTTTTAATATTCCTGGAATAAATAACATTATTTCAATTTATTGCCCTCCGTCCTCTGTTACTAACCAGTCTGACTGGCATATGATTTTCGATAGATTTGACAAAGGAACGCTGATTATTGGGGATTTCAATGCGCATCATATCACCTGGTCCAACAAGACTGATCGACGTGGGGAAATGATATACAACTCTTGTTTTGATAAAGATTACATGTGTTTAAATAGTGGAAATGCTACGAGAATAAAACTTGTTAATGGAGTTCTACAGCAATCTTCACCAGATGCATCATTTGCTTCTACAGATATAGCGACAAGAATTTGCTGGCAGACTACAAATGAATCGTTAGGCAGTGACCACATTGTTATCAAAATGAAGTATGGGTACGATTCCGCATACAATTTCATAAAGCGGCGCAACTTCAAAGAGGCACGCTGGAGGGAATATCGTGAAAAATCAGACGAGGTATTTGGTAAATTAGATCAGTCGTTAAATTTTCAAGAATGTTATAATATATTTGCTTCAAAAATTGATCAGTTGGCTGAAGAGACGATTCCGTGGATTAAAATTTGCCAGGATCCGACAGCTAAATTTGTGCCCAAACCATATTGGAATTCAGAGCTATCAAGAGCTGTGGCTGAGAGACGACTGGCATTGGCGAGGTTGAGACGTAATCCTACTCCCGATAATTACAATGCATACAAGACTAAAATAAATGCAGCCCGCAAACTTGTTCGTTGTGCTCGTGCTAAGGGGTGGAAGGAATTCTGCACGAATATTGATTCAGAAACTTCAGCTTCAGAGATGTGGAGAAAAATGAAATGGGTGAAAGGTGGCAAGTTTTGTAATCGGTCTGTTGATTCCCAAAAATGTTCTGAGTTGTTACAATCATTAACGCCTGACTTGGTTTGTGAGCAACCACCTTTATTTATGATGAAGTCAAGTGCTATCGATCGAGAAATAGCACTTTTCGAGTTAGAAAACTGTTTAAAGCGCAAGGATACATCTCCAGGTATAGACAACATATCTTATTCTATGGTTTTTAATTTATCTGTTTCGGGTAAGAAATTTTTGTTACATATATATAATTTGATATTGCACACTGGTGTGATTCCAAGTCAGTGGAGAAGCATAAGGGTTGTTCCTATTCCTAAACCTGGAAGAGATCCCAATAGTTCGTCGTCCTTGCGTCCCATATCTTTAATGTCCTGCCCATGCAAAATTTTTCATAGTATTTTATTAAAGCGACTTGAGTGGTTTGTGGAAAAATCAAATCTTTTGTCTCCTTCTACTATTGGCTTTCGTAGATCACATTCATGCTTGGACAACCTTTCTCGGTTAATAACATCCATTCAGATAGCTTTTTCTAAAAATAGGGCAATTATTGCATGTTTTGTTGATATAAACAACGCATATAATAATGTAAATATCAATAAAATGATTTCTATGTTAGAGAGTATTGGAGTTGGGAGCAAGGTTTGTAAATATATCTTTAGTTATTTAAGTCGAAGGTATTTACTAATTGATACTGGTGTAGATGGCATTATTGTAAGACAAGCAAGTGTAGGTTTAGCACAAGGTGACCCATTATCCCCTCTTCTTTTTAATATTGTGACAATGAATATTTGTAAATTAATTTCCACCTGCAAAGTTTCACAGTATGCAGATGATTTTGTTCTTTATGTGTCGTCTAATAAGCATAATTTAGATCCCGCCATTAATGATTTGCGCATAGCTTTAGATATACTTGTTAAAAATTTGGGTGAAATGGGGTTATTTTTATCAGAATCTAAAACAAATGTTTGCCTGTTTAGTAGATCGAGGAACTTAGGGAATGTTCGAATTTGTATTAATAATAAGCAGCTTAAGGTTGTTGATAGAGTTAAATATCTTGGATTGTGGCTTGATTCATCCTTACGGTGGGGTGTTCATATAAACGAAATTTGTGAAAAAGCTTATAAGCATTTAAATATATTCAAAATTTTAGCGGGTAAATCATGGGGTGTGCATCCTAAACATTTGAGGAGACTGTACATTTCTCTTGTTAGAAGTCGTATTGATTATGCTAGTTTCTTGTATGGGAATAGTGCTAAGACGCACTTGAACAAACTTGATGTCCTGCAGAATCGAGCACTACGAATTTGTGGTGGTTTTATTCGTACCACGCCAATTTGTGTCATGGAGAGTGAGCTTTGTTTACCTCCATTATATGTGAGAAGACATTGGTTGGCGTGTAGGTACTGGTTAAGAGTAAATTCATTTTCTCATAATGTTACTGTAGCTTTATTAAAAAGATTGTCTGGTTTGTGTACAAATAATTACTGGCGTAAGAAGAAAAAGCCGATTTTAGTTGATATTTGTAACAAGTTTGGTAACAACATTGTGCACAAGTCACACATGTTAGACATGTATAATATGGATACATGGGTTACAAATGTTAATATTAAAGAGTGTATATTTTGTAATGTTGAGGAATTAAATGTACCGAAGCGATCAACAACCTTAACCAATTTAAGAATGATAATGTCAAATATGTTAGTTTCTAGGTACAATAATTATTATTTTGTATTTACCGATGGGTCAAAAGATGCTCACGGTGTTGGAGCTTCTTTTTTTGATGTGCAGACTAATACTGGTGTTAAATTTAAACTGTGCAATGATGCTTGTATCATGAGAGCTGAATTGACAGCGATTGTTGAAGCTTTGTCTTACATTCAATCTTTGCAGTGCAAAAATGTAGTGATATTGTCAGACTCAAAAAGTGCTCTTCAACACTTGATGCGCTGTGTGTCGGGAGTTCGAGGTATGCCTGTAGCTTATGATGCGCTTAAGATTATTCACATTTTGCAGAACAAGAAAGTAAATATAAAGCTTCAGTGGATAACTTCGCACGTAGGTATTTTTGGGAACGAAGTGGCGGATAAGTTAGCTGTAGAAGCTATCACGGATGGCATAGTTATTCCTAGTAATCCTTATTTCACAGAACTTATTCCTAGCATGAGAGAGTTTTGTTTTGAGATGTGGAAGAACCACTTCAATGTTATAACTGCGGGAAAGGGTTTATGGTATAGAACCATCCAACAGAAGCTGCCTCGAATTCCTTGGTTTGATGTAGTTAGCTGTTCAAGAGAACTTTTAGTTTTAGCGTTTAGAATACGGTCTGGACATGTGCCTACTAACAGTTTTTTACATTTGATGGGCGTAAGTCCTTCCCCTCTTTGTAATTTTTGTTTAAATAAATTGGATGATTTGTATCACATTTTGTTGGAGTGTAGCGCTTTCGATGATTCGAGGCCATTCTTGGGGGGGATGCTCCGTAACGATGTGTATAGTGGTGGGGTTAATATTTTGCTTGGGAGGCCTTTTTCGGAACAGAGTCTTAACATTTACAAATTTGTAAGGGGAGTGTTTTTAAGGAGGGATACGTAATTTTTTTTTTAGTTTTTATTTGGACGTAGGGTCTGTAGCTTTCTAGCCTGTGGCCTGGTAGAAGGCGCTACATTCCAAGGGTGTGTCTTAGTTTTAAGTTAGCTTTAAGTCTTAGGATGAGATTATTTTTATTTTTGTTTATTTATAAATGTGTTACCTTACGAGGCTGTCTTGGCGCACTAGCGCAAAAAGCCTCAACAAATAAATGATTAAAAAAAAAAAAAAAAAAAGCTTTCCTCTACATTGGAGAGGCGGAAGCTCTACTTCTACATAGCTCAAATATTAATATCGACTCAGTTTTCCGATCACAGACACGACGCTTCTATCAGATAGTTTTACTACAATCAAATGATTAAATAAACGAAAACTTTTTAATCCTTACTAAATCCAAGGATAATTAAGTTCAACACTTGATCTAAATAACCTGAGACTTGTTGAGGACTTTGTTGTGAAACACGAATCGTGAGCTGTTTGTTTTTGTTTGAATCAATTAGTTGAGTACATAATGATACAGCGAGTCAGCCGGCAGAAGTAGTTATTACGCCTTTGATGATGACACCGAACTAATTGTAGGTGCTATGATTACAATAAGCTAAGCTTCGGCACTCTAGCACCACGTTAGGTTTCAACTCGGTAATAATCTTATGAACACTGGCTAGTGAAATGTTTTCAGGTTGTTCCTCTGCAACTGCCTTCAATCTGTTCATCGAACCTGTGACACTTCATTACGAAGTGATTTGCATCACCCAACAGCCACATGGTAATATTATCTACATACTGTTTACACTACCTAAGTTACTGTATGTGTGAATTGAATGTTTACAAACATTACTCTAAAAATATCATCATTGTAAAGTTAAAGCTAAAATTATTTAAATGTCTTCAATATGAACTGTTAGCTTGCAAGAGCGCAAACTAACAGTTCATATTGTAGAGCTTTTTTTGTAATTGTATTTTGGGCAATTATTAATCCACAATATTGTGTCCACTACTCTGACTCGGCACAACTCTCTGTCCCGCAGTCGCAGTAGGTTTATAATGAACTGTTCGCGCCTGTCATGTCAACAGGCAATCAAACGCCGAAGCTTATCGAGTGGCGGCGGGATTGCTCCTCGTTTAGCATGTGACCAGGATTGCCACATGAGGGGCGTTGCTATTAATACGGGACGCTGCGAACTTTTGGCGTGTGTACGTTGGGTTACGAATATCATTGAAAACTAGAGTTTCGTTAAATAGGAACTCGGAGTATGTATGTAGCATGGAGGAGAGAGGATGACTTTACGCTGGTGATATCAGCTTCCTTGTTGCTAAATGTTTAGGACGTGTTATTTATTCCAAACCTTCCGTTTGATGGAAATAATGGTGAAATGTCAGAGTGGAGGAGGTAGTAAACCCATAAGCGTGTCCGCGCGGCGGTGACGGTGACGCGGGACTCGCGCGCGTTACACTAATTGCCGAAGAGTTATGAGCCGGCGAGGAGCAATGAGCCGCTACAGATTATTCTAATAACTTCTCGGAAACGAGACATGCAATATTATGCTGTTGTTCGATTTGAGCATTTGCTTGTAGAAACTAAATGAGCAACCGCCATTTTTTTTTTATCAAAATCAAACTGTTTTTATTTCTCATAAACCAAAAAGGCGTTTAAAAAAAGTTACGTTAAAATCTACTGACTCTAGTTGCTCGGTTCCAAAGTATCATTCCTATAGAGAAGACAAAAAACTCCATCTCATCCTCAATAAATACAAGCCTTACTGTTTTTTTGCTATTATACTAATACCGGTTTATTTTGTGAATAATGTACCATTAACTAGAATGGTCAGCACAAGTCTTGGTGAGCGCTCTAGTCTATCAGCACCTTTACGTACTCTTTGTTTATAATCGGTTTTGTTGTCAAAATGGTTTTATCGTCACTTCACAACGTAAATTATTACGTAGTTTCCATTGAGTAGACATCGATGTCTCTTGTTACTTCGCTAATGAAACAAATCTGTGGAACAAGCGCCTCCGAGCGCTCTCCGCCGCGCCGCGCCGAGCGCCGAGCGCCGGGGATGCCTCGACATGTGTTCATTAGACCTTGTTCATATTAATTAGCACATATTAGGTCTTATTAAACACTTTGGTCGTTCTGTTACAGGACCTATATTTTATGAAAACTAGTTTTTTGCAGTTTCAACTAAGTACTGGCAATAAAAATATTTCTTTTCGCTTCGTTAGTTAAAATAGAGTCAAACGACTCTACAAAAATATTCGTTTTCCACGTGAAAACAAGCAGGCGCGAAGTTAAATAAAACTTTTAATTTACGATATTCACCGCAAGCCGTTGATTTATTTTATGTGATTTCCCGCGAACTGAACGCAGGGACTCGTGTGAAGGTAAACTAACTCGAAAATAGTGGTCGACTAACAAACTACATTCCAATAATGTTTTGTGTAAGTTTCCAAAGTGTTGAATTAAATCGTGTACTCACCGAGCGGTCCGCGATAAGCGATTAGCGTCGGTGCAGCGGCAGCAGAGGCTGGCGGCGTTGAGCACGGCACGCGGCACTCAGTCACTGCACGTCCGAGTCACTCGCGGCGGCGGTGGGCGCGGGCGGTGCGCGCGGGGCTCGCGGTGCGACTGGCGCGCGCCCGCTCGCCGCCGCGCTGTGTGCACCGCGCCTTACTCCGCGCGCTGCTGCCTGCTGGACCCGCCTCGTGTCTGACACCATGCACTTGAGGGGTGCCCTTCATCCATGCCTCTCACTGACTTTTACATTAACCTCCTCAAGTCCTCAGGATAATTTTAACATATTAATCATGGCGTGAGATTAAACATTTACCAACTGAAACTTCCATAATTGGAAACGTTATAATAGCAAAAAACTTACGTTGTCGGTTCCTGCTTCGAATCCAACGTCTAAAATTATTATTTATTATTATTATTATTTAAAGCCTGAACTGTCCCACTGCAGGGCAAAGGCCTCCCTTTCCTCCTTCCACAAGTCTCTATTGTTGGCTGAACGTCTAAAAGTTTATGCCTTTTTTAGCTTAAATTAAGTGGCCCTCACCGTTACCCAAAGTAAATAGAACAACTATTTATTACACAAGCATTAGGGCCTGCTACTAAACAGTTTTGATGGTATATTTACAATGAACACTATGTGTTGCCACCTCATCACAGTGTATATCAGCTGAGTGTTCAGTAACACCCGCTTTACGAGCCGCGGTCCCCGGGGGCGCCGAGCACGCCGTAAATATTCCTCCAGCGATGGAGGAAATATACGGAGCATGTCTGACAACCTGACGTCTAGTACACCGCATGAAACCTAGTAGACTACAGGAGAAAGCATTACTACTTACTACCGGGCGGTGGTTATCCGCCGCCATTGTGTTATCAAACTGTTAGCGCTAAAGTTCCAAAGTTTAGTGGACGTTATAACCAAACTTCCGCACTTACTGTTACAAAAGGATTCGAGGAACCATCTCGGTGCGTATTACTTTCATAAGTAGCTATTCCCGAGTCCATTTCGAGGGTAAAGGAATCATCACACCTGTTATTAATTTTATTTATATATCGAAGAGTTGTAAAGATGCGGTGCATCATTTGTAGCGAGCACACCAATCACTGACAACACACACATTTCCTTGACTTTTCCTTCACAAGCAGAAAGTATAAAGTTGTAACATTTCTTGTTGAGCAGTAATACGCTGAGGGCATTAAATAGTACAGAATGTGTACACTGTACTAGTGCGTGTGGACTGTGCGGAGTAGTGGCGGCACTATAATTACGAGAGCGCATGCGCACTCATTGGATTGTAAACGTTAATGCGGAAACGGCGCGCAATAAAGTTTTAATGTACCTTGAAGAGATTTCAATAGGTTCGCGTCCGCCGCCGGCCGCACTCGCGCGCCGCCCGGCCTCGCCCGCGCCACCTGTTGCTCTGCTCACCAGTCACCACACACACTAGGACTGTTGTAGGAGGATGGTCATCTCTTACATGTTATCCGTTAGTCAGATACGATTGCCACTATTACATGTGTTCATTAGCTAGTCGTTTACTTGACCTGTACATTAAATCGCAGTAACTAGGGAAGGTAATAATAGTGCGGTGACACGTTCTTAAGTGTCGTTTAAAATATATTGAAGTGCTATAACGGGCGGGTCGAGTTCAGCCGGCTCGGTTTACGACGGCGTCGTACAAATCTAATGAAAGTAATCGATTTATAGCCTGTCGACGACTCCGGTGATCGCAAACCTTCATGAAATCACTGCAATCAGAGATTATGACTGTTTTAATTTGTATTGATTTCAAATGAAAACAGTTCAGGAAAAGACTTAACAGAAAAGTTTGCAAGTATTTTAAGTACTAACCAGCTTTAGAAGACAATATGATTTGAGCAGGGAGAGTAAACGCTAGAAGTAGGTAGCAGTGGGCGGAGGGGGGCAGGGGGGGGGGCGGGTGCACTGTATCCAATTGTTATGATCGCTCTGTTACGAGCACTAACCATTATGCAACGGCGGGAGCTGACACGACCTCACTAGGGGCAACTCTAATACTGAATGCCAGAGTAAGCTAACTCTTCTGCATTATTAATATGCTAATATTATATCTATATAGCTGAAGCGGACGACTGCCGAATCTCGCCGCGGGCTACAACTCCAGGAACACGATAACCTTTGTTTCGGCCTATTGTCTTTAGGCATAACAACACAAGTTCTTCCTGAGGCGCTCCTATCGACTGCCCACGTTACATCATAATACGGCGCTTTAATTACCATGGTTATATCTACTAATACATAAATATGTATAGACTATATTACTGATGAATAAATGATTCACTTTACTTATACATCAGCCTTTCTGCTGCTTGGCCTGTATTAACGTAGTCACCCATGCTCCTCTGCCGCGCAGCAGCTCAACGCGTGCGGTACAGACCGCTGAGAGCCCGCGGTGCTCGGGAGCGCGCCGAGCGAGGTGCGCCGCCGGAGGGACAACAGAAACCTTTTAACTCGAACTTGACCTTTGCTTTGTTTTGCATCTCATAAATAAAGATCAATTGGCTCGAGAATTGATTTTAAAAGTAAAATGTAGAGTCCTTGATGTGCTGTAATTTCATGATTTATTACCAAACATCAAAAGACTCTACACTCACACGATTTCATCGGGGATACCCGACAGGTTATTTATTTGAACAACAAGTTCGAGGAGACATTATTTTTTTAATCCTAACATTTACCAAGTGAATGGTTGTAAAAGTTCGAATAGAAAACCTTTTTGTATTTTCCATTAAGAATTGGAAAATCTTAGGTTTGAATGGTAAATCTTAAGTACTACCGTAGTTCGGGCTTTTACAGTAACATACCTATATATTTCTTGGAGAAACGTTCAAAATGGAACAGAAATGTTAAAGTCTACAGGTCTACCTAATACCGTAACGTTTATTCATAAACAAGATTTGAAAGAAATATTTATCATACATAACGAGCTCCGTCACAGTTCCGGTACTTCTACCTTTATAAATATTCATGATCACTTAAGAGTTCGGAGTATTCCTCAAGATGTGCGAGGCAGGTCCCTGGCCGGCACAGTCCCCTGTGCACTGCAGGCTACAGCAGGCTACAGGGGATGGTACCGTCGGTCATCAATCACACACAGGAGCCTGTTTTTTCCCGCCGATATCTTTTGTTTCCTCTCCAAAGGCGGCGGATGATTAATGTTAAGACACACCGCTGTGATTGAACCCAGCTGACACCCGCGACTCTCCATCAAGGAGCTCTTATTTAGCCTCTCATTTATTTCAACCTCACAATTTGTTATTACCTTCATTTTGATGAGCGTACCAGCCGTGCTTTTTCTTTAAGCTCAGAATATTCTACAAAACCTTAACTATTACTAACTATGGTAGTTACTATTCACATTATTAGTTCTGATACAGTCTATGAAATTTTTATCTGGGATAACTTCTTGAAATAAGTAGATGTTGCAAGTAAGGTTTTATTAGACGTAGGACAGGCTACACAGTACGGCGCACGTCTTGATCCCCTAGATCACCCTGATAGGACGAGCTCCTCGCTACGAGCTGCTCGTGCGACTGTGTTTATTACTACGGCAGGGATTTATTTCCTACTCGTGCAGACTACTGTATGCTTAGCTACCTCGGACCAGCGCTCATAAACCAACAAAATAATATAAAATTGTATGATATAAAGTGTGGAGTGGATAAGCAAATTTTAATATTATAAAGTTAATATTGCCTGACGCGCGGTCCGCTCAAGAGCCATCCGTCATGCACGGTATTGCTGTGCTAGACATGCGCCGGTCACTACATACACAAACACCCACACTCCTCGTGACACTTGGGCTGAATGTTTCAGTTTGTTGTTTATTCTGAATATCACGTTCGAACGAAATGCACTCAGAGTGAAATGTAATCCGTAGCATCCACTAGTATTATGCCCATTTTAAGTTGGGTCAGAACCAGGTTTATAAAATTATTTGGAATCCTAAAATCAAAAATACAAACAACAGAAATCAGTGTGAATATTGAGCCGCTTAACTCTCAGAGAGCTCCCCGAGTGAACCTGACTCATTGTCTTAAATGTTTAATCTCTCAAATGTTTAATTGTTAATGCCATTTTTATACAGGTGTAAAACTTATTAAATGTAAATGCTTGTTTTTCGCGTTGCTCGCTGCTGAGGAGTGCGGTCTATTGACGTTACACAAAAGCCGGAGTGGCTGGCGACCCTCGCGGTGCCCTACAATAGAGGGGGGGGGGGGAGGGGCAGGTGTCGTCATGTAAACGAGACGCGCTTGAAATGTGGCCACATTAGTGCGAGCAAATGACCTGATAGGGTGGAAGAAATGGAGAATGGAAGGAAGACGCAGAAGTAGCGCGGACAAAGCTCTGCGTGACAATTTAGTTTGATATAATTATCTTCATTTCACTAATCTGTTTAGATAAAATTGTTTGGGTCTGCCGTTTCAAATATTTGCGCAATTCAATGAAAGTGCCTATTGAGGTTGTGCGTTGTTCTTAGGTTTGCGTAAAAGTGCACGCTTCTCGACAGCAGAAGTGTCGGCATCACGTACATTCCCGGTCCTGAGTCAACAACACTCAGAGCTAGGTCAACATAAACAGTAATAGTATAAGAGTATCGGTGTCCAATCGTCCCTAATCGCCTCCTAACACCTGCCAAATATTAACACAACAGAACGTAAATCAATCGCAGAGCCTGTGGGGGGAGCTAGTATTATGAGCCTTAGGACCCTAGCCTCAAGGTGGGTATTTGCTTGGCGAGTCGGACCTGCCCACTGCCGCCGGCCGGACCAGCCGACGCTCGGTAAATACTCTTTTTATCCCGTTAATGTGAAAAACATCGCTAGCTTTGAAGTTGATTGAATGTAAACACGGAGCGACCCGCAGCTGCCGGGGCAGGTCGCCGCTACCCGCCGCTACCCGCCGCTACCCGCCGCTACCCGCCGGTACTTACCGCACTACCTTACTATACAGCTACAATATGAAAAATGTCATCATATATTATAAATAGAAAAAAGTTTTTAATAGGTAAGTCTCCAAAATTGAATACATAAGTGCCTAGGTCATTTGTATGAGCATTTTTAACATTGCCGTGCTGAGCATATGACTGATCTGACCGTCATCGATACGCCGAACATCATTGAGAGCAGCAATAAATATAATACCTACTGCTAGAGCAGGTCTCCACATTCGTCAGGCGGGCGAGTGCGAGAGGCGCGTCTTACAAATAAAACCCGGTGGACAGTGAGCGTACACAATAAAGTGGAGGTCAGCGCTCACCGCCACAATTAAACGCAAACATTATCACTTAGTGAACCACGGACGCAACTGGTCTATTACTGTGTTGACTCTACTACTCGCATTGTTTGTATTTCATTAGACGGCATCTGTGTACGAGCCGCAGCATCCAATCCCAACGAGTTGATTAAAAGTTTAATACTTCATAATCATAGAAGGATTACAACAGATTTACGTAAGCTTGCCATCTAAATAAACATTACAAACTCCTTTTCATAACTGAACAATGGAACAACTGGATATTAATTCATCGGAGGCACAACGAGCTCGTTCAGCGGAATATTTTTAGATTACAATCCGTACAGATGTACCGCCGAGCGCCGAGCGCCGAGCGCCGTACTCTGGAGATTAGTCAGAGAATAGGCAGGTGGTGACCCCGCCATATCACCACCTACGACACATGAATAACTTGACAATGTGGAGCAACACATACGTAGTACAATGTATCATTACTTACGTTTCACGTATTTAGTTTACGTTGCTAGGTTCATGTTAATAATTTTCAGGACTTTTTCTCGTCGCCTATTACATGAAAAATGTTGACATATTATGGACTTTGGGATGACCGCCTCTCCTCTCTTTTCTTATGTTTTGTCCCTACTGCTTCATAATAACACACTCGTGTACCCTGCTTCGCTTTATAGCTTGCATTTCCATATAAATACGCTGTACGCATTCCCGGCACTCGATATATTCCGCGGTACAAAAGCCGAGCCGCCGATCGTTTCGTCTGCCGCTGTGCACGCGTGTGTGTGTGTGTGTTCGCCTGAGTGAGCCGTGTTTAATCAGCTAAGAGTCGGTCGGAACTGTTGGCGGCGGATGCAGCTCACGGATCATCCCCTCGCGGTTATCAATGAAATACAACGAAGCAACCAACGTAGCATATAGATAGTTGTAGAAGACGTCAGAGATCATGATCGCGACTGACTTCTCATTTCATGTAGGTACGATTATCTATCATAAAATGGCTAGTTTATTATACAATTAAAAGAGAAGTGTCATTTCATTGAAGTCATTACACTTTAATCTGTTTCAAGCGCTTAAGTAAAGGTTAAGTGTTGACACGTGAAGCGACAATCACAACTCATCACGTGGTTGTTCGCGTCACTTCCTCGTCACTCGCTACAAACTTTCCTGACGACTCCCCTCCCCCCTCCCGCCCTGGACTCTCCGCCCCAGCCTACCTCGACGCCACATCAGGGCGAAGTTACTAAGTGGCGTCACTTAACACGCGGCGAGCAGGTACCTGCGGACCGAGCAGGCGGGCGACGACGCCTGCCATAACATGTCTTGACTGACCAACTAACTTTCTAAAAGGGTGCCAGTAGGAGCGTACCTCTCTAACGATCATAACTAAAGAGGATTGGTGTACTAACATGTTTGTTACGATAAATACAGCGCAAATAGACTTGCTAAATAAAAGACAAAACAAACCGACTTGAAATAGTTCAATCACTGCGAATTAGGCAGACCGCGCGGCATGCAGATGCACCCTCCACATAGTGCACACTCGGCGGTAATGACTCCGCCGGATTAGCAACTTATGTAATTACCGCGCAGTTCCGCCACAGCTCCCAAACTCTACACACGACAGCTACACACAGAACAACCACCAAACACAACTCCTGAAACTTGAAGACATGGTACCTATGGCACACTTTTCACATGATTCCATTCTGAAGTAGATAATTTTTAAAACTTATGTCATAGTTACAGACGTTACACAAAAAGTACAGGAAATGTTTGACCACAACAGGCTATAGCTAGAACTATTTTATGTGAATGATTCATATAAAAGCTGCTGTGATGTATAGGACTGGATGTGACCACCGAGTACTAGTAACAATTATGCTGTGCTCACCCTATGTGCTACATGTATTGTGTTTACTGACCTGTCTATCTGTCTGTCACACGCTCCGGCTCGTTCATACGCTAACAATATTCGCGAAACATTAAACTCCTCTCATCGCCAGCGTGTGAAGTTTCTGGCGGACGTTACTGGACGGAGTTGCAATTACCCTCCATTTATAAAATTACGTATAAATATGTATCATTCAAGTACAGTATCTTACCTAGGGATATCTATCTAGCTGCCAGCGCTATACAAACACATTTCTCAGCCAATTTAGACGATTGCACTTTCTATGTTTGTGAATATTATTTGATTTAAACTATTTGAAATTTGTTCAAGAGATTTTTGTGAAATACGAATATTTACTGAGTCGGCGAGATAATTACATTCCTGCGCTAAAAACTGTGAGAAATACTTTATGCATTTCTAAAATAAATGAAATGAATGAAATTGAATGTAGGATTATTTACATTTTGTTCAAGAAATCGTATTTTATTAGAATGTCTTTCTGACTTTCGTTTTCGAAAAGATTTCATTTAAATGTAAAGTTCAGAACCTGTAAAACAGTTATGCTACACGAAAGATTAAAGTGAATAGAGAATGAACCTATTCGAAACCTCTGTGAATGGCTGTGAAGTCGGTATTACTCGAGTCTATACCTTACGGCAATAAGCAAGCTGAACTGTACAACACGATCCATTATTAAGAATAAGCAATGGTTTCAAATGAGTGTAGACCAGGTAATGGTGAGGTGGGACCTAGATAATGGTCGTTGAAGTTAGTAAAGGCAAAACGCGTAACATACGTCCATTAGACTTATATCAACAATTATAATTACAGTAGTGTATGCGAGTGTGTGTGTGTGTGTGCGGGGGCGCGACGTGACGACACGTTTGAGTTATTGCCGCGCGCCGGGCAGCACGCGATGCACCGGCTACTATTGTTGTCGTTTACAATTGGACCTACATACTAGTACATCGTTGGATTCATACAAAAGTTTAGTCAATTATTATCTTGGGTCAAGGTGGCCGCTGTTGCGACTTAGCATTATTTATTTGTGTTATAATTTTAAAAGAAGAAGCCTCACAAATAAACCGGCGAGTTCCGCAGTCTCTCCGAGAGTTTCCGTTTCCACCGAGCGTTGTACGGCCGTGATACGAGAGAGACTGAATAATTAGTAGTAGAGCTGTCCGTGAGCGCACCTCTATTGTACGGCTTTGTCGCTGACAACGTGAATAATTTGTGTGCAGTGCGCCGGCTGAGGTGCACACGTTTGATAAATGACGAATTCGGTGCGGTTATAACACACGGAAATGACATTTAAAATCATTGTTTCATCACTTTGTAAGAGTACAAAATTACCCTTAGTATTTTTGCGACTCCACTTATCGTCATTCCTTGTAGATTTTATAACAAACTAGCGGCCCGCCCCGGCTTTGCTCGGGTGCAACGCTGATACCAAATATAACTACGCAATCATAAAGTTCTGTAGGCCGAAGCACAGCCTTAGAAGCATTTTTTGGTATAGGCACGCGCCCCCCGCCCCCCGCGGCGGCCGGTACCGCCGCTACCGCTATGTCCCTGCATTTTAAATCTGTAATATCTTCGAAAATATTCATTTAAATTACATGCTGTAAAGGGCAATATTGATCTATATTACATGCACAATTTTTTGAAGGTACTTAATTGGATAAGGATTAATGCTGTATTGCTTAAAATCGTCTTTTCGTGAATTGGTAATAAATAAAGGATAAAAAATGGTTATTGTGGGTTACCCTCAAGAGATAGACATATACCATCGCGGACTTTTTTGTAGATCTTTTTAAGGTGCACAATACTGTACTACATTATTTTGATCTATCTCGTAGGGTTCAGCCAGCGTTTGCAATGAAAGCGCAAAAAATGTGTTGATTTACGACCTGACGTCAAAAATCTCTAAGATTATCCGTGTTTCTCTACTATATTATGCATGTACTATACATATAAACCTTCCTCTTGAATCACTCTATCTATTAAAAAAAACCGCATCAAAATCCGTTGCGTAGTTTTAATAATTTAAGCATACATAGGGACAGACAGCGGAAAGCGACTTTGTTTTATACTATGTAGTGATAGTGAAGAAGTTTAAGCTTAAGTAATAAGGTAACACACAAGCATTAATGTAATAGCTACGAGTAGTTACACCTCGGCAGTCGGCCGGGATCAAAGGCAGGGATGTAACGTTATGTGTTCGAGGTCCGCCGAGGTGTGCGGATCATTACTGAGGGTGGCTTAATTACTTTCTAATTGTTTTACTTCTGTTACAAATTGTTCACTTTAAGAAGGTGGCTTATGTAGGTTTTTAATATTTTCTTCTTTGTGACAAGTCTTTCCCGAAAGGTACTCGATCATTTATCTAGTTAAGAAATAACTTCAATAAAATCTCACAATTGTAGTTACTTTCTTTAAGAAGAGTGTGTTGAAGCATTGCAGACGAAACGTGAACAAATACACAAATAATGATACTTATATAAACAACAGATCTCCACAAATCCCACATGCTTATAGACCTTCAGGAAAATGAGATAAAAAGTGAGCACAAGGACACCGCATCACAAAAGGTCCACTTAAGACAATACTCCGCCGCGACGTCAGGGAATAGCCGGGGTATGTCACAAGTACGTATTTATCGTATCTTATACACATATTATTATTATGTGCGTGATGTGGAAAAGCCATAATGTCTTATCTCATAATGATTTTTCAATGAGATATTTTTTTCATGCACTAGGTAAGTCAGATCGTTAAGTCATACATAACGAACGTTTACCGTGAGATATTGTTAAGAGACTTCCCTGCGTACCGAGAGTTACCTTAGAAGGCGGTATGATGATTGAATTCATGAGGAACAGGTGACGTATGCAGGACCTGGTGATGAATCATTTTATTGACACCAGGGTATACCAATGTCACATTTACGTAGTTTGTAATACTTGATAATTGTGTTCTACAATGTCAACAAAAAAGGAATCAATGAAGTTTGTATGTTAAATAAAGTGTGTAGCCAATATAGATTTAAAGACATAATACTTAATTGAAGCCCTGTTTTAATTTGTACAGCATTTTAATTTGATTTCATGAAACCATGCGTTCTAAGTAAGCAGTGTTTTCTGAGCCACACTACCCGGCGCCCGGCGACCGGCGACCGGCGACTACTCTCTGATGAGTAATTAAGTGAACATGTTAGAGCCGCGCGGGACCCCAGCTCCGCACTAATTACATCGACTTACAAAATCTGCCAGCTTTTTAATAGAGGTAGGATGGTATTACTGAGAGTTTTAGTTTAACCTGGATACGCGTCGAGTGAAGTGGACCTGCTTATTGTATGTCTTCGGAGGTCCATTCAAGAGGTTCCCATTGTACTCCAACAATCCGCGTCAGAATGAGACGTATTCCATTACACGAGGGGTGAGGGGGGAGCCTATTATAAACCCATTACCGGCGGAGGTCGCGCAGAGGGCGCAGGCTCCTGTGACAGCGACGTCCCGAGCACACCGGAGAGGCAGAGAGGCCGCGGGGATGATATGTGCGGAACACACTGATTGATTTACAGGAGGGGAATAACAGCACCATGGAATACGACGTACATCATTTATATTTCCGTACAAATCTACCATGGAAGATGTTTGTGGTGAAAGGGAATACACTTTCACAAAACACCGGCTAGTTCTTGTACCACTACTCAATATAAACACGTAACAAGATAAGACATCAATAAAAGAGCAAATATCTAGGTCGTACTAACCATGCTCACTAGGTCAAGAGTAGAAATATACTAATTTAACATAGTTCCTAATAAATGCAAGTGATATTATATTTTTGAGAGCACAAACAAAGACATAACCACTAACTGTATGGTGATGGTCGGTACTTTGTTGTCCCATCAATTAAGAGAATGGTATCAATATGTGCCACCGCGCCACCACGCCACCACGCCACCACGCCGCGCCGTCACCACGCCACCACGCCACCACTCCCACACTCCCACATACTATGGTAAGTGTTCTTTGTGACGCTGTGTTATTACCGGCTGCCTCGCAAATAGAGAATGGTGCAAGGCAATGTAATGTTTTTTAACTTTCTAAATTCAATATCCTTTTGATACTCAACCGCATTTTTTTTTTGTTTTATTTGCTCTGTACTGAATAAGTCAAACTAACTAAAACTTAATTATTTAAGCTTATTTAATTCAGATATACTCTTCTTACCCAATTGGAAGTTAAAAATAAATACAGCATAAGTAAGAGTCAAGCAAGCCAAACCGTTCATCGAGCAACATCTCAAACGGTGTCGGTTGTCAGTCGGAGCGAAGTTTACAAAGCTCGAACAGCACAAGTTACTTCTCGGAGATGAAGGCGACGTCAAACTGCGGCGCTGCGGCGGTGAGCAGTGAGCTGTGGCAACATGGCGGCCGGCGGCGGCGCGCGGCGGGCAGGACCTCAAGAGAGGCGCTTCAGGTAACGTGATACAAGCGGTAGTTGTGCCCGTCTCACGTAAACAGGACGCGGTTCCTTATGTAGCACGCTTCCTAATAACTATTATTATCACGGTAAATAATATTATCTTTTGCATAGGAATAAATACTTAGGCGGTTGAGAATGTATAAAATGCCATCCACGACCATAGAACGTAGTAAAAACCTTTATTTTACCAACTCTAAAATCAGAAACCAATCACTTAGCTACTACCGCAATCGAAAAACCTTCGGAAAAACGTAGACCTTTTACAAATGAATAAATTAAGTAGCTGAGTGTCAGAGGTTCAGTCCGCCGCACAGATGGAGGCTCCACTCCGGACTATTAGCTGCGGCTAAGTGGCGCTCACAGACTCGTTTGACACTTAACACTCCAAATGACACCAATTGAACACAAGCATTTGGGACTTAGGTTTATTTCTTGTAACGAATGCTTCAGTTAGACTGTCGCTAAGTACTTTGTGATTATTTGATGTGATTCAGCAGATTGTCCTCGATGGCGGCAGGCAATTATACTCGGTGAAAAGTCTTTTACAAACTGTAGGTTAAAACATCAATAATCCGATGACAAAGCATGTCGCTTTGTCTGTGTCTCTACATCGTTCTTTAAGTCTTAAAGGATTATTCTAGTTAGTACACATACTCGTAACCACCAGCACAGCTATTATGAAAATATGTATTTACGAAGGTTATATCGACATACAGTCAGCGGAGAGTGAAGCCATTGTAAGTAAGTTTTGTAAATCTTTTCTCATTCCGTTAATATTTTTATGGCGTCTTTAAATTAGTGGTTGTGTTGGATCCCGCGGTGTTATGAGCACACTAATGGGATTCTGTTGGTGTAATAAAGCTAGTTATTACTAAGAAAGAGAGTACATTTAAAATGTTGCGATATTGTGTGCAAAAGACATTTTATCCAAAACAATATATAGCTTTACAAATGGTTTCTAAATACATCTCATACTGATTTGACTCACACTCTGTATTTTTCTCACCCGAAATTTGCATTAATATCTACAATCCGCAGTAAAAAGGTACTCCACATATGGTACGTTATTGCCTAAATAAACAGCATTGGAATAGTTTTTATGATAGCGCGATATTTAGTATAATTTGTTATGTTTAGCATATCGGCGTCGACGGCGAGTGACGAGGGTCGCGGCCTCCTGCGCTCCGACCTAAGAGGAAATAAAGAAAAATAAGGGATCAGGAAGGGTTACAAAATAACATATTATAGATAGTTGGCTGCCGGAGATGGATGGACGGGAGACGACTTAACTAAGTCATGCGAACAACAAGAGGTGAAGGGAGTCCAGGGTCGGCCGCGGCTACCTGCAGGAGCATCTCACTTACTCGTGCTACACATTTATTATTGACATCGTTTATGAAATGTAATAGCTTTATGACCACTAGTCACCTTATAAATAAGGTAATCTCAACACTTTCTTAAGACTGAATAAAACTCACAGAGAACAATTTTTCAGACGTTTGTACAACTCTACCTCAAAAGGTGAGAGTAAGAAATCTTATGAACCTAACCTTCTATTAGATGTAATGATGACGTCATGTAACATCCCCGCGGTACAGTCAGCTGTGTGAGCGCGGGTGAGGATGATGTCAAGTGTCAACGAGTGCCATCAGCGCGGCGCTAAGCGACGGAACATCGCCACAATCGCGCCTGACTGATCGCACCCATTTCTCACACACCCTATTCCGAGCTCGACGACAAACATACGCCTATACGCCATGTATAACTCACTGGTACTTTACGAATTAAATAACATTTTAACTAGTAAATATTGAAGTAAAATCATGTAGAAAAATATAAATGGAATGATAACACTTAGGACGACATTATATGCCATTGTGTGTGATCATAACAATAAAAGTTTTAATACAACGCCCGTCCTTGAGCGACCTTCAAAAACTTTGTGTTCGATCCATTACGCTTTTACGTGTCATTTGACGATGACATGTGCCTACAGCTGTTTTGTCGTAAAGTACAAAGATGCCATTAAAAGTAAATGTGTCTGTATTATCACCGCCTGTGACACGCTGAAGGAGAATAATTGTATTAATAAGAGTATCAGTCTATTAATGACCACTCAAAACTTCCGACGATTGTTCCATGGTAAAAGAAACATTTTTCTTTACTACTTTGTAAGATACTTGTTCTAAGAAACTTCCAAAGCTTCTTTCTAAAATCTTGTTGTTTGCATAATGGATAGAGAACGTCTCGGTTCAGTCATGAATACACCCATCAGCTCGCCCTGCCAGCCGTTAGCGTCACTAACTGTATGCGAGAGTATCTCATAGTTTCACCTCCATTACCGGCTGCCGTCTGCCGCAGCAGGTCCACCGCTAACATGGCCGGCCTGAGAGCTCGCACATCTAACTCACTCGCTAACACAACACTATATAACACTTTACGACTTGTTTGGACTTCCTAATAGTTTGCTGATTCAATTGTACGAAATTCTCGCTAGACACGTTTGTAACAAGTCTTTTGAGAAATAAATGAACTTCTTTCTTGAACATAAAAGTATGTGAGCGTTCAATAAAGCAAAAGGCTACATGCTCGAAAACCTCACACAAATCACATTGAAATCCTGCTTATTATGAAGAAATAAATGTCCCGGGTGTACCCTTCGAATAAGATATATGCGTTTAACTTTTATTATTTTTTTCAGTGTATTGAACTGTAAAAACTTAAATAAACCTAGCTTAAGTAAACAAGTAAAAAGTTGACTTAAGTGATCTTCTTAGAGTTCAGTCGCATCAGCCAGGCAGCGCCGAGAGCTGCGAGACGCGGCGCTTCGGATGAGTGACGTCACACGCGAGAGAAGACTCAATGTACGATAAGTGGCTGATTCTTTATTTTATTTGATTTCATCCTCCCCCTCCTTCCCCGCTCACACCCCCGGCTTCTCGCCTACAACGCCTGAAACTGCACTCAGACATGAAACAAATATCTAACGCCATTATAAAGAGAAAAAATACGAATTTATATCAGACAAGCGCCTCTAACTTCACTGAGCGTGGTATAAGGGATGAACGGCGATTAATCTACGATCCAAAATAACATACGAATTCATAACAATACGTGGAATCCTTTCGTAAACATAGATAAGTACAACAATATGAGTTGGGAATATGATCCTGTGTGCGAGTATCGTCGGCATTCAATTAATTGGTATGAACGTGTATGTCAGCGCTCACGGCGCGGCTGTGGTCCTGACGTGAGACGAGGATATCGCGGCCCTCCACGCGTACCGGCCCAACTAACATTTTGGTTATAAGAATAAGTGCTACATGAGCTGCTTAAGAGAATATTAAGGACCAAAGGTTCTGTAAAGGCACTAACAATTGGGTGATAAAGCGTTCTGTATCTCTCTTATAACCCTGATTTGGGTCTGTTGATTTTAGAGCTTGAAGTGACTTAATGGTTATAGAGTAGTGATAAATGAGTGATTAAGAAGAGTTAAGACAGTGCTATTGCAGCAGTGGTTACCAGTTCAAGTGTTTTATAAGCTATACACAGGTTCTAACTGCAAGCTAAAGTAGTAAACAAGTTATGGAAACCACTTTAATGACTTTTTTGGTTACACATGGTTACTTCTTGTAACCAATACATAACTTAAGAATATATCGGACTTATTTAGTAGCAATAAATATTACCGAAAGAGCTAAATATTTAAACTGTGTTCATACATTTTTACGTTCTTGTTAATGTCAATAGTGATAATATTTGTCAGTACCCCAATATTTCATGGTGATGACAGGTGTTGTATTTTAATAAAATAATTAAGGTAAGTCAAGTGTTTAAGATTACTGGGTGCTATATGTATTAAATCTCATGCGGCGGTAAGTTTACGGTAACAATATATACTAGTTTTCATCTCATTTTTTAAACGCCTTCAAAATAAACTACTTTAGATGATAAAATTATGTAAAAAATACTGCCCGAATATTTTTTTAAATTAATTTATCGTCATTATCAATTCCTGGTAACACCTTTAGACATTTTAATTGAAAATTATAAACAATGTAAGTAAATAAGTGGACCAGTAACGTTTAAACAAGTTTTTTCTTTCACAATTTTTTATAGGTTATCTTTATTAAATGGTGTCTTAGTTCTAATTACTTAAGGATCCTGATAACTCTGTTATTCCTCCCGTAGTGATTAAATACTGAAAGTAAGCACTTGCATGGCACTAGAAGTTCTAAAACATGTTTAGACAAGTGAAAAAACAAAGAGTTTATAGGTTTAACTTGTTTAATAGTTTTACGCGGAGCTGTAATCTGATAATTTTTAGGGTTCTGTTATCGTTTGAAGAAAACCTTTAATATATCACACGCCTGACTGAATGACAAAAAATCCAAGAATTATGTATAATTTTGTAATAATAATATTAGCTCAACATATATTATTTTCTAAATACAAAAAAGTTGAAAACCAATTGCACATAAAAATAATGACATTATAGGATGTGCCAGACGAATGTAATCCAGCGCCCCTTCAGGGGTGACCTTGGTGAGAACTTGCTTTCCATCTGTTATAATTTGGATTACATCCGTCTAGCACGCGCTTAAGAAAGTACCTAGGTAGTTTCTTTTTAATGTTGAAATAATAGTACGTATTGTTACCTATTTATATGAAACAAATATATGAGTAGGCAATAGTGGTTTCAAGCAAAAGTAGGTAGGTATACTATAATTATGCATAATGCCGGCATTACACGCTCGCGCGAGTTGAAACGATGCTGAGATACCTACATTGTCGTTACTCTAAAATTGCTGTAGTCCTTCTCATGTATCTCGGCCTCGTGTCCGCTCGCGCGAGTGTGTAGTGCCGGCAGAGTAGAGGCCTTGTTGTCGGTGCGAACCACGGCGGCCGGTAGGTACCTACCTACATATCTATGAATCGAAAGCGCTCGGCGCGCAGCCACATCTCTGCGGCGGCGGCTTCAAAGGAATTTTACTATTACCGCGCTTCTAGTACCTACTTACGAAGATTCAGTCATCATGATGAATTAAATAAATAACGACTCTCACGAAATATGAGGGTTTTAGATCTTTGTTGTTATATAAAGTGTATCATAGGTACCCTGTACCTATTGGAACCCGTGCCGACGAGTCCGGCGCGTACCTACTTATAACTTCATACTAGTAACTTCATAAGTTGATAACGAGTGCGGAGTGTACGGGCTGGGGGCTGCTTGTACGCACTTTAGTTAGATAAGTTAGGTGGGAAGTACCTACTTCATAATTTTTTACCTGAATTTTGATTTTTTTCAGAATGCCTTTCAAAATCGTCAAGACTTATGAAAATAATAAAGACAAATTGTTCGCTGTACCTTCCTTCTGGGAAGACAAAAATATATTAAAATGGCCACGGAAAAACGAGGCTAAACATTTTAAAAACGAATCCACACCGGAAGCTGATTGGAAGCAATTGAGATGTGTGGTGAAAAGACGAAATATTCCAAGTTACGAGACGGCTGAATACATATTAAATGAAATGCTGAATCATACAGACACTGAAGACGATACAAATACTTCTAAAAAGCCGATTTCTGAAAATCCTTTACGGGAATTAAATTTAAACATTATCGCAGATGAAATTGTAAGTTATTTTTTGGTAGTTATCATTTTGTTCATCATTAAGTAGATACCTCACAACGCGTTTGTAAATATAGTTCCCGCGCTAGCGTCAGTCTACGCAAGTCATATTATATTGTGAATATAATATATTTTTTCTAAATGTCGTCCGTAATCATTTAAAGTAATAGTGTACGATGTCGACTGCACACAATCACCACAACTTTTTAAAGATTTTTATAATCACTCAATGTCTCAATACGTAATTACTTTATGTAGTCAGAGTTAAAAATCTATAGAACATGCATTGTTCCTAAAAATTCGAAGTTATATATATATTTATATTAACACAGCAATACGGCCGATATGATATTTTGAAATATTTTTTACAGGTGTATCCCGCTGCATCAGGATCCAATAATATTATTGTCGAAATGCCCGCTGCATCAGGATTCAATAATATTAATTCCGAAATGCCAGCTGCACCCTCTGTTGGAATGGACAACGTCTATGAATATCACATTGTTCAGGACAATCAAAGCACAACTGATCAACATCAGTATATTGGACAAAATTTGGAAATACAAAATGTTATATTATCTAATCAAACACAGATCTTGAATGAGCTTAAAAGTATCAAAAACGTACAGAACATTATCATTCAGAAAGTTGCGTTATTTTCAATACAGTTGGATGATGCAGTTTCTCAAATAACTCAAGCAACTGATAGCAACTTCCAGGTCACTTACTTGAATGAATCCAGTTCTACACCAAGTAACACAGCTTTTTATACCAAGCCAGTTGATAATATACAGCAGTTACATGAATTAGAACAGCAGTTATCGGAGAGTAGCGTAAGACAAAAAATGAAAAACACGTATTCGGTGTTATGCAACGGAGGTAAGGGTATTGATTGCGCCTATACATTGGCAGACATCTTATTTTCGCGAGACTTTCTATGCCAATGTACTTGGAGTGGAGGTAGTCGTGGAAGTGACACTAAAATTGCCTGGAAAAGTTTTAAACACATCCTGTCTTTTTTTTGGGAGATGGTTCATTCTTGGGATAAAACGTACACAATGAATGAGAATGAAAGTTTTTTCAAGAACATCCTAAAGAACTCAAAAAAGAGAAAAATGGCAAAAAATCAACGAGCTTCGACGTCAAGAAAACGTTCAAAACTTTCAAAGGCGGAAAATGCAAATGATTACGAAACAAGTGATGAAGATACGTCTAATGAGACTAACGACGAGACCATTAATAAAGAAAATCCAGTTACAGAAAAGAAAAAACAAGAAAAACATCATGAAGCGGAAAAAGAAAGTGACATCGTCGAAGAAAATCCAATTACAGAAAATAACCCAGAAGAAAAAGATCAAGAAGCGGAGAAAGAAAGAGACATTGAAGAAGAGAATAAAGTGCACTCAAACAATTTTTCCAATGATGAGGAAATCGACATAAATGAGGAAAATTATGTAAAAACAGATAAAAACATCGAATACGAACATAAAGGTAATGAAAATTGTGTCTTAGAATCAAACAATTCTTTTGCAATCAAAGAAATAGAAAGAGAACAAAATGATGGTAAGAAAATGACAATAGATACAACGGAAGTGACTAACTCAGAAAAAAATAAAGAAAATACATTAAAAGAACCAAAAAACAAAGATAAAAGTAATGAGCCAAGTATATCATCTAACAGTAACTTTCAGATCAAGAAAAATATCCCGAAAAAGAAAATCGTAAGAATATCTAAAAAGAAGAGAGAGAAAGCCCGTCTCCTAAAAATAAAAAATAATCGGCCAATTTTACATAAGAATGTTAGTGGCTAAAGTGTTAGCCATAATTATGAATATTGGAAAAGGCTTTTAAGATTTTTTTTGTGTAAGTTTTTAGTTTTATTATGATTATTTTTTTATTTTACTTCAATATGATTATTAAGAGTGTGTGTGCGGTACTCAACCACGTTTTTCAAAAAATAACCCTCTTCTTCTTTGTCGTCGCGTAACAAAGTATACCAGTTTTAAGTTGACTAGCTATCCTACAAAACAGTTTCATCGAATCGTCGTAAATAATTTTCGAAGACTTTACCTAGCTTTTTTTAAGGGGGAACCGCAGTTGTAGCCCACGAAATTCAAATTTTCTTGCGTGTTTGCAATTTGCAGGTCAGTTTCGCGGGCTACAAATGCGGATCCCTTAAAGAGATTTTTTCTTTGTTATTACGATTAAATATTATGTTTTTGTTTTTTTATTGTTTATTTTTATACTAAGTCTAAATTTGTTCAATTACCAAAGTTTTGTTCGACCAAATTTCGAGCAATGTTTGATTGAAAACATTTTGCTTATGTATGGTTACTTTTATGATGGTTCCTATATAGCTATACTAATATTAAGATTTAATGTAAGTAAGAATAGTTGAATGATTGAACACATGTTGATTTTGTTCATAACTGTCTTGCGATATTGTACCGAGTCATTCGCGCTGGTGTGAAAGTTTTAGAAATCATCCACTGACTGATTAAATAACTTTTTGACTGATTATATTACTATTATATAGTAGATATTATTATAGTAGATATAAGTCAAATGACATATCTAAAATAAAACACAATTTCTTAACATAACAATCTTTTATTTTCAAACTGTATGTAAAAGAGGTAAGAAGTACAGAAAACCACTTTTTTTTATACAAACTAATTTACTTTTTACATCTTTAGGATATAATATAATTTCATCCGATGCCGATGGTAATATGCTACTTTCACTAACTTTATAAATATTGAAGAACGATGACCTGATTGGTTTCTCAAATACTAACATTTCTTCTTTTATTTGTTTGCTGTGAATATTTATTTGCTTATCTTCAACTGTGATATATTTAATTTCAATGATATCACCGGCCATTGAAATAAAATATTTATTTTTAAATTTGCACGATAATACAAAGTGCTCGAAGTGAAGTACTGTATCATTCTTGTGCTTGGTTAAAAAAGGTTTATCAAACGTTTTTTTTGGCAATGATGTAAAATTTTTATTTTGCTCAGATAATCTTTTAGCTACCTGGGAAAGTGGTTTGTTTCCCTGCCTCAGCATATTTTTTAACACATATAATTTATTCTCGAATGGATAAGCGTTAAATGTTGACAATGGGCCGAACCTTTCCACTTCATCGACTACGTGTAACAAATTGTGGACATTACTCGTGATATAATCAGCGCCATAAAATTGTTTATAATTATCAACAAAATAATCAAACATTTCTCTCGCAAGTCGCAGTAATTGATTGTAATTTTGAGAGGAGCATATTGTAACACCGCAAAATAAAGTCAAAAAATGACTATAAGCTTCCGGCTCAAGGACATCTGGCAATATAATTATGCTCAAGTAATGTAAGAAACTTCCAAATTCACTTGCTTTCCAGTGAGCAAGACAATCTAGACCTCTTACTGATCTGTGAATTTCAGATGGAAGTTTGCATTGATTTAAAAATACATTTACATTTTCGATATTTCGTGCACACCACTTAGTCTTAAGTCTCCCAAAATTTCCGTCCCTCCATCCTATTAGTAACCTTTTCATAATTCCCAAATGAATCAAGTGCAACGAATCTGAAACGGGAAATTGTTCTACCATGTCGATAGGTAGTTTTAATAAGGGTGAATCCATTTTATGATGGCTTCCGTACATCTTTCTTCTAAAGTTTTCGTCGGTTCTTGCAGAAGACCTTTTTGTTGAAAATACAACAGTATGCGTTGTGTGTGAGTAGTCCCCTACGGTTGTGCATTTTAAACACCCATTTTTCCCGTTAAAATTGCAAACACCTGAAAATGTAATAAAATGTTTTTATGAATTACCTACTATTTCATAATCGACACACAAGATTAAGAGAAGAGTGGAAGAAAGTGTAAATGAGTGTGTACGTTTGTGTGTGTATGTGTTTTGTGTGGTGTGTGTGTGGTGTGTGTGTGGTGTGTGTGTATAAACTAACCTTTGACATATGCGCGTGCCGGGGAATCGCAAATAAAACATCTAATTTTGACGTTCACATTGGTACCCTTAACACAAACTCCTTGCTCCAAAACGATGCTCATTTCGTTCACAAAATCTTCTAGGAATGAATTTAGGTTTTTTGGTTTACCTTTTCCATAATAAATGCCAATAATGAATGGATCACTAGTGTCCCCTTGATAAATGCAGTTAGCCAATATAGGCCAGAACTCATATTTAGAGCTTTTAAATATGGGTAAGCCATCAAGATTTATATTCAGAAGAATGTTGTTTGGCAGCGGTATACAATTTCCAAGTATATTTGATAAAGGCATAATAATCCCATGATGCCAATATTCACCACCTTCGATTGTTTTAAGACAAATTGTTGTTGGCGTTTGTAAAATCGTTCGAGGATCGGACGGTAAAATATCCGTAAATCTCTTATTTAAAATTAAAAGCAAATCTTTTAAAGCGGCTTGGCTTATATTTTTTTGTAGAGCCCATGTTCGTAAATCATTTTTAAAACTTATATTTTTCATATATTCACTTTCTTGTTCGTCATCCGAGTTGTTTGAACTACTGAGAGGTAACAGATCGTCACAGATTAGAGGATTTTTAACATCAGAGATAATTTGCTGTTGTACGGAACCCTGTTGTATTTTAATTGGTTGCTCTTGATATGAATCGTTATCGAGTTCACTGGATTTGTATTTTCTGTTCCTATTGATGTCAGAACTGTTGCCTGGGATAACATCAAAGTCTTTTTCTGGATTTTGATTTAGGAAACACTGTTTCTCCACTTTATGTAATGCTTCTCTAGTCACTGTGTCATTTTTTTTTTCCTCAACTGATGTAGGCTCGTCGCATTGGATTTGCGATAATCTAATGATATTCTCATATTCTCTCAAAGCCTTTCTTTTGACTCCACCCATTTGTTTTTTAACTATCCATGGTTTCATTTTGAATCAATTAAATATTTCCAAATAAAGGTCGCGTTGCAAACGTAACAAATTAAACTATAGTTTTTGAGGTTAGGTTAGGTTAAGTGACTTAAATCCTATTACTCAACTTAAAGCGATAATGAAGAGTTATAAAATTTGCATAATGTTTGCTGCTGTATTCAAGTTTTTATAAAAAACACATTTTACTACCAATAAACTTCACTATGTAGCCTGCAATGATTTAAAGGTGGATTCTAACTCTTGCAGAATCTAGCTCTTTAGGACTTATAATCAACACTTCTTAGATGCTTATAGTTTTCTTACTAACTCTTAAGGCTCGTCAAAACTTGTTAGGTGGTACAAAAGTATTTAAAGTATTTATCTAACTCTTTTTAAGAATACCAGTCGATAGTAAGTGTTAGTACACACCTGACAATCACTCACAGCGTTTAATACTTCTTGAAGCTATTAGGGTAAGCCTCAAGGTGCTACAAGACATTTTACTACCTCAGTAGTAGAATATCAGCCGTTAGTAAGTGTTAGTAGACACCTTTCAATTGCTTTTATTGGTTTGTGCCTCTTAAAGCTATAAGAATAAGTTATACAATGGTTTCGATAAATTCCATACTACCGTCTTAAGTTATATCTTTTTCCTTTATTACTGTTATTCCTCTGGAAGGTTTAATTATTTATAACTAACCCCACTGTAGAGTCGATTGTTGCTATCAGAGTTCTTATATACCATATATAATACTGAGAGCTCTAAAAAAATGTTGCCGTAAGCACTAAAATGTTTGTTGGGGGGCGCGGGGAGGTAACGTGATTGTAGTTTAATAATAATATATTCCTGGACAATTCACACACGGTTATCTGATCCCAAGTTAAGCTTCTAAGAGAGCTTGTGTTATGGTAACCAGACAACTGATAAACATACATATATATTTCTAAATACATACATATTATAGATAAACTACACCCAGACCAGAACAAATGATCGTGCTCATCACACAAACATTTGTCCAGAGTGGGAATCGAACCCACGACCTCCGGTATAGCAGTCAGGGTCACTAACCGCTAGACCAACAGGCCCGTCAAGTTTAATACGATCGTTCCCTTTTTAAGATTTATCGGTCAAATATACTCTTGGTATGTAAAATGTCGTCATTCGGAGTGCAGTTTATACTGTACTTGGGATACACAATATAGATGTATGTTAATGTATTAACATTCTAAAATCAAAGTAAAGAAAAAAAATTATTTCTGAAATCATTAAATAAAACAACCAATAATTCTCCCAACGTTATTCGTTTTTTTACCATTATTATGGAATCTTATAACGGTAGAATAAGGAGTAAGAAATGCGCTGGTTATTACATTAATTAACAGCGCTGTGGTACCGAGAGTCCGGGACGACACGACAGCACGATAGCGACACAAAAAAACGTCCGGAAAGTCACTTGACAGTCGTTTGTTATAACAATTCAATATAATATTCAATATATAATAAACATTTCAATATAGTTTGAAATCATCATCATACACGTCGTCGGACGCTCTAACGCTCAAAAGCTTTGCTGATTGCTCTCAGAATAAATATTGATAGCATGAGCTAGAAGTGTTCAAAAGTGCCAGTAAAAGTTGTGACCGTGTGGATAAACTAAGTTAAAACATAGTGACGATAAAAACAGTGATCAAGTGCATTATTAAACAGAAAAAATAACTTATTTAATCTCATCAATAATTATTTCTACCGTCAACGCGGTCGCCGTCACAACATATCAGTGCGTCGAGCCTAAGCGCGTAAGCGCCGCGGTTTGCACGGCGCTTAGGACGTTCTTCGCGCGAGATCGCCGGGAGTTGTCGCAGAGAGACTTAATTAGCGTGCGCTTTAACTTGCACGTATCGTTGGGGCCTTTTTTTGTGTGCTACTTTTTATTATTAGTTTAATATTTGCTTTGAAAAAAAAAAAACCGCAGTTGCTTGTATGACTGAAATAGCTAATATGGCTTCTTTATTGGTGTCCTGGGGCTGCTGTACCAATGATGGTAATGAAGATGACAAACAATTTATTAATTGTATCAGATGCAATAAGTCATATCATTTTATGTGCTTAAATATGCCGGAAATTTCTGTTGATTCTGAAGTTTACAGCAAATGGAAGTGTTCTATTTGCATGAGTCTAATTTCAAATACCTCAAAAAAGGATAGTACACCCAACCGAAACGTCTCCACTATTAGAGGGAATAAGAGACCAGCATTAAACTCCCCTCCTCAAGCAAGAGACGTGACCCACGAAGATATACGTTCTGTTGTGCAAGAAGTAATAAAGGCGGAATTTGCATCAATGCTTCAACAGATAAATAATACAATACTCAAAGTCGTTAATGAAGAACTTGAACCAATAAAGCAAGAACTCAGCGATCTGTCTACTTCATTTACTTTTCATACGCAGAAGTTTGAAGAGTACCAAGTGGATCAAAAGGCGATAAAAACTTCCCTTAAAGATCTGGAGATAGAAAATAATGACCTTAAAAAATCGGTGGTGGACTTGAGCTCTCGAATTAATTACCTAGAGCAGCAGGCACGTTCGTGCAACCTTGAACTCCAATGCTTACCCGAAAACAAATTAGAGAATCTATACACTGTCACCAAGCAACTGGGTTCTGTCGTTGGATGCAAGTTGAGCGACCAAGATATTAATCACTGTACGCGTGTAACCAAATTGGATACTTCCAACAGTCGGCCACGCTCTGTTGTAATACAGCTAGCCTCTCCAAAAGTTCGCGACCAGCTCTTGGCTTCTGTCATTAACTATAATAAAAGCAAGAATAACAATGATAAACTCAACACAACAGACTTCGGGCTGGCAGGCGAAAAAAAACCTGTATTTGTGCTGGAACATTTGTCTCCTTCTAATAAAGCACTACACGCTGCAACAAGACTTAGGGCTAAGGAGAAGGGATACAGATTTATCTGGGTACGAAATGGTAGAATTTTCGTCAGGAAAACAGAAACGTCTGAACATTTATTCATAAAAAATTTAGACTCTTTAAATAAGATAATCTAATTTAGTATTTTCTTCATATTTAGTTATAACTTTAGACATGTGATGGCATTTGAAAACTACCAAATTCAATAGTTTACATATTTTATATCAAAATTGTAGAGGTTTAAGAACAAAAACTCATTCAGCCTATCGTAATATCTCTTGCAATAACTATGATATAATTATTATTTCGGAGACCTGGCTTAATAGTACTGTGCTAAGCAGTGAACTATTCGACGACAGGTATGTAGTTTACAGGAGGGACAGGGAAAGTTGTCATTCTCTTAAGTCTAAAGATGGTGGGGGTGTTTTAATAGCAGTTAAAAAAACTTTCAACTCCAAAAGATTGTTACACTTTGAAAGTTATTGTGAAGACCTTTGGGTAATTTTGGATCTTCCTGTAGCTCGTTCTGTACGTCGTTTAGCTATCTGCGCAGTATACTTAGCACCACCAGTAAACATTTCTTGCTTAGAACATTTCTTAGACAAATGCAATGCAGTGTTTGAAGAGTTATCCGAATCTTATATATGCATCACTGGTGATTTCAATTTAGGTAACATTGACTGGAGTGCTGTGAATGGCTCAAGTAGCAGTCTTAAGCGGCCTTATACAAGCGAAATGTTATTAGATTTTATTAATATAAATAGGCTTAAGCAATTTAACAATGTGTATAATACTCTGGGTCGGATTTTGGATCTCGTATTATGTAACCAACCGTTATGTGATGTGAGTCAAAGCGTAAATTCAATTTGCAACATTGATCAGCACCATCCACCTTTAACTATTGTTTTATCCCTGAATCAGGAAGCCAAACTTCCATATAACAAAGCCTGTAACAGACCTGATTTCCGAAAAACGAGTTACATTCCAATTCGGCAATATTTAAGCGACATTGACTGGGAGGAACTATTTGAGCCGCAGTTTGGAGCGGACGAGATTTTGCAGGTATTTTATGATGTTATTCACACCTGCATACAAAAATTTATACCTTTGCGCTCAACTAAACATGATAAGTATCCACCATGGTTTACTCGGAATTTAATTAAATCACTCAACCATAAAAATAAAATTAGAAAACGCTACAATGTTTACAAGAATCCCTTAGATAAAATAGAATTAAAAATTATAAGTAAGCGTTGCGACAACCTGGCAACTCTCTGTTACAACAATTATATAAATCGACTGGAAGATGACCTCAAAAAAAATCCTAAGTTACTTTGGAGTTATATTAAAAGTAAAAGAGGCGGATCTAGTAGTTATCCTATTGAAATGACAAATGGAATTGATGTGTCATCAGATGCCACTACAATATGCGAATTTTTTGCATCATACTTTTCGTCAGTATATGACACTGATCAACTCAACTACGATACTAAAAACGATTCTTTCTTACGCTCCATTGACAACAATAGCTTGTGCATATCTGATCTATTCATTGGTCGTGAACCTCTTTATCAAAAACTAAAAAATCTGGACCGCAATAAAAGTGCCGGACCAGATGAAATACCACCAGTTTTTATTTCTGAGTGTGCAGCTGAGTTGGTCACGCCACTATTAATTATTTACAATAAATCATTAACATCTGGAGTCTTTCCGTCAAAATGGAAGGTGGCAAAAGTAGTGCCCATACATAAATCGAATAATGCGGATATGGTTTCTAACTATAGGCCTATATCCATTTTATGTACATTTGCAAAAGTATTTGAAGCTCTTGTCTGTCCATTTATCCAAAGACATCTGAAGCTATATTTAAGTGACGAGCAACATGGATTTGTTGAGAGGAGATCGACAGACACAAATCTTATTTTGTTTACTGAATTATTGTCAGGAGCAATTGATTCAGGAAAGCAGGTTAATGTCATATACACAGATTTCAGCAAGGCTTTCGATAAAGTTTCGCATAGGATACTTATCCGTAAATTACAAGTGTATGGTATTTCCGGGTCATTGCTTTCGTGGTTATCTTCTTATCTTACAGGTAGATTCTTTTATGTAGTTGTCAATGGTTTTCAATCAAACTTGCAAAATATTTCTTCTGGGGTCCCGCAGGGGTCACATTTAGGCCCAGTTTTATTTAATTTCTTTATAAACGATCTTCCAAATTGTTTCCAATACTCTAATGTTTTTATGTACGCTGATGATTTAAAATTTGTCAAAATCGTGAAAACCAAAGACGAAGCGATCCTTTTACAACAAGATATCGATAGACTCGTCCAGTGGTGCGAACTAAACTCAATGCTTTTAAATGCTAGTAAATGTTACCACGTAAAATTTGCAAGAAATCATAATTTAATACAGCATGATTATTTTATACATAATGACAAAATTAATGAAGTCAGCACGATAAAGGATCTCGGTGTTACATTTGACACAAAATTAACGTTTGTTCCTCATGTGGATAATGTTATAAAAATGTCATCGAAAATGCTGGGCTTCGTTCTCAGGAACTGCAAGCAATTTAAAAATTTTAAAACTAAAATAATAATTTATAATAGCCTTATTCGAAGTCGGTTGGAATATTGCAGCGTGATCTGGAGACCACACTATGCCACGCATTCGTTGCGTTTAGAAAGAATCCAAAAGCGTTTTTTATGGCACCTGGCTTTTGCGGGCGGGGTAGCTAAAAAAATTGATTCTTATAATAGGAGGCTGAAACACTTTAAAATAATGTCACTGGATAAACGCCGTCGCATAACAGACGCAATGTTTGCGTGCAAAGTTATGACAAAAAAAATCGATTGCCCGCCATTACTAAACCATTTTAACTTTCGCGCGCCTTCAAGAATACCTCGTAAGCATATAACTCCACTGTGTCCACCACAGAGAAGAACTGTTATGGGCGCTAATTCCCCTATCGCAAGGTTATGTAGAACTGTTAATAATTTTAGTGATATAATTGACCTACACTTTGACTCACTGCACACCATAAAAACAAAATTGTATAAACATTTAGATCTAGATTAACTTGTTCACAAATGTTTTTCTTGTAATCATAGAATTGTAAGTTACCTTCTGCGCACCTATGTACAACTTTAATTTAATTGTTGTTAATAATATATATAAGAACAAAATTGTATAAACATTTAAATCTGGATTAACTTGTTCACTAATGTTCTTTTTTTTTTAATTCATAAAATTGTAAGTTAAGTTTTGCGCACCTATGAACAACTTTAATTGTTAATGCATGCAGAGTTTGCCTTTAAGTAATTGTAGCACTAATGTCTCCTGTACTTGTTTTTTTTTTTTTCATATGTATCTAGTGTATACAATTGTTGGTAAACCAATAAAGATAAAATAAAAAAAAATAAATAACTTCACGAGTAGGTACCTACGGCGAGGAGGGGGGAGGGGGGGGGGGGACAGCCTCCTGCAGCACTAACTAGCTCCTTCCGACGTAATATTAATATCTTTTAATTGTTTCAACACGCTCGCAGCATTCAAAGCGCTTCATTGTTTATGCAAACAGTAAGCGCAGTTTCATTAATTTATCATTGTGATAGAGTATTAAAATGTCGAAAATTGATTTAGTGTCCGATGCTAATAAATTATTAGTTTGCCTAAACATTTCCGCAGCTTATTGACTTACTCCGAAAACTCCTACTACAAATGTTAAACTAAGTATACAAAAGATTAAACTTCGAGGCACCCCTAAACACAAATAAACATACTATACCTAGATACATATAGCCAGATACATAGTACATACTATAAATAGTGTGTTTTCCATGTTTTCCAATTCCGACGTATCGAAGAAAAATATCCAAACATATCCAAACCGTAAATATTGTAGCAAATTCGTAGACGATGCTACGTCGTAGATGGATGCTACAAGCGTTGTAGCAATCCCGTTAAAGGGAGTTTCGCGAGCCTTGACCCCGGAGTGTATTTGAGACTGTGCGGGCGGTGTGCCCACACCCTATGCCGCGGTATATTATCCCAGACACAAGTCTTCCGCCGTCAAACTGAACTACTAATTAATTTAGGCAACATGTATAAATCACCTTAAGTACTTGTTCCACAAGGATCACTGACAATAACAACTGTTTTAACGCGGCTCATTTAATATTGTCGGCATGTCACATCAACGACAGTTATAAACTTGGTCACGACTACAATATCATTCCCACACGACAATACGTTTCATTAGTGCCATTATGTCGTTATCGAGTAACTAATCTGAGGTAAATTAGACAACTGTTTTAATTTGTTTATTACGTGACTGTCAATATTAATAAATTATGATTATCACGAAGGCGTGAGTGGAGTTATTAACATAGAGACTTATTTCTTACATCGAAAGTAATATTGTGATGCAGGCATTTTTTCTTTTTATAACAGCTTATGAAAATGCAGAAAAAAGCCTGACGATAGAATTCTCGCTCGATGTTTGTAAGCAGGCAAAGAAGTGGTCCAGTAATTCAAACATCGTACATTACAACAAAGATGTCATATAGTGATTGTATATTTAGCTATCCCATGTTTGACGATTGACGGGGGCCACCCGCGCCCGCTCCCGCACGACGGATCCCGCCGGTTCGGCGTGTTGCGGCGTCCCAGGTGTTGTGGGACATCAGTATTGTGAGGCAAAGTACCCGCCATTGTGTGGCGTGACGGCTGGCGGGATGAAGAGGATGCCGCGCATTGTGCTACCAACCTATACCGTTATACAGCTCGTAGTGGACTCTGGTAGACTGTTTATTGACATTACTGAATTTCGCTCCGAATGACATAGGTAACAGATAAGGCTTTAACAGGAGTTCCTTTTCTTCAATTTGTATACGAAATACTAAAATGTGAAACCCGTGTTACTAATACATTGCGTATCACATTTATGACAGAAATTAAGTATATGGCCTTTGGTGTGGGACGCAACGTGCGTCGACACCCTTGCGCCGTCCCACGTTCTAAGTTCAGCAGCCTCTCCTGGCGCTGCTGCTGGAGCTGCGGAGACCCTTAAGCGGCGGAAGTATAATAACATTGTGGGTGATTATATTTTCGAGCCGTTTGGGGTTGAAACGCTCGGGTCATGGGGTCCGAGCGCACGAAATCTTTTCAAAGAACTTTCCAAACGTTTGGTAGAATCTACTCGTGATCAGAGGGCTGGTTTGTTCCTTGCACAGAGAATCGGCATAGCCATTCAACGTGGCAATGCTGCCAGCCTTCTGGGCACGTTCCCCGCCATTGACAAGGATGACGATGAGTTCTTTGACGCTTGTTAGTTTTTATTTATGTAAGTTTTAATTTTAGTATAGTTAGAGTTTGTTTTTATATTAGATTTAATTGTGTATTAATAAAAACAAATAGTATATGGATCAAAAGTATTTTTTAATAATTAATTAAAAAATATCTGGTTATGAGTGGGCTATCGCTAGTATCGGAGATTCGAGATCGATTTTGGCTCGTATCCACAAACTTCCAGCCGCGGCCCTTCGCCGAGCGACTCATTCCGCCGAGATCATAGATTAGGCGACCGCACGCCACTTACAGCGCAGGCATTCCAATTAACGAGTCCATTACGGTAACAGATTAGTTGGCGGCGACACACTCGCGGGCGCCGGCGCTTTGTGGCGCTTCGCGGGGATGATACCCGCACCTCTAAACACCGGGACGTCTCATAGATTTAGGTAGGCTGTTAATCCACATAAATTAGGTACGTAAAATTAAGTATTTTTGTAGAAAGAAATGATCATTTATTTAAATAGAAGTAATGAGACATATAAGTATTATAAGTATAACGCTACGCTATAAACAGCGATATGTTTAGATAGGCCGGTATGTATCGCACTCAGGCCTTGGAGCTAGGAGCGAATGTCGAACGAAACCCGTATCTGTAAATAAATGTACCCGAGGCGCCGGGAATCGCTCTTAAAGTATCAGTTTCCGAGACCGAGATACATGAAGTAAATAACTACATTCTGAAACTGTAGTAACATAATGTAATTCTTACAATCAGAAAAGTTGGAACAAGTATGTTGTCTCATAAATGTTAAGATTAACACGTCGACTATAAGTTTTCCGAGCAGCATATCTCGGGGTACAAGCACCATTTCTCTTCGCAGCGGTTCTAAAGTCGCTTGATGTTTATACAGCACATTACAGACGAGAACAAAACGACGGTAAACTGTAATCCCCGTTCCAGCTGTATTCATATTTATGTGTCGAGTTGCATCGCGCGCACCGAGACACCTCACTGATAGTGGCACACAGGTGCACAGTGTGCGACACAGTGTCGGCAACACGCTGTAATTGTTGTTGCTTACATGTTAGTTGGAACACGGGGAGTATCGCGCTCGGTATGTATTGCGGGTCTGGACGTGACCGGAGAGCGCTGCAGCGGCGATCACACCAGCTCTGCTTATCGCCGCGAGAGAGGCTGGGCAGAGCACTTCAAGATGTATTGTGTTGACATGTGCAGCACGTACAGGATCTGAAAATTGTTGTTTGACTATGCGATGCAGGACAGGGTTCTGTTTGCATTGCTAGTTATGATTTTTGAAGCTAAATTTTTCAGAAAATAATTTACAGTAAGACGTCTTTTCTCCGCCTACTTAAAACGAGCGTAACTGTTATGTAAAGTACCTTCAAGACTAGTTAAATTTTAATCTATAATTTAAGTTAAACACAGTTATTAACGTAACTATAGGTAAGTTGATCAGTTGAGTAGTGACGTGACGTCATTAAGCAAGTTTTTCTCACAGTATTGCGAGCAAACGAGCGTTTTGTGCAGTATCGTGTTGCACTGTGAGCGCCAGGAGCCCAGGACGCGGCGACGGCATACAAAGTGTTATAACGAGCAACGTCACAAACAAACACACAGAAGGACCACTAATACAGTGTTCTTAAAAACCTGTGGTTCTCTAACTACCCGACTCAGTGGCAGCTTCGTAGTAGCTTTTTTTTTTCTAAGCAAATATTGTAAAATACTGTACACGTACATTTATGAGTACAAAGGAAATGCGTGAGAGAGGAAACGATATTCAATACAATTTTTCAAATTATATATTGCTTATTTTTTTAGATAGAATTTTATTAGAATTTTTAATTAGATATTAGCCTTCTCATACGTCTTGCGTATCACAAGCGGGCGGCTCTGTGTGGACCGCGGGACGGTCTCCGCTATAACACGTAAAGTGTGAACAAAGATTTCATCATCATTTTATTTAACTGAACTGCAAAGCGTCGAAAAAGTTCAGTCAACTTCAGTATTACAGAGTGGCGATGTTATGTGATTGTAAATAGAAGGCTACTCGCCGGCTGTAGCTCACCAGACATTCATTATGAGCAAGCCTCGACATCTTAAGATTGAGGATTAAATAGTAAGAAAGAGGATTCAGTTAACGTAAATTATCAAAGCTTTACGACGCGAAGATACTATTCGACCTTACCTGACATATCAGACCTTATACCGTTTGACTAAGGAATTCTGATCAACAATTCATAGATTCTTCTAAATATTTTTGGTAAAATATAAAAAATCAAACAGCAACGTAACTTGAATTGCAGTTATTATTGATAAGTTCAACCTTAGGTCTCGTAGATACAGGGAAATATCTGTGTAATATCGGTTCGCTTACCTGCGGCGCCGCCGGCCGCGCGCTGGTATCGCGCCGGGATCGCGCCACTCGCGGTGACGCCGGCAGCCGCGCTATCTGCCCGACCTGTGCACTAGTGTAGCGAGCACGAGTATTCACTTCCAGACCAATATCTAGATAAATACGTCAGGCATACGATACTCGGTACATTGTTAACTATGGACTTGGATCTGACTCAAGAACCACTTTTGACGTTGTTATTAATCCATACTTACCTATTACCAAATAAATACTAAAATATACACACATACATATATGTTCCACAAAAATATTTTGACTTCGCACTTTGATTTTTCCAAAGAAACAACGAACAAACAATTTCCGAATACACATACTTTCAATTGTACATGTCTTATATAACAATGTAATACACAACTAAAAACCTGAGCCTTTCTTACAGTTACCGAGAGAAAAATAAATCCTTTGAATAAACAAGTTATTGTAATTGTGTCGAAACATGTTGACTGGGAAGTCCCACAAGATTGCTCGTTGTCATGGCAACGAGGAGGTACTCGCTCATGTTGTTACAACAAACCTGCTAAGTCTTCTCGCAGCTTAAGGTAATTGTCACGCGGTACTACATCATAATAATATATGTGATAAGGAGATTGGATACTTTTTTAGAAATATTTTGTAAATAACATCTCGTGATAAAGAAACAATTTAGGTTCACACTAAAATAAATTAAGTGAGGGATTAATGACTTAACGCGACAAGCTTAAAGCACAGTCCTCTCGAAATAGATTAGTTCAATACAGCAGCGGTTAGCGCACAATAACATGCCTCGGTATAATAAGTGTATCCCTCGTACGTGATCCGCCATAACATCGGCATCAAAGTATGACGCGCGCCACCGCCACACCGGCCGGCCGAGCGGGTCGCGGCTACTTTACCTTTCTATCGGAAAACTTTCATTTCTCCGTTCATAATTTATGATCAGCACTCACATCTCTCTGCGACTCATTTTTCAAAGTTTAAAAAGTTGGCAACAACCCAAAAAGCAACATGTGTCCCCGCGGGCGGAGGGGCGGAGAGGCGAGAGGGGGGGGGGGTAACCACCCGCCAGCAAAAGTTTAGAATGTTTCTGATATTTTCGGTAACTGTAACCGACTTTCCTTTTAAGCTTATTCGTTACCGCCGTATGTAAGTACGTCCAGCGTCACCTGCTTCCGGAAGAACAGGACAGTGAGCGTTACGATGGATGTTTCTTACCATTTTATGCAAACGCTAATGTAACCTAAACATTTATATTATGTACTTAGGTAAATGTTATTTTACAGTTTATAACTTGAATTGGCACTTATTTAAGTTAATAGTTCAAATTTTAGGTAAATAAATGAAACAATTGTCGGCAACATGACCCGTGTCCCGGCGCGGGACGCTGCGGGCGGCACTCGCCGGGAAAACTAGTTGTTACGAGAGCCTCGGCCCGCGGGCAGTGTGCGGAGCTGCTCTGCATTTACATGACACATGCAAATTGGAGGCCGCTGGTAACATCATACTGTAACACTAGCTTGTTGTGATGTTCAAACTGCGTTTACGTTCAAACGTGTTTCAGTCCTATTGAACCTTGATAGACCACGCGCGTCACGTATCACCGCGCATTAACCCACATTTAACATTTCCACTCCCCTCATAAGTCAGGCCAAAGCGGAGTTAAATTAAGTTACGATCCCAAAATAAGTTGTAGTAGTTAATCTCCGCGACCCGAGCCCTCAGCCCTCAGCCCTCAGCCCCCAGCCTCCGCCGAGCCCGCGCCGGTCCTGCTCGGTGAGGTGGAGCTCACGAGGGTACGCGGCCCACTCATCATGCCAATTGTACTACAACGGTACTGCTGCTAACATGATATAATGTTTGCGTATTATTGTAATGATCTACTACTCTAACATGAGCAACATCAAAGCTAGTAAGAGATGAAAAACAAGTATGCATAATAAATTAATAATGTAAACTGCATGAAAAGGATCGCCAAGATGCAATTGTACATAAAAAGGAGTTGTACACTTTTAGTATTATAGTTATACATAATTCAGTTCGTGGACCTGTAATAAATTGTAGCAAATAGCTTCTCTCAAGATGCATCACGTCTTATTTCTTTAAAGAAATTTCATGAAAGAGACGGGTTTTGTGCCGGGCGTTCAAAACAACAAATCCTAGTTTAATTTCTATCCACGCTCAGATTTAAATCCAATATTGATGTTAATTGTATGAGCGTCGCTTACAGAACTAACATCTGTTGTTTGTTATACTAACTAATTCTATCAGAAAGTGCGCTTACTCTTCGATACTAAGATATCTAAGAATGTTCCAAAAATCAACACAAAGCTAAAAGTAAACAGAATTAGAAAGCTCTTAGTGCTAATACTATAATCTTGTTGCATTAAGTCTCCGATCTTTCCTAAGCCTTCTAAATCTTAATTAATTAAACTAAATCATGGCGACTGAAAACTGTTCACAGTGAGTACCGTAATTGAGTCGCCAAAGCGAAGTTTAAATAATGGTAAGATGTTTAAGTGTAGGTGTCGACGGTGGCGCCGCCAGCCTCGCCGCGGAGATACGCTACACTAATACAGAGCTGATCTTATGCTGAGAGTAACTTTGTTTGTTTGTACTTCTGAGACCAATATTTGTGTTGTACTTAGCGGTGTACTACTTGAACCTACTTGAACCTTGAAAGGTCTACTTTGCTCAAAACTGAGAAACTTGCCAGATTGATCTTATTGTTGTAGCAACTGCTTAACTTATAGTACTATTCAGCACGTATTTAACTGTCCGTCTTTGATTTGCATAAACTCACTGTTCGTTGAAATGGGAAGCGAAACCAAGTTTAGCTAGGGCTGTCACAGCCGCGCGACACGCTTTATAACTAGCCGCACAGAGCAGCGACCGCATCCAGCGCCACACCTCGGGTCACAGCATATTCCGCGCTCTCAGCACCGCCTCGTAACGACTGCTCGGGGGAATTCTCTGTGGAAAGTCCTCTCTACAAACGAACATAACTTAGCAAAAATTCAAACTTCTTAAAATATGGACTCAGAAAGAGTTGTGGAGTATTCGCTTTTAAAAGCTTTGTAACTTTTTGTCTTCATTTAGAAGTTTTAGATGCAAATGTATGTTTGATGCGAGAGTTATGCAGCAACAGAATGTACAAGTATCTCGCTTTACAAACAAACTTGTTTCATAAAACGATGTTTTTTTAAGAGAACCATATTTTATAAAGTGAAGTTTTGTTTAATTTTTTCAGTGGATTCATTGAGGGATAAACCTTGGTACAAAAAGAAAGTATAAATAAACAACGGAGCACATTATACGACAGGACTTAATCCGTGCTCTGCTCATATTCCTTTCACATAACTGTTTTAGAAATGGTTCGCCGACACCATACACTAACGGGATTTTAATTGACACCCGGCAGCAATAGAATATCACGCAGGCTGGAAATAAAATATCGTATCACCTTCAATCAATCAGCGCCGGCGTCAATCAATCAAAGCCCGCGCGAGCGGTCGATGTCCTGCGTAGTGTCCGCCGAGGCCCGCGAGTGACACCCGGTAGGACGGATGTGTGTCGACCGACATCTGCGCCGTGACGTGTCGGACGACACCGGCGGAACTGTCGCAGTTGTCCCACAACTTGAAAATGTAGGATAAAAGCGTATTTTTAAAAGTTCTGTCGATTAATAAACTTATGTTTTAATCTGAATATCATCGGGGTTTGAAGTTGTTCCTTTGAAGAAACTGACTTACTTGTGCCGTTCCAATTGCTATCAAAAGTTTATCAGAGAAGGTTGGCGGGTTGTGTTTCAAGGTTTCCTTGAACTTCGATAATTGAGTCGGCAGTATTCGGTTAAACGTTGGTGCCTATTGATTGCGGCACCTCCCGGCCGCGAGCTATTGAACGCGCCGATAACTTCCCGCGGTGACTCTCAATACAAAGTTGTCAAGAACAGTATTGTTCATAAATGATTTAATTTTCAACAGAAATTGGGTAAAGTCTAATTAAATATTTAATATAATTATAAATGTTTCATTAATATGTAAGAAGTATTTACTATCAGGAAGTTTTTGAAAAGTTTCGGTAAAATACGAACTATGTGGTCTTAGGCAAGTAAATGCCACTCATAAAAGCTATTAAAATTGATAGCGCTATATCCGAAGCCAGAACCCCATCTCCTTAGAACATGCTCACAGAAACTGAAATACTTTCATTTCCGTATCTAAGGATTCATGACCATTGCATAAAATACAGGATTCGTGCAATATGTTTTGTGATTTCATAAGATCTTTAATTTGATAAACTTACCACCTTTTATTCTGTTTAGTATGTTCTGAACACTGATGAGAATCAAATTGAATTTCATCCCATAAAGATTTAAATCTATTGAAACAGAGTGAATCGATCCTGAACAAGTGATAATATATAACGGTTGAACGAATGGCACACATTTGTTGAACATAGTAGTGCCGTAACTATCAGAGACAATGCGGAGCGGAGCGGTAGGCGCGGACAGATTTATTACACACGGAATAAATATAATGTGCTGTAGCGAGGCGAGGGGGAGCGCGGGGGGGGCGAGGGGGAGGGGGGGCGTGTCGTAAAGCAGGCTCCGGGGAGGTTTCATCCAGCTCGCAACTAACTTTACAGATTGTGTTCGTTTATTGTGGGTGTTTTATTGCGCGGCGAGCGGCGACTGCGCGGGTCAGGGTTCGGCTCCGACTTATAAAAGCGCAATGAATATTGTGACCGAGTTTGCGATTCACGTTCGTGTCCCGCAAAATAAAAAAGGAGTAGTTATATACAGACTATTTCTGTCTAATATTCGATGGCCGTTTTGCTTTTCTTTTTTAAAACACAATGATTAGTGATAATACAACTAATACAAATGATTATACTGCATGTCGTAATCCTGTAAGTGCATGAGAACTAAGATTATTCGTTAGTTATAGGCACCTATGTGACTAAATCATTACGATGTGCTTTAACTTTTCACATTTCAATACTAAGCCGATTTCATATTTTTGGTTTCTAACATCGTGTTCCGACCCTAGCTTTATAACGCCTGACTGATGAAATAACAATAAACACTATCTGCGCTAATTTCTGCGTTATCCTTGCTGGTCCACTAGCTTTATGGCGGAATCGTAAAAGAATCGCTCATCGAGCAGTTATTAAGGTCACGGCGACGGACTGTCCTACGACATTAATAGCTAAGAGAAGATACTCGTAAATGTATCCGAGTCTGAATATATACTGTCGTGTGTACATATTTCTAGTTCCCACTCACGTCTAGTGCGTGGTAGGTACGATCTATATCTTTTGCACTTATCATGCAAAACATACTCGAATAAAGAAATTCAAAAGCGAACGCCAAATATTGGTATTCTCAGTGAATGAAAACAAACTCGATGAAAACGTAAAATAATCTGATCACGAACAGAATCGAGTTCGATGATCGTCGCGAAGCGCACCGACACCAGAATATAGAGGTATTACTTATTTATGTGAAGGTGGGGAGATTCAGTAACGATTACACGGTGTAATAGTTTAGCTAATAGGGATTACGATCAATCACTATTGTGACTGATTGATCGTAATCCTCGGGCTAAAGGCTCGCCCCTTACATTATGTATAGATCATAGCAAATTACTTCACTTCTCCGACTCGCACCTATCGGGTTCAATTCTAATTTGTTCAATGCCGTGAGCTACCTTGACTTCACTTATAAGATTTTGAATTTTAAATATGAATTCCCATTATTAATCGAAGGCGGTGCGTTTCATATTTTTTAATGAAAGGAGGTTGGATCCAATAAGTGAGGAATATTTAATGTCCGCCGGAGGAGCCGACACAACGCGTTCATTAAGATGCCATCTACATAAGCTGCCGGAACGTCTTAGAGCTCACCACACAGAGAAGTAACAGAAGATACAGCACGACCATGTATAGCTCTTACACGCAATCTCTCACACATTCAAACAGTTATCATTATTTTCATCCATTTTGCGACATGTTAAAGGTTGGACTTTATAACTATGACATTGATTAATGTATATGATTGCGGCCCTCAAAGAAAACTAGAATATAATAATGAAGATATTGTAAAACCTGATATTGTAAAATGCGATAATACATGTGTGAATTGTTTTGTAGTGCGTGTGTTGACCTTTTGGCTCACACGTGTGGCCCCGGGGCCTCGGCGACATCTTAATTGAATCGTTATCGTGTCGTCCCCGCGCCGCTGTCGCCGGCCGCTGTCGCCGGCAGCAGATTGATCCGGGATCACCTGCATCGCCATTGTCAACGTCTTAGCCTTCTCAGGCATTGTGTCAGGACCTAAAGGGTTAGAGCCTCACATTATATTTAATACAGAAGACCAATTATAGATACTTGTAACATGAGTGAGACGCCAAAGGTTAGAAGATATTACAATAGTTAATTGTTATTTATTGTGTTGATGTTTAATGTCGCATAGATGTGCAACAAAAGTACCAGTAAAACATTAAAATTACTAAAATGTATTCGTTCTATGTGAAGCATAAAACATACAATATACATAATTATGGTAATATACTATACTTGTATATATATGCGTTTTTTTTGGACGTATATAATTGTAGACGTAATTTTTCAATCATTTCAATGAAGAGAGTGATACTTCTGCTTGTGTCTGTTTATTGCCTAAGCGAGTGATGGCCGGAGGGCAGAGCTTAGTGCCCTCGTCTCCGGCAGCTGAGGACGTAATTAAGTGTAAACAACAATGATCGCTGATGGCAACATAATTGCGACCACTTCGCGGACCATTGCGCGTCATGTAGCTCCCGAGCTCCGCGCTCTCAGCAGATGGCAGGAAATGTACGAGCGCTGAGCAGGCGCACGACTCCGAGGGTAAGAGCTACACGAGCGTGAGGTGTTTCCGTACATTCGGCAAGAATTATCTCCGACATGACTAAGTAACACTGTGAAGCTTAACTCTTAGTCGTCAGTTTACTTCAGTTGCGCTATAAACTGTTCTAAGTGATCTCTAACTTTATCATCCGACGTTGCCGCTAGCTCTGTTCCTATTCAGCATAAATTGTTACTCGGGGTCTAAAAACGTTGTGTACACAGAATTACGTTTATTCAATTTCTACAATGAAAAGGAAACTATTAGATTTACGTCCCTTTACATACAAAGCTGGAAAACCGTAAAATAAATACCGGTAATAAAATGGAATGCGGTTTTTATTCATGTCGTTGATCGATTCCATTAAAGCGATCCTATATAAAGGTTGATTGAAATGAATGTTTTTGTAATGGCTCTCAAAACGGCGACGCGGCTCTATGATCACGTAGGCCTGATATAGAAATGGAATAGAAATAGGTAAAAAGGCAGCGAAAGATTACGCAACAGAATTCAGTAAAACTGTCTTTTTGTTCTGATTTGTATTAAAAGCATTTAAAAAAAAAATCTCATATCAGCAGCAGCTTTGAGATCTGCCACTGCCGGAGATCCTGGATCTACGTATGTCGTACTACAGTTACTGTTGTCGTGTGGTAGGTCCATCCTATGTATTACACGTTACTTTTGATCAAGTCTTAAGTTCCCCACTTACGATATCAATTATACGTAATAACAGTTTGTTTGTATTGGTTCACCGCCGATAAGGCAGCACACACGCGCCGCACTACACCACCGCGCCACTAACAGTTCGTGTGGCGACACCATTCCTGATCCGTCGCAGTTAACCGCGGCTTAACGATGATGCCTCACAATGTTCTACAATAGACCATTGCGAATGTGCTCCATTGATCCAAAAGGTCATGTTGTTTCACTACAATAGGTACATAAGGTCAAGTAAGTGAGTATTAATGCTCTTTCGTTCATACTGACCATATAATTGCAAATGAGTTCGTTTCGCTTTTGGACAGCATTTAGAAGCCGAATGTAGCAAAACACTCCAAACGTAGTTTGAATATAAATTCTTCTTTCACTAAATAATCCGATAAGAAGCACAAAGCAATCAGCCTGCATCGCATATGGAGCACATTCGTGAGCAATCAGCTCGTCGCTCGGTGCCGCCATCCCGCCAGCGAGAGCACGTACCTCATCAGATGGTGACAGATAGCGAGGCGACCCGCGACAGGGACACTTGTGACGTCACCAGCCACGGAATAAATGACGACACGTGTTTACCTAACATACCCTCAAAGGTACGAATATATTACGGAGGACCGAAAGGGTTCAGGGAAATAAGTTGTGTGTGTTCTTATATGCTCTTAGATGAATTTCCACTTATAAGGAATCTAATTATCATTTTGCAGGGTCTATCTAGGCTGGCAAAAAAGTTATATTTGTGTAACTTTGCATTGTGGTCAATAAATGTGGGTCATGTTATTTGTAGCTATGTGATGAAGTAGTTAATATGTTGCGGCGCACATCCCGCGCGGCGTGACAGTGCCTCGCGCCATCGACACCCCGCAGCCATCTCATCTGTGCGCCTGATCCCTTATAGCTCGTTACTGGCGCCGCGCTACAGGCTCATCTAAACCTAATATCAAGGGCACATATTGATCTTATTAGAAGTAAGCCATTTTCATAAAAGACTTCTTCTATGTAAAGCCGGAAACCCACAGCGGCGCACGGAGAGGCTGTGCACGTGTGTTCAGCTTCGCTTTAGTACAAAATGTATGAGAGCGTTTCCACCGCAGCGCACGGACATGCTACGCAGCAATTGACGTCATAAACACACGCGTAGCTAACTCGAATAGGCGGAACGTAGCTCAGCCACGTGGCCGACCCACGCATCCCAGCTGCGTGGGTCGGCCATTTCTCGGCGACCCACGACTATGTACAGTCTCGAGCAAAAATATGTACACACATAATATTGTTAAGAAATTATTATAAGAATAAGCTACTATAAATAAGAGGTACAATTAATGTTCCTAGTATATATACATACATTTAAGTTGTGATAAGTATAATTTATGTAAGAACTAAGTAATTTATAATACAAATAAGTAAAACAGATGTTACTACACAATAGCTAAATTATATTGTTACTTGGAAGAGCTATTGTCTATATTATAAAAATAATATATTGACGTTAAGTAATTTTTTTTTTTAGTGTGTGTCAAGTGTCATCTGTCAGTATGCATCGATTGCTAGATGGCAGAAGAGATTCGACAAAAAGTCTCACTAATTTCGTTTAACAATTTCGCATATTCTTAAGTATACATATTTTTGCTCGTGACTGTACCCCACGCATAGCTATGAGCTGTGTGGGCGACACATCCGTGTCCGTGCGCCGCAGTGGAAACGGAGGCCGACGCCGCCGAACTAATGAACCCACGCAGCAGAGGTGAGCCACGCATCCGTGCACAGCCTGCGCAGCGGTGGGGTTTCGGCTTAAGTATAACTAAGAAAGCCGCGGTTTTCTGTCAGTTTACCAATAATACCATATTATAAATACGTGTAATTCTTGTTATGTTCTAGAATATAATACATAGTTTGAAACGTCATTTCAAGGGAAAAAACAAAAGAGTGACGCATTGTTCTATATTCCACAAAAAATGGTGTCGTCACTTAGCTGGCGTCTGCGAGTCCATTCATAGTCCGGCGACACATTACAGCACATTATCACGCGTATCGGTTACGCGGCAAACAATAGCCGCTCGCCACCATACCTCACCGGTCACCACATAATGCTCTTACACAGAAACCTATTACTCCACCGACACCTACACAACTTCATGAATAATCACTGAAAAAACTAAAAACAACGACCTGTATAATTGACTACACCATCAACATTCTAATTTAAAACCTATGTAGTCACTTTAAAGTTACTTTTTTAATGACTTTTAGTTTGTTGATTAGCGCGGGGATTGTACTGTCTTGGGAATTAGTGTATTAAACAATAACTTTACAAATGACGTCACGTAATGTGATTATGAACAACATTCATAACAACCGAGTCCGTGGAGATTACGGGGGTCAACAACCTAGCCGCTTAGGGGATGCTATGGAATCAAAAGTGAGGCAAATCTACAAATTAATAAAAAGCAAATAATTAAGATTAAGTAGGCACAAAGTTTCTCAAATTGAAAGGATATATAGACCTACATCTTAAGTGCACGCGTGTCTGCTATTAGGAGTACTACCAGTAATGAACGAGGCCCGCCCACACAATACTCTGTAACGATAACACAGTAGGCAGGTAGCTGGTGTAGCTGCTATACCTAGCGGTACTCAAGTAATGTGCGGCACTACTAATGTAATTACCGAGTTATTAATACGAGCACAAACAAGGCCGCCGGGAACAAGACAATCGACAATTATGTCCTAAGTGTTTGAGGCTCCCCCCTTCCCCCCTTCCCCCACTCCTACACCCGACTCTTTCCTTATGTCTACTGAGCACTTAGCCACAAAATGTTACCAAGTATTTTTTATAAAGAGAAATACAACTGTTTTGTCTTCTTTATACTGTGGCAGCATTTTGTACTCGATGGTTCAGTTACGACGCGCGACGCGAGCACGCAATAACTTCCGATTTGGAGAAACGTAAGAATTTAATAAACATGGCATCGTTGCTAGTTATATTCATAAATTACCTGCCTTTGATGCTAGAGCAGGTATATACGACATACAATAATTCATAAGGCAAAGATTTAAACGCAAATAAATAACGATTTATTTGACAACCGTCGACGCTGTAACCGACTGTAAGTCTCAGCATTGTACATTGTATTACTCTGCAGGTCGTTAGCGTCATCATAACATGTTTAAAGTACATCACGACAGGTGGCGCCTCTTTAATCAAAGCAAGATGTTGCGAATAAAGCGTTTTATTTCGAGGGGTAACGGGCTATTTGGTTTAAGCGACATTTTTGCAACTTTACAGGAGAGCCATTTAAAGTTTGAAATTTCGAAAAAAAAATCATAACACAAAAACTTCTGCAGCTATTTGAACGGGGTAAACTGCATTAAAATTTAATTAAAAATATCTAGTTGTTGATGCTAATACCAAATAAAGCGGACCTTTAATTACAAAGATAAATGTCGCTTAATACAATCTGCCCTTTTTTAGAGACAGGAAAAACGCTTCAAGTGACTGCATAACTACAATTGGCTACAGGGGAAAACAATTAAGCGACGACGCATTCTATTTACAGAGTAAGCCAAAAAGTATGAAGTAACGAAACCCACAAATAATAGAAACAAGCTATTTATCTCAACTACCAATTTCAACTAAAATGACTGACAGGCTAGTTTACTTATGTGATATATAACATTGAAATTGTAACGTTTAATGTCTATGTTTATTAACATCTAAGACTACTCGTATCAATGGCTGATAAAACAAGCTGATTTTGCTGATTAGGACTGAAAAGTAAATAAATATAATTGATGTTCCTATTGAGACTGTACTATAATAATTATTTCGTATAAACAGTTTAAGCGACGAACCCTGTCGGATTTGGGTGACGGACAAATGGATTAAGTTACATCACACCGTGTGATTAGTGGGAAGTCAAAAAGGCTCAAGTTACATTTTAATAAAAATTAGAAACAGGAAAAACGCTTTAACTCTCATTGACCTATTTATGAGAGACAGGGTGACTGGTTTATGTCTCGGTTATTAATATGATGGCATGGTTCAAGTACATGATTAAAAATAAAATGCAAAATTCACGTCGTTTAATACACTGCCACTTTGGAAACAACACGAAAATAGTATTGTTTCAAACGCCAAAAAAGTGCTCCGATTTTAATGAAACCGGCATCATTCGACGGAGAAAAATTCGCTGATTCCAAATATATATATATAACTCAATATCACCCAAAATGTCGCTTAAACCAAATAGCCCGTTACCCCTCGATTGATTCGCGTTATACGTTACGAGCAGTTTTATCGGCGCTAGTGTACGAGGCCGCGCATCATGCCGACACACGACACTGACACTAATGTAACGTGTATCGCGTGTGGTGTCCGACACACGCTGACACTCGCGCGCACGACATGTTGATTGTAACTGTGACGGATGAGTTACACATGCTGTATACAGAGCACAACATTATTTGACACATTATAGGCGTCGCGCGTCGGAACAAGACGTTCAATAAAATCATAATAAACATAATTATGTTTGGCTGTTCAGCGAATGATTTACAGCTTCACACTAATGTTTACAAATCCAGCTTGACGCAATCATTTCGTAGAGTGAAGCGTTTACAGACACATCAATCATTCTATACTAACACACAATAAAAGACATCATCTTTACCTACTATTAAGAAACAGTTACATTAATTCTGTATTACTCGTCTCTAATTTAACGTGAACATAATAGCGTCGTAATCGTTACATAGTGTAAAATGAAGTAGCTTCTGCTTTCTGATCGCTTAGATCTTTTAAAACTTATCAACAGGTTTTGTGTAGTTTTCAGCAATTTTTCTGGTTACAGGCACTTCCATCACCCACTCTTGGTACGATTTTGGATAATAATACTTTTCGTTTATATTTAGGTAAGTTTTAATTTTAGTATAGTTAGAGTTTGTTCTTATATTAGATTTAATTGTATTTCAGCAATAGAGTGTTTCACGAGGAAAGTTTATATGTAATACATTTACGTTGTAGGAACATGAAATGGTAATAATACTAAGTGAAACTTATTCCGCTAAGCCCTGACCGTTGTGGATACAAAATGCAATTATGTTTCATAGATAGTTCCTGTGATAGCCAACAAGGTCTGTGGATAGTAGATAGTAACCTAGTGCAGTGAACACGCCACTCGCGGCTTAAGTAATTGATATGACTTGTGTCTCGTCAGCCGCGGGGGGGGGGGGGGGAGTGGAGGTCCGTCATTAGACTGTGTTGAGTACGATGAGTATGTATATACATGTCTTGTAATTATAATCAATAGGCTCTGGTGAATGTCTGAGGAAGCTAACGTCTGCCAATAAAGGATAATAGATATGTTAGCAATATTATAATTGATCACTGATCTTGTTGAACATTATTATAAATGGAATGAGACTTAGTAAAATGAAACAAAGTACGCGTAGGTACAACATACGTGTTAATGATGTCAACACCTGAAACTCGCTCCTTGTTACGTTAACGAGAGCATATTTAATTAGTTGTTTCAGTGTCCGTGCATATTTGATGTGGTCACTTAACACCTTTCACTTAACCCTCGCCGCCCTGAGTCCACACGCGACCCGGGCAGCCCGCGCTACAGTGCTCCGCTGTGGCCCACATCTCACTCATACTGTTTGCAACAAATCTCGTAGTTTGTTACTTTTCCTTTCCAACCCTCGTCAAGTTATGAGGAAACTCAGCGATAAGAATTCTCCGAGATTCATTCTGAAATATTCAGCGATTCTTTATCGATAAATAAAGTTAACAAAGTTAATATCTAATAAAAACAATCTTTATTTAACAGAATTCTTGTATTCGAGACAACTTTTAAACCATTTCAATTTGAGAAGGATTTAAAGCGAAGGCGATAATCGGATTAATCAATTCAATAAATCCTGAATTGAGTTTCATTTAAAGAGGCTCAACAAAATGTTTTTACTGGAACAGATTATTTAACAACTCTCTCAACAGATTTCATTTAAAAATAATACGGAATTACTTGAAATGTAGGGTTATTTAAAAGCGATAAATCGTTTAAGTAAGGTTAGTACTATCTTGAGCCGAGCACCTAAGTAGCTACTTAAGTCGGAGATTCTTTGAACTGCTAACAACAACAGGTGTGTGGCGGCGCCTGCTCGCTGCTCGCTGTGGGACATCGCCGCGCCGCCACATGGGACGCTACACAAGTGCTCTCGGCTCATCTATCAATCTGACACATTAGAAAATCTCTGTTTTGTTCAAACATTCTCACTGTGTGCATATTGTCACAAGATAGAGCTTAGCTAAGAAAGTTCGTTTAAGTGAAGGTGACCTTAGAAGTTATGAAGTGTAATGCATGCAGGTCGCACGGCGGTGATGTCTCCCGCGGGCTCAGCGGACATTATTTATGAGCACATTAAGTGCGACATATTAATAGACCGCCGCTGTATGAACCCGCGCGAGGAACAACTAAGTCAGAAGTAAGCAGCGCGTCAGGTGTCGCCGGGGGGAGGACGGGGGAGAAGGGAGGACCGGGTGCTAAGTATCAGACGTCCGGTTGTTATTATTATTTCACGGGGTGTAATTAGGCCGGCGCTCCCCTGGCGAGCTCGAGAGGGTTAAGTGGATACAAGTCAACTCATCAAAGGATCCCAGGATTGTGTAATTATTATACGTTACTTGATGACGTCAGCCCAATGACGTAGTCTAAGAGCCTCGGGCAACACGTCGAACGAACTTAATACTCTGGCAGTATGGCGGTAATCATAATAAATAATAATGCTTTGAATAGTGAAAAATATTGCCGTAACGCACAACTTTAGATTTTGTAGTTCGGGCTGTTTGTAGCCTACTTAACCTTATGTATTATGATAATCACTGAAAAGACATTCTGATAACGTTCCCGGTGAACTATTTGTATCCGAAGCACAGCCCGAGGGCTTGTAAAAATTGTTACTGAAAGCAAAAGCAGAAGTATCATTATCAACATGGTATACAAATCTGGAGAGTCACAAACATTTACTCATTGTTGGAAAAAACTTTAAAATTACACTTCTAGATGTCAATAATAAAATCTCATTTGAATAAACTGGTTTTCTTTAATTTTTAAACTGAACCTTCTGTTTGTGTCCGTGCTGTATGAAACCTCTCGTAACACGAGAGTTGTAAACTGTGATTTTAAGCGAGTTTCAGGAACAGATAAACCGTAATCCGATATCATTAATCGTAATTTAACCGGAATTATAAAGGTAAAGCCTTTCCCGCGATGTTCCGGTTGAAATGTAAACAGGATCGTTGTTGTATTTCCCTGCTTCCACCGGTGCTGTGGAGTGAGCGTGGATTATATTCTAGAGCAATAATATCATTTTAATGGTCATGACAGGTTCATAGCTGTATGAAATATAGTTTACAGCATAAACTGTCATTAATACACGCATTACAACTTATCGCTACTTTACGTCTGTAATAAACAAGGAAGTACACATTTAGTTTAATTAATGAACATAATTGGCGCACTTGAGCTGTACTGAGCCCCAGCCTCCGCAGCTGGTAACGTCTCGGCAACTCACACCGTCACCGCGCCACTTGGCCACAACGAGCCCCTCGCCGGCACTAACTGTACTTTGAATAGTTTATACTACAATCCAGGCGACCTTCTCGACTGTCCTCAGAATGAAGCTGTTTGTATTCTAAGCTTCACAAGAGCCATATTTTCATTAATTAGTACACCGTACAGCGAATACGTAATATTATTATATCTTAATCCTAATCTGAGCAACGGCGAAACATGGCGTCTTATGTCAGTGCCATAATGACATTATAATTATAAAATAACAAACGGTCGCCTCGAAATAAAATTGTACTTAATAAAAGCTAAAAATAATGAGCCTGACTCGCTTTCAAAACGTAATTAATGTGCGACAGATAATTACTGCGAGATAAAGCCGTGTCATTAGTTTTACGCAATTAATTACAATCAAAAGCTCAATAACTAAGTCTCGGTGCGTGCCTCCATTTATTTGGTGAGCGGCGATAGATATCTATTATACAAACTAATTAGAGGCGTTTATACTGCTACCTAGATAGTATTCATGTCATATATCTTCCCGTCACCTCCATCAGCGTTATATCTCCCATACGAGTGACAGGTGGGTCACACACACACACACACGCACACACGCACACACGCGCAGCTCGCAGTTCTCCAACATAAACAATGGCTAGTTTACGAGCTCGCAAATAGAAGAGAAACAAAAATGTGCGTGTTGTGTAACACACAGTGCGGAGACATACGCGGGGCTCGTGCCGTACTTGTTGCTATGTACTACCGAACCTGCACACTTCTTAGTAAGGCGCTGTCGATGTTAAAATGTTACCAATAACGTGGTTTCAACAGTTCCTTTTCATTAAAATTTCTGAATGTTTAAATTTAGGATTAGTGGGTATTTATTTCTGTTACAAGTTAATCATGAATTCAGAGTAGTATCGTGGAAATAACTACTTATAAATAGTATGCTTTATTTAGAGTATAACAGTGCAAGGTTCGAGTAGTTCATAGTTTATTTAAGGAAACTACTCGTAGGTTATCGTAACAGTTAGCGTTTAAAAACAGTCTCGTGTAGACGTGGCCTAGTCATCTGTAACATACCGACGGCGAGTATATGAAGAGTACCCAAACTGCTCGCCTATTAGCAACGTGTTTCGACAGTTTTATAGCGAGCATAACTCACGCGGTTTATACGTTATAATGCTCATCTGTAACACTCTCACAAATACATCACAGATGTTTACGATCTGCTGCCGTTTTGATTTATTGCGAGAGTAAAGTATATTATCACGTCTGAGGCGCATTCACGTGTGTTCTAAATCAACGTTCATTGTAGATATTTTACTTTTTGAACGCCAGAAATTTACACAAAACAGTGAATATTACCTACATTAATGTGTAATATATAATTCTGCCATAAAGCAAATTAATTATTCAACAGAAGCGCTCAACTGTCGCGGCCGATAGTCTCCGGGTGTACGCTTTCTTAACATTATTATTTAGTATTTAATAATGTGAAGGTCGCGGCATTCCGCTTGATCGAGTGCTCCGCGTGAGTATGACTCGTATGATGTGAGTCTTGTGGCAAGTGAACAACGAGGGAGCTCGCTCGGCTGATTGATTCCAATAAATATAAGCACTCAAGTGGAACGCAAGCTTATATACAACTTGCAAGAAATTCTTAAAATCAAAGCAACATTAAATACTGAAGGTCGTTTGTAAGAAACACTTCGTGGAATGATATCGGTCTGTAATTGTTGCGAGTGTCGCTACAGGTTTCATGGCTACCTCCCCCCCCTCCCCCCCCGCCCGTTCCCCGCGCCCGTCCCGACCCGGAGCTTAGCGATGCGAGGCAATCCCACCCAAAGTGGAATCAATTATTGTGTTGGGTTCGATAGAAAAGAACACTCATTCGTAGATGAGAGACTCACATATTCGAGTACAGTACATTTTTAATAATCGATTCTCATTCAATTCGAGGCCAACCTTGAACTTTTCTACGAAAATAAAGACTTTATCATAAATCTTGTGTTCAAACGTCTGTTTGTTTATAATTCCGTCCGACAAGTAGTTCGGTTACCAAAATAGTGCGTCCTGACTCACCGCCGGTGACCGTGACCGGCGCGAGCCTTTCATCTCTCAAAGCCGGGACTTTTGTACAAATATACAGATGTTGGGACATCGAGCAAATATACTTCAAAGAATCGAGACTTGTAACTTTACTAAATTAAAATGAATTTTCGATCGAATAATAAACCGATACGAGTAAAACCAGTTTTGTGATGGAGTTGGCTTCTCCCTCAAGGTCCACAGTACGGCGGCGCCGGGTGCTGCTAAGCTTCCTTCAAAGTTATTTTTTGTGGGAAGCTCGCTAAATAATAGAATCGTTGGTAACGGTGGGATTATGGGATTTAATACGGAACCCATTCCGCGCGGGAAGTGTACTGAACCCTGTTGTATTGTATCTGTGTTATAAGCGCTGAAATGAGGTTGATATTATAAGGTTTCTACAAAATAAAAGAACCGTCGGTTTTTTTATTGAAGAGGTAACAAGTTTGTAGACGAAACTACACGAATACCTTGTGCATACATAGGTAAACATATTTATATCTCTTATTTCAAATATTGAAACACTTTAGTATCGCACCTGAGCATATCAGCAAATCTTCTTAAGATTCTATAAATAATACGTGCAGAACCCCGCAAATTAACCTAAAAAATTGGTAGCTAATAAATAATTATTTTGTTCTTTTCATTTAGCGAAATGAAACGAACATCAAACAAAGCAAAGCAAACAGACGCTTCGGGAACGAAATTAAATTAATTAGATGATGCGCCGGTCCGCGCGCGCTGCGAGCTCGCCGGCTGGGCCGCCGCCCGGCGTGCCCCGGCTCCTAACCTACGGTGTATCGCAATTAGCGCCCGTTAAGAGTTATTCATTTATGCTAATGTGGACACTGACTGCAGGACGATGGCTCGTGTACCCATGAATAATACATTACCTTACCCTCCCCCCCTCCTCCGCACGCCACGACCCACCTCCTTTACCCCCTCTTTACTTTATGCTCTGCCTCGAAGTACCGAGCAAAGAGGCACAGAAGGTCCGATACCTATCTTCAGCAACATCCTGCTAAATAACTATTGAACGGTCGTAAATATACAGACACTATCATTAGGTAGGGCTATGTATAAGTGGGTGCATACAGCGTTGCAGGCTGTCTGGCAGTGTGACGTCACAGCCGCCGGCGACGAGCGCTCCAATCAGTGCGGAGATTGGGAATCAGTCGCTTCCGCTGCTGCACTTTAGGATCGGTTTTCTTACTAACTACTACATTATGTAGCGTACTCAGTGGAGTATATTTTAAGAGTATAACAATTTCAGAATATTATACTATTTGTCTTTTGGATTAAGGCGTCGTTACATGTTTGCTAGAGCCAAGGACGTTGAATCACATTAAATCCGAGATTTGCAATTTTCCTCAGCATTTCCTGAAAGTCGTTCGTTGTCAACAACGACAACGACTCGTTGTCATATATCGTGGGTCTTCTGATCTCACTTTCCTGTCGAGTTGACTGTGAACAATACATTTTTTAATTACGGCGTGTAATCCCCGTGGGCAATGTTTAGCGCTCGCCACATTCAGCGCGAACCTCGTCGGAGCCCGCCATCCATCATACTCGTATGTGCGGGACACGAGGGGGGGGGGGATATCATCCCGAAAAAAGACAAGCATATAATGGTTTTTGTTTCGAGGATAACTATTGTGTACTAATGTTTTTGCTACAGCACTTACAATAATAAACAACTTAATTACACACACGAATATTACCATTGTCCATGTCACAGATCGCACATACACTGAGCGTTCTTAGCACCGCTACGCTACAGCTGCTACGCCACTTCTAAGACCCTGCTACGCAACTACGTAAAATATAGACACTGCTACGCCACTGCTACGACATGCTGCTACAGGTCCTTTGACAACTTGCTGTAGCTCCATAACAACTATTATAAAGTTGATGTCATACTAACTACTGCTACATTACTAGCCAGCGCTACGCGATGCAGCTACGTGTCGCTTCAGGCCCACTGGGTCCCGAGCGGCGTCAATCTCAGTCGGCAGCTCAAAGGGTTAGTCTCTCGCTTGCTTTTATTGCGGGAACAATGCGCTCTCGGGTTAAAGGGAGGCTCTGCAGGCCTTTTAATTAGTGTCGGAGTACTTTGTGTGAGAGGAGGCTGTTGGACGCCGAGATTTGTCTCCTCAAACGATGTTCACGATTGAAGAAATCGCTTGTTTGTTCCTTTATTTATTACGAAGGACGGTTCTTTTGAATATGAGTTTCTTAAGACATATTTAGTCTTAAACATGTTTTTCATGAATTCGTTTGATTCTAAAAATGTTTGTTACACCAAAAGTTGAATAAGACTAGCGCATACCGCACTTCTATTTGTTTTACGAGAAAAACTTAGCGCTACGGCGATAAAAGTTAACAAGTTTTGTAATTGTAGTCAGGATGGTTAACATTTTGGTCACGAAGCAATCATTAAAAACATTCTCGAAATGAGATTAAAAACTTATTCAACAAAATTAAAAGTTGTAACTTTATGCAGCGAGCGCGGGCGAGGCGCCCCAAGCCTGGATCCATCTGGATCTAGTTAATTAATTTCATGAACATTTCAAGTGTAATATTGTAAAAGTGATTGGAAAAACTTGGAGGTCTGTGTGATAGCGGCGAGGCCACGAGGGAGGCGCCGGTTCAAGGTCATTTAACAAAAAGGTTTAAAAACAGATTACTAGAACTCTTAAGAGTTGTGAAGTTTCTGTAAAGCACTTGGAAATGTTCTCGATAAGTAGGCAATTAGGTACGAGGGCAATTACCGTCCTTTGCATAAAGTGCTATTAGAACACAGCCTTTGCCAATGAATAGTAGTGTACCTACTCTCGTAACGGTGGCTTTACTTACTGTTTATTACAGTCAGTATAACATAGTTCAATACTAAATACATAATACATTGTTGGTTATTTTACTCCGTATCTTAACTTATAATCCTATGTACGCAAATAACATTTTACATTCTATGAAGCTTGGGATAAGAAACAATGAAAAAACATGTTTAGCTGTGGACATTACCGGCTTACAAAAGGGCAGTCTCTATCATAAATAGGTGCACTTAACGACTGTGTCCACAAGTGTGTGTGTCGTGGGCTCCGCGAGCCACTTTGAACAGCCTTGTGAGCAAGTTTTCCAATTCCCCGTCCCATTGGCTGCCACAGTCTCGTAAATCTTTAGATTACAAAACTTCCAATTCGAGGCACAATACAATGTGTACCGGCGCCGGTTTAGGTCGCGCTCTATAACTCATACCGCTTGACGTTATAAATAACTTTAAAGTTCACAACTGAGGCTTCTCTGAGGTGAATACACAATGCTGGTTATACATAGAACGATGTTGTTTTCTGTGAGCTTTCTATACAAGCGTACGACTTTGTTATGTACACTCGTAATGTGTCCACCCATACAATTGGCGCACGAATACATATGAATATTTAAAACTCGTTTAAAGAACAATCAAAAACTCTACCAATTAAAAAATAATATCAGTCACAAACAGTTAAAAAAATATCCAACGTCATGCATATTAAAAAACATCAGAATGAATATTAAGTTATTAAAATCTGTGAGTACATTGTTCAGCAACATGGAACGCTAATATCAGGCGCCGGCTTTAATAATACATCGCGTAAGATTTCCACCGTCCCACGCGACGTGAGCTTCACCATACCTACACCATGCTATACTTGTGTTGTATAGGTCAGACACAGGCGGCGCCGGGCGGCGGCACTTGTCATGTGTCGCACGTACGCCGTCACCGATCACATGGGAATATATGGCGTCATCGCTCAAACGCACCCCCACAGAAATATGCGAGATATTTTTCATATTTATATTTATTTGCATTCCACAATGAGTAAGAGATGTTACAAAATGGCTTAGAGCTAAGTACAATCGTGGACCCTGTAGGGCACAGCAAAATAAAATTAAACTTACATCTAAAATTAAACAATTAATAAAATATAATATAAAACAAAATCAACAAATTTACTTAAATTATACTTCTACATTTATTTATTTTTCTTATAGGAACATGAGACTTAATTAGTATTTATAAAATAATAGGTATTTATTCTGTACATATGTATTTACTAAAATAACATGGGTGGGTGATTGGAAAGTGTGATGTGCTTGTTGTTATGTTTCATGTTGTGTATGGACAATGTTGTTATCATTAATAAATTCGTTAATCGAGTAGTAGGCTTTGTTGATGAGGATGTTCTTGAGTGCGCGTAAGAATTTAGTGTCGCTTGTTTCATTTTTTAATGAGTCTGGTAATTTGTTAAACACTTTAATGGACATTACATAAGGGCTATTGCTGTGGAGTGTCATGTGTGAGGAGGGGAGCATTAACATGTTCTTGTGTCGTACTGGTCGGTCACTATGTTTATTTCCACGGGTTATGAAAAAGTTTGTATTTTTTCTTACAAATTTACAAATTTCTAAGATATAAATAGAAGGTAACGTTAATATTCGATATTTTATGTACATTGGTTTGCAGCTGTCGGTTTGCTCTAAATTAACTATTATACGAATTAATTTCTTTTGGAGAATGAGTAGTGTATGGGTATCGGTACTGTTTCCCCACATAATAATGCCGTAGCTGAGCCATGAGTATGCGTAGGCGTAGTAAGTGCTGAGGGCAGTTTGTATGTCAGTAGTTTTTTTAACTTCTCGTAGTGCGTAACAGAATTTTGAGATTTTTGAGTGTATATGTTTGATGTGTGGTCTCCAGGTAATGTGTGTATCTATGATGAGCCCTAATAAAGAAAAATTGTTAACGACCTCTATTTGTGTGCCGTTAGCTGTCAGGTTAACAGAAATTGGAGCTTTTTGTCGTGGATGAAAAGTCATTACTTTTGTTTTTTTATAGTTTATTTCGAGGTTGTGTTCAGTTAACCACTTTGTTGTTTTATTTAATATTAAGTTTAACTGTTCAGTTATATCATTGACGTTATGGCTAGTGGTGAGTAAGGATATGTCGTCTGCGAATAGTATACATGGTTCATCCATTATTTTGGGTAAGTCGTTGATGTAGATAATGAATAGGAGGCATCCAATGACACTACCTTGTGGAATTGATGCATTAATTATCTTTTTGTCGGATCTCACGTGTGTTATTTGTTTGAGGTCGTGATCAAAGTAGTCTATTTCAACATATTGCTCTCTGTCTTTCAAGTATGATGCAAACCAATTATGGGTTGTTCCGCGAATTCCTATACCATGAAATTTTTCTAGAAGTATTTTAAATTGAACTTTGTCATATGCCTTGGTCATATCTAAAAGTAACCCTGCTGCGTACTTCTTGTTATTAAGGGCATTTATTATTTCCTGCATGTGTTTATAGACAGCTAAAGAAGTGGATCGTCGTCTTCGAAACCCGTGTTGACCTTCGTCAAACACTTTAAATTTTTCGCAGAAATTGTAAACACGGTCACACATAGCTTTTTCATATATTTTGGATGACGTAGGGAGAAGAGCTATTGGTCTATAATTACTGGGATCGGTTTTAGTATTTTTCTTGTGAATTGGTTTAATAATGGTTTTTTAACCGACGAAAACAGAGGAGGTTCTCAATTCGACGCGTATATATTTTTTTTTTTTATGTATGATCACGCATAACTTTTTACAGAGTAGTCCGATTTTGATAATTCTTTTTTTATTGGAAAGGGTATACTCCAAAGTTGGTCCCATATAAATTTGGAAAAAGAATTCCCACCCTAAGGGTGGGAAAACAGGGGTTAATTGATTGTTTTCGCACTGATTGTAATGTATTACCACGCGTAACTTTTTACAGAGTAGTCCGATTTTGATAATTCTTTTTTTATTGGAAAGGGTATACTCCAAAGTTGGTCCCATATAAATTTGGAAAAAGAATTCCCACCCTAAGGGTGGGAAAACAGGGGTTAATTGATTGTTTTCGCACTGATCGTAATGTATTACCACGCGTAACTTTTTACAGAGTAGTCCGATTTTGATAATTCTTTTTTTATTGGAAAGGGTATACTCCAACGTTGGTCCCATATAAATTTGGAAAAAATGTTCCAATCCTAAGGGTAGAAAAACAGGGATATATTGATTTTTCACTAACTGATTGTAATATATGACCACGCGTAACTTATTACAGAATAGTCCGATTTTGATAATTCTTTTTTTATTAGATAGGGAATACCTAGAAGCTGGTCCCATACAATGTAACCCGAAGGGTGGGAAAATAGGGGTGATTTATTGTTCACTCATAGATTTCAATACTAAAATAAGGTAGTTAGCTATTTTAAAAATAATGCAAAATTCAGCATGTAGCAATTAGTAGACTATAGCCACAAAAAATATAAAATAAAAACTTTTTAACAAAAAAATTAAACCGCCGAAAAAACTGAAAAGCAAAAAATAAGAAACATTTTTTTATTTAATCTTAATAACTAAGTTCTTAAACGAATGTGAGTATACCTAAATAATTTTGAGGCGGCGCCAAACTATCAATGAACAAAGATCACAAAATTACCTTAAATTTTAAGAAACAACCAAATCAAAAACACTATATAGCTAGGTACTTTAATTATATTCCTTACTTACCACCTACTAATACCATTTATTTGTGGAAAGCAAATAAAAGTTTTGAGTGTCAGTTTGAGTTTGAATCGACTTAACAATGCAATGAAATCTCCATCGAGAAACATTTAAATATCAAAAAAATTAAGTACCTATATATCGTAATAAATTAATTTGCCTGTTTGGCGCCGACTCGAAATTACTTAGGTATACTCACATTCGTTTAAGAACTTAGTTATTAAGATTAAATAAAAAAATGTTTCTTATTTTTTGCTTTTCAGTTTTTTCGGCGGTTTAATTTTTTTGTTAAAAAGTTTTTTTTAATTTATTTGGAAAAATACCTTCGTCGAAGGACTGGTTTATACAGACACAGTAAGGTACCGCGAGTTCATTAGCACATAGTCTAATTAATGAGGGGGGTAGCTCATCTACGCCGTGACTTTTTTTATTCTTTAGGGATTTTATGATTCTCTCTGTTTCGCGGATATCTAAAGGTCGAAGAAAGAGGGTGTTTTCTATAAGGTTGCGGACAGGTACACCCTGGGCCTCACAGCCAGTCGGACGCGAGGATACGTCACCTATTGTTGCAAAGAAGTTATTAAATTGGTTAACTATTTCCTTAGGGTCTTCAATTACCGTATTATTTATTTCTAATTTGATGTTATTTTTGATCGAACACGTTTTTTTATTTGTACGTTCATTTACTATGCTCCACATCGCTTTAACTTTATTTTGTGAGGTTTTAATTTTATTGATATACTGTATTTTTTTAGATACAGTCACTACTTGCTTTAATATTTTTTCGCACGTTCTATAGTATTTTTTTATTACGTCACTATTTGTTTTTAGACTAAATATTTTTAATAGTCTTTTATTTGTACATGATTGTTTAATGCCTTTTGTTAGCCAGTATTTTTTGTAATATGTTCTTAATTTTATTTTTATTTTGGGTATGTGTTGGTTAAGAGTGTCGATCAATATTTTGGAAAAGGCGTTATAGTTCTGGTTTGCGTCCTGTGTCTCTATTAAAACCTCTCTCCAGTTGATTGGTTTTAGAGCAGATTTAAAAGATTCTATATTTGTTTTGGTGTATAGGCGTTTTTCTGTGTACCATAGCGTTTTTTGTGGTCGCTGCGGGATATTAAGATCTATAATTGTGCAACAATGATCTGAAAATCCTAGGTCCTCTACAGATGTGTTTGACTCTTTAATAATAAAATTCGCAAATATAAGGTCTAGGCATGTTGATGTAGTTTGTGTTATATGAGTAGGATGTTTGATGTGTTGCGAGTATTTATATTCGGACATGAGATCTAGGAACGTACTGCATTTAGTGTCACTTTTCAGTATATCTATATTGAAATCCCCGATCCCAGATATGAGTTACAGAGCGACTCCGAGAATGGGAATTGCATTAATATCCGTTGGCTGCATGTTATCCGATGCGTTAAAGGTTGAGCTACTACGAGCAGTTTAGGTAAAATGATGAAGAGTTCTATTTAACATAAGGCGCCTTCCACCCATCGTCGAACATCGAAAACTGTAACTATCTATAGTCAAATGGATTATTACAAAATTTCCTGGATATTAACGCACACAAGGTCTACTCGAATTGTTATCATTTATTGTTCTTTACATAATTACCCTTTATTCACCCTATCTTGATGTTCCCAGAAGAGCCCTAATTTGTAATATTAGGTTCGTGGCGGGTTAAGCGAGTTATTATGTAAACAATGTAAGCGACGAGAAATAATTACCGCGCCGAGGCGCGCGCCGCATCGCAAGCAGGCGCAGACGTGATCAGCTTGTGAGACACCTATAGGACATACTTAGTGTTACTGATACTACTAACAACATAACTCACACCAATTATGACTTAGCACTATGAAATAATTGCACATTTATAAATGCTGAAAAAGATTACTCTATTTATTTGAAAGCATTTCCATTTCAAGTTCTTTTTTTTTTATTCGGTAAGAACTCTTAAAATGATGCATGTAATGATAATGATAATGTAAGTTTATCACAAAAACACTCGCTTTTCTTTTATTTATTTGGCTCTGCAGAAAGGGTACGTTCTAATTACTATAACGGTCCTTAGCCCTACTTGTCGCTACATAAACCAGGACATTACCGTTCACTCGGCACTCGGCAGTCGGCGGTCGGCACTCGGCACTCGGCGGCCGAAATGAACACGAAGATGACATAAAAGGCCCTCTCAGAGCTACTCACCGCCCTTTGTGGCTCTCGGAGCGACGCCAACGACGCGGGAAGCTTGCAGAGTTGAACACAGAACACTGGCGCAAGCTGCTGAACTCATTACAGCATTCTTTATATGCAGAGCTGCGAAAAAGACAGTTTCAGATTCGGGTTTATCATTTTCTATAGATTACTTGTAAATGCTTACTAACTCCTTTTCATCCCAGAACCTTATTCACCCTGTTACATTAGCGATGCTATCCCTGTCAACCTAATAATAGTGTCAGGTACAGCTTATCATTAGTCGGTGTGGATCGGGCCGCTCTTCGTGCCTTTAATGATCTATATCTTGGCGCTAATCTCATCCGCCTGACGCAGCACTTTCTATAGACACAAGTTCATTAGTTTATAATACCTTCATCAACAATAATCTGACATACTGATATACAAAACAAATTAATCATTTTGAGGTTATAATTAAAACAGTTACCTAAAATACATGAATACATTGGTATATATTAAGAACATAAACAAGCGCGCAGCAAAAAACTTAATTAAGTTTTTTATGTGTTATCATAAACATGCACCGAACGACTGCACGTTTTGTAATGGTAGTGCGCCTAATAAGGGTTCTGTGCGAGTTCGCCAGATTTGGACGTACCCTTATAACTTAACACATCAAACATAACTAAGAACTCGCCGTGGAGCGAAAATCATAAATAACGCACATACTTTAGTATCGTGTAGTATGTATTAATCATAATTGTTAATTCCTGCAAAACCCTAGTACATACACTTATGATTGCTAAGTAACAGTTAGCTGGAACACTACACGTTGTTCATTTGTGTTTCTACACAAATAGCTAACTAGTGGAGCGTTGCTACACAAACAGTTCCGAGCACTACACACAGCTTATAAGTTCAGCGCAGTGTGGCGTGAGCGTATTGTAGTCGAGTGCATTCGAGACCTTGCGGGAACTCGGCGCGAGTGCTTACTGCCGGCTTTACAAACATAAAGGACCATTCAGGAACATAACAAGCAAACTTAATAGGAAACTACCAACAATTATCGTGTTTCGCAATATCTTGGCGGCAAGTTAGAGTAATATGTCTCACGTATATGAGAATTATGTGGAATTCTCGATAAATTTTATCCAATTTTAGAAATCGTTAAGCAATTAAAACTTATCAAATTGCTGTCTTAGCAAAAAATCCGTCTCAAATGAAGCCACTAAACACACCTATCTGTGATTCTGTAATGTTACTGCTATTCTCGATATATCCAACAAGTACTACAAGATCCCTGATGATCGACAGCCAATACTAAACATAGATAAGTGCAGTACAGTCTAATAGGTACATAATAAAGTTATCAATATCTCAGCTCCGCGAGTACTGCCAAGTGGTTCTCTATCGCGTCACCTAACTTTTTTATCCATAATTTAGTGTGACATAATTTTTTTTGTCCTAATCATCATTTGTCCGAATGATTACTTACCCGAACTTAATATCACATAATATGACATGCCATAAAATTGAAACCCCTAAATATAATATGTCCGAAATCCGTTCGTCATAATTATTACTATTAATAATATACAAAAGACATAAAACCGTTTGCTATAAAAGTTGTAAGTCCTAAATTTAAATTATATAATGCTTCTATACTTATAATAAATCTGTAGAAGTGAAAATTCTGTACATTGAAAATATAAAAAAAAATATGGCGAGGGGTGTTACTAGACCGACACCGAACACAAAAGTGTGAACAAAAAAAATGTTGTCTGTCTGTCTATTTGTTTAGGTATCACGCAAAAACTACCGGTTCGATTACGATGAAACTTGGTATAATTATTCTTTATTATCCTGGGCACCACACTAGGTAGTTTTTATCCAGGAAAAGTATAAACAATAAAAAAACAAACTTAATTTGCGGTTAAAAACTCAACTACATATATTTATATAATACATTTTATATGTACTCAATAAATAATTTGATTGTAAACATGTGTTTTTTCTAAGTAACCAAACATGCAGCATGCAAGCAAGCATGCAACATTCAAGCAAGCATGCAGCATGCAAGCAAGCATGAAGCATGCAAGCAAGCATGCAGCATGCAAGCAAGCATGCAGCATGCAAGCAAGCATGCAGCATGCAAGCAAGCATGCAGCATGCAAGCAAGCATGCAGCACGCAAGCAAACAATCATGCAAGCAAGCAAGCAATAATGCAAGCAAGCATGCAGCATGCAAGCAAGCATGCAGCATGCAAGCAAGCATGCAGCATGCAAGCAAGCATGCAGCATGCAAGCAAGCATTCAGCATGCAAGCAAGCATGCAGCATGCAAGCAAGCATGCAGCATGCAAGCAAGCATGCAGCATGCAAGCAAGCATGCAGCATGCAAGCAAGCATGCAGCACGCAAGCAAACAATCATGCAAGCAAGCAAGCAATAATGCAAGCAAGCATGCAGCATGCAAGCAAGCATGCAGCATGCAAGCAAGCATGCAGCATGCAAGCAAGCATGCAGCATGCAAGCAAGCATTCAGCATGCAAGCAAGCATGCAGCATGCAAGCAAGCATGCAGCACGCAAGCAAGCAAGCAGCAGGCATGGTTTCTGTCACGGCTCCGGCGCTGCAGGGCTCCGGCGGTCCCACGCGAGTTTATCGTAGCAGATGGATTTAACGCTCACCACCGCAGCTTCGGCTTGCTGGCCGGCTTCGCCGGCCAGCCTCAGCCGCGGCGGCGAGTGTTACAACCACCTGCTCCTCAACTCGCGGGCCGCCTCGCCCCTCCGCGCCTACGCGACTCTAAATTACACTCTAGGGGTAGGGCTGACAAGACTGCGTGGAGTCGGATTTACAGCGATTCGTTTCTGTCACTAAAACTTAATTTTTAGCAAAACTTTTAGGACTAAAAGTTATTATAAATGAACATTCGGAATAATACAAATTATTTAAATCAATACTTAGGACATATGACTTTAGGTCATGTTAAATTAGGAGATTTAATCATTATAGTACTCAATATTATGACAGAATACTTTTAGAACTAAAGATAATTATGTGAAACTAAATTTCGGGATTTTGATCATTATGGTTTCTGAAGTTTATAGCAAACGTGTTATGGATTATGATTTTCGGACAAACAATATTAGGAGAAGAAAGGGAGTACCCTGCCAAGTGCCTTAGTGTCTGCGGCGCGGTGAGCAGGTTGGCAGTAACTCCGCGTTTACGAGCTGTATTGATCCGCTCTCCAGATCTCGCACCTCGGCTGCCAGCAACAGCTGCATTACTCTATTAGACATAAACAGAGATTTCATTCCTCAATAAGAGCCTGTTAACACCTTCTTATGATACTAATAAACTTCCAGCTGCAAATGTTTGAGGTTAGGACGCCGCTTTTATTAATACTTCTTAACACCACTAAAGCACTTTATATAAACACTGTATATCGGTCAAGAAGTACCTACATCATGACACTTGAATTTTAAATTATCCACCGAGGAATCGTCTTATTTTGTAGATATCTAAAAAAGGGCAAGGTTTTCCGAGATTGTGTAGAACAAAGGTATAAACGAATAATAGTAAAACCTCTGTTTCATTATATGAGTGTATCCTTTATTTCCTGTTGTCCGTGGGGTCGGGAGCCGTCAGCTTACCGCGGCGCCATCGGCCGCAGTTAATGAGCCGCGGGATGACATCCGCCGCCCGCCGGAGCCCGCCGGAGCCCGCCGGAGCTCGCCAGTCAGAGGAATCAACCTATCATGTGTTATTGTTCCTACATACTAATACCTCTATACAACGTAAATAATCTGTCTTCAAGATCTTTTATTGTTATAACCTCGTTTAGTTAAATAGTTATGTTGCAACAACTCTGTTTTTTCAATATTGTTATACCAACAAATGGCTACATAGAACACGGACCACAATCTAACGTTCAAAAGTAATGTGTTTGTGTCCCTGCGAGAAAATAGTCCCATAACCATTATCCAATAACTGCAGCCATGCAGTCTGGCCGGAGCCCGACACAACACAATGCGCCGCCGGTCGCCGTCGCCGGCCATCTCGGATGCCAGTGCGAGGCGCCGCGGAGCAATGTAGCTGAAAATTCCTGAGACACTGGAGCAACGCAGCAATGTACCGCAAGCTTTTAACATACACAGACTGAGATATGTCCAGTCAGCTTTAAACATTATAAACAAGTTCAGGTGAAATGAATCCAGACTCACTCCAAACTATTTGTATTAAATGTGTTGCAAAAGTTATATGAGCAGTTAATTATACGGGCAACACCTGTAGTGGCTTTCATAATTTGAACTTATTTATCAAAGGTAATTCAAAGTTCTAGCAACACTAATGTGAATGTTATATTCCACTACTGGTATAAAGAATACTTTTAAAATGCATTTGTGGTATAATAATAGACAGAAACTGAGTACCTATGTCAATATTGTAGACAATGTTATCTAATATAGTAATTTGACGATGAAACTACGTTGAATAAAATACAAGGTGTCGTGTGTGATAGCCCTGGACAAGGCATGCGAGCTGCACAGATAACACTGCAAGTTAAACATCGCACAGAGTGTCACTGAGAGGTCAGCTATATGCCCGGGGGCTCTGGGGAGCAGGATTATACGCTTACATATTAGAACACTTTAGAGATTCGTAGGCAAATTAAGCCCGCTTTTAAAATCAATATAATGTATTAATCATAAATTATAGTTTTGAGAAGAATTAATCATAGGTTTTTAATAAATCACATATTATAGTCGTACCTACTTGATAATTAAATTTTCTCAGATGGTATCATCCTTGATAACGTCCAATAGTCTTAAAATTATTAAAATGAAGCCAATAGATGTGTGGATATCGATCAAAAAGCACCTAATTTCAGTGGGTAGGTCCTCGATACCATAAAACACGGATTTAATATTAAAGTTCGGCCATTATTATATGACAAAACCCTTATCAAGCTTGTGTGTACGTCCACACATTGTATTACCCCCCCCCCCCCTCCGGGTACCGCTCCTCCCACCCCGCACCCCGCGCTCGTCCAACTTTTACATTATACGAAAAGTTGTGAAGTCGTTTGGGTTATTGTTGTGAGTTTCGATCAGATTATGGAACAATATCGCCGAGACGCGGATACGGGTTTACACTCGACTTGTTTTAATACGAGAACTTTGCGTGTGTTTCAAACACTAGCTGATTGGATTTTGTTTAAAAAGCAATCGTCTCTTTACTGCCTTTTATACATTACGCTTAAAATAAACTTCAGGGATTCTATCGTAACAAAAGTCTGTCTTCAAACGCTAGGTGACAATAATCTTGCCGTCTCTCATACATACACAACTTAGATAAGTCTATATGTCCCTCACAACGCTCAATAAACCTTAATCCATTCTCGACACAAGCTCCAGTGGCTGCATGTCACCGGAATTCATCTCGACACTAGAATCTCAGCGAGCGCCACTCTCGGCACACAGCCGACCAAACAAATATCAAGATTATTCACTCCCGACGCATCTGTCGCCCCTCTACCTAAACCTCTATTGTTTTTCAATATCGGTACACGAACCAAATGCTTTACAATACATTGAGCTTTAGATTCAGTCCTGATCTGCGAATGCCAAGGACGCTACGCAATAGGGATTGAACATTACATTGAGTCGCTAACAAAGCTTGTGACTTCAAGTGGTATGTAAATGAGAGGGTGTTTCATTGAAGGATACAAACGTCTGCCGAGACTCATTAGAGCTCACTTTCAACGGTACACAAAATGTCTACAACAAATGTATGTCACAAAAAGCTATTATTTTGACTATAGGAAATAAAGTTATTAGCAGATCTTTTTATAAATGTATACTTACACCCGTATTCATGAACGTTACTGTGAGGTCTCATAGTGCGCGCGGACGCACAGGGACACAAAAACCTAATCATAAACAATACTTGAGGGACGAACGACACTATGCGCTCATTATAATCAACGCACAGATAAAGTAGCTCGCTAGCTACTTTACGCAACGCATAGTGCGACAAATCAACACATGACAAACTGGTATCCAGTATAAGGTTATGTTTGTAGTGATTTGTGATACGCTGATTTACACATAATATAGTAGAGAAACGCAGATAATCTTAGAGGTTTTTAAAGGTCGTAAATAAACTCTTTTTTTTGAGCTTACATTGCAAACGCTGGCTGAACCCTACGAGTTAGATCAAAAAATGTACTACAGTATTGTGCATGTAATATAGATCAATATTGCCCGTTACAGCATGTAATTTAAATGAATATTTTCGAAGAAATTACAGATTTAAAATGCAGGAACATAGCGGTTGCGGGTACCGGCCGGGGGGCGCGTGCCTATACCAAATAGTGCGTCGAAGGCCGCGCTTTGCCCTATAGCAGTTTATGGCTTTATGGCACTATATTTAGTATCAGCATTACACCCGTGCAAAGCCGGGGCGAGTCGCTAGTATAAAATGAAACAAATTTATTTCAATTTTGAAGATTTTATTAATAGTTCCATTTCCAATTTCATTTTTTCTAATTGCAAACCATGGAGTTGTTTTTCAAAATCAATTAAGTTTTCTTCCCCTTGTGTCAGGGCCTCCTCACACATAGCTTTATTCTTGCTTCTGTCTCACTACAAATTTTCTTGACCTGAAAGATAAAGTGCATATTTATAAACAAGTGTGCTGCTTTATTGATTATTTGCATCTGAGTTTAATCCCTGCCCACACCTCTTGAATTGACAAAATATTCAGTTACCTGTGCTAGTAGTGGATATTTCCTTTCGTGTTTTTGGTTGAGAGGGAACATTCTTGTCTACTTCTTGATTTTATGATCTCCCAACTTCTTCTTAGCTGAATGTTATTCCTAGGCGTCACATAGGACTGTGCATTATAGGCCATTGTCAGCTCATCCCAGGCATTCTTCTTCAACTCGATGTTTTGAGCGTGTGTACGCTTATCCTCAATAATGGGCGGGTCTTGCACTAAAGCTATAATTTGTTCTCTTTCCGAAGAAGTAAATGGTAACTTCTTTGAGCTGAAAGAAAACAATACGTGTTATTATTTTCACAACTTTGACTATGGAACAAACAGAAACATACAATAATATATGAGTGCTTACCATGTTTTGGGTAATTTCGTAGTCATTATAGACAAAAATTGTTGAAAATAATGTAAAACTGTTAAAATGTTTTTATTTTGAAAAATCGCGGTTGACGTTTAATCTGTCAGTCAACCCGAGTGAAGTCGCATCACATCGTTAGCCAATCACAGCACCCCATTCAATGCTATGAGTCCGCACAGCAAAGGGTCCGTTAAGTATTGTTTATGAAATGAATGGCCTGCCATGACGAACGCAGTGAGAAATGCCTTACTTAGCATAGTGTTGCTGCCATACTTATGTAAGTAGCGTTCTTGAATACGGGTGTTAGTCTACAGCCTAGTAGTTATTAGAGCTTGTTTTAACACTATACATAGTGTGTAAAGAGGAAATAATAATGAAAGAAAAATGTAATTTTTTAGAAGATATCGAGTGAGTACGTAACATTAATTAATAAAACGTTAAATTAACGTCCTAGTCATGGAGATACAGTGTTTTTATAAATAAAACAAATCGTTTCACAATTCTAAATTAGCAATCCGAACGAACCGCAACCTGAGGTCAGCTAATCACTAATATAATTATAAGCAACATGTCCGCTCTGTATTCAGGTCACATGTGCATTGTATTTGCTACACAACGTGGACTTTTTCCCAAACAGTCGCCGAGCAAACACCGAGGTAGAGCAATTAAATTAGCCGTCAGAACGAACCGCGGCCGTATGACGTATCTAGCAAAAACAGAGCAATAACATAATTCGCGCAATGATTGCTATTGAATAACTTATTCGTATTACTTAGTTTACCAAACATTTATTGGTTTCTACAAAAGCCGTATATTGCCGTCGCCTTGCAGTGTTACTACGTATTAAGGGTGCGCTGCAAGGCTCCGCGCGCGCACGCGGCCATCAGCTGGTGGTGACAGATTGCGCTGTCAGTGACGGACGACGGACACCGCCTGCGGCTTGCATATTGCTTTATACTTCCTGTTGTTTTATAATACGCGTCGGTTTGAGTTTTTATAAAAGGCGTCGGTTTCGGTTTTTATTTAAGGAGTGGGTCACTTTTATGGGCGTCGGTGACGGTTCTTATAGAAGGCGTCGCTTACGGTTTTTATAAAAGGCGTAGGATTCGGTTATTATATTACTCGTTGATTTCGGTTTTTATAAAAGGCGTCGGTTTAAGTTTTTATAAAAGGCGTCGTTTTCGGTTTTTATTTAAGGCATCAGTGTAGGTTTTCATAATCGGCATCGGTGTCGTTTTTTATCAATAAGCGTCAGTGACGGTTTTTATAATAGGCGTCGGTTTCGGTCTTATAAAAAGGCGTCGGTGTCGGTTTTAATATTAGGTGTCGGTTTCGGTTTTATAAAAGGCGTCGGTTTCGGTTTTTATTTAAAGAGTCAGTGTCCGTTTTTATAATCGGCGTCGGAACCGATTTTTATAAAAAGGGTCGGTGTCGGTTTTTATAACAGGCGTCGGTTTCGGTTTTTATTTAAGGCATCAGTGTCGGTTTTTAAAATCGGCGTCGGTGTCGATTTATAAAACTAGGCGTCAGTGACGGTTTTAATAATGGGCGTCGCTTACGGTTATTATAAAAGGCGTCGGTTTCGGTTTTATAAAAGGCGTCGGTTTCGGTTTTTATAAAAGGCGTCGGATTCGGTTTTTATACAAGGCGTCGGTCTAAGTTTTATAACAAGCGTCAGTTTCGGTTTTATAAAAGGCGTCTGTTTCGGTTTTATAAAAGGCGTCGGTTTCGGTTTTTATAAAAGGCGTCGGATTCGGTTTTTATACAAGGCGTCGGTCTAAGTTTCATAACAAGCGTCAGTTTCGGTTTTATAAAAGGCGTCTGTTTCGGTTTTATAAAAGGCGTCGGTTTCGGTTTTTATTAAAGGCATCAGTGTCGGTTTTTAAAATCGGCGTCGGAGTCGATTTATAAAACTAGGCGTCAGTGACGGTTTTAATAATGGGCGTCGCTTACGGTTTTTATAATAGGCATCGGTTTCGGTTTTTATAAAAGGCGTCAGTGACGTTTTTTATAATGGGCGTCGCTTACGGTTATTATAAAAGGCGTCGGTTTCGGTTTTTATAAAAGGCGTCGGTTTAAGTTTTATGACAGGCGTCGGTTTCGGTTTTTATTTAAGGCATCAGTGTAGGTTTTTTATAATCGGCGTCGCTAATGGTTTTTTTAATAGGCGTCGGATTCGGTTTTATAAAAGGCGTCGGTTTCGGTTTTTATATAAGGCGTCAGTGTCCGTTTTCATAATCGGCGTCGGAACCGATTTTTATAATAAGCGTCGGTATCGGTTTTTATATTAGGCATCAGTGTCGGTTTTTATAATGGGCGTCGGTTTCGGTTTTTATATTAGGCGTCAGTTTCGGTTTTTATATAAGGCATCAGTTTCGGTTCTTATAATGGGCGTCGCTTACGGTTTTTATAATAGGCGTCGGTTTCGGTTTTTATAAAAGGCGTCAGTGGCGGTTTTTATAATGGGCGTCGCTTACGGTTTTTATAATAGGCGTCGGTTTCGGTTTTTATAAAAGGCGTCAGTGACGGTTTTTATAATGGGCGTCGCTTACGGTTATTATAATAGGCGTCGGTTTCGGTTTTTATAAAAGGTGTCGGTTTCGGTTTTTATACAATGCGTCGATTTAAGTTTTATAACAGGCGTCGGTTTTGGTTTTTATTTTAGGCACCAGTGTAGGTTTTTTATAATCGGCGTCGCATATGGTTTTTATAATAGGCGTCGGTTTCGGTTTTATAAAAGGCGTCTGTTTCGGTTTTATAAAAGGCGTCGGTTTCGGTTTTTATTTAAGGCGTCAGTGACGGTTTTTATAATGAGCGTCGCTTACGGTTATTATAATAGTCGTTGGTTTCGGTTTTATAAAAGGCGTCGGTTTCGGTTTTTATACAAGGCGTCGGTTGAAGTTTTTATAACAGGCGTCGGTTTCGGTTTTTATTTAAGATAAAGATAAAGATCATTTTATTTGTAGAAACATGATGTATTTAAGGCATCAGTGTCGGTTTTTTATAATCAGCGTCGGTGTCGATTTATAAAAATAGGCGTCAGTGACTGTTCTAATAATGGGCGTCGCTTACGGTTTTCATAATAGGCGTCGGTATCGGTTTTTATAAAAGGCGTCAGTGACGGTTTTTCTAATGGGCGTCGCTTACGGTTATTATAATAGGCGTCGGTTTCGGTTTTTATAAAAGGCGTCGGTTTCGGTTTTTATTTAAGGCATCAGTGTAGGTTTTTATAATCGGCGTCGGTGTCGGTTTTAATATTAGGCGTCTGTTTCGGTTTTATAAAAGGCGTCGGTTTCGGTTTTTATTTAAGGCGTCAGTGTCCGTTTTCATAATCGGCGTCGGAACCGACTTTTATAATAAGCGTCGGTGTCGGTTTTTATATTCGGCGTCAGTGACGGTTTTTATAATGGGCGTCGCTTACGGTTATTATAATAGGCTTCGCTTTCGGTTTTTATAAAAGGCGTCGGTTTCGGTTTTTATACAAGGCGTCGGTTTAAGTTTTATAACAGGTGTCGGTTTCGGTTTTTTATTTTAGGCATCAGTGTAGGTTTTTTATAATCGGCGTTGCTAATGGTTTTTATAATAGGCGTCGGTCCGGTTTTATAAAAGCCGTCGGTTTCGGTTTTATAAAAGGCGTCCGTTTCGGTTTTTATTTAAGGCGTCAGGGTCGGTTTTTATAATCGGCGTCAGAACCTATTTTTATAATAAGCGTCGTTGTTGGTTTTTATATTAGGCATCGTTTTCGGTTTTTATAATGAGCGTCGCTTACGGTTTTTATAAATAGGCGTCGGTTTAGGTTTTTATAAAAGGCGTCGCTTACGGTTATTATAATAGGCTTCGCTTTCGGTTTTTATAAAAGGCGTCGGTTTCGGTTTTTATACAAGGCGTCGGTTTAAGTTTTATAACAGGTGTCGGTTTCGGTTTTTTATTTTAGGCATCAGTGTAGGTTTTTTATAATCGGCGTTGCTAATGGTTTTTATAATAGGCGTCGGTCCGGTTTTATAAAAGCTGTCGGTTTCGGTTTTATAAAAGGCGTCCGTTTCGGTTTTTATTTAAGGCGTCAGGGTCGGTTTTTATAATCGGCGTCAGAACCTATTTTTATAATAAGCGTCGTTGTTGGTTTTTATATTAGGCATCGTTTTCGGTTTTTATAATGAGCGTCGCTTACGGTTTTTATAAATAGGCGTCGGTTTAGGTTTTTATAAAAGGCGTCGGTTTCGGTTTTCATAAAAGGCGTCGGTTTAAGTTTTTTATTTAGGGCGTCGCTTACGGTTTTTATAATTAGCGTCGGTGTCGGTTTTTATATTAGGCGTCGCTTACGGTTTTTATAAATAGGCGTCAGTGACGGTTTTTATAACAGGCGTCGCTTACGGTTTTTATAATAGGCGTCGGTTTCGCTCTTATAAAAAGGCGTCGGTGTCGGTTTTAATATAAGGCGTCGGTTTCGGTTTCGGTTTTTATATGTGGAGTGGTCCATTTTAATAGGCGTCGGTTTCGGTTTTCATAAATAAGCGTTAGTGACGGTTTTTATAAATAGGCGCCACTTACGGTTTTTATAATAGGCGTCGTTTTCGGTTTTATAAAAGGCTTCGGTTTTAGTTTTCATTAAAGGCGTCGGTGTCGGTTTTTATAATAAGGAATGGGTCACTTCAATAAGGGTCGGTTACGGTTTTTATAATAGGCGTCGCTTACGGTTTTTATAATAGGCGTCGGTTTAAGTTTTTTTATAACAGGCGTCGGTTTCAGTTTTTTTATAACAGGCGTCGGTTTCGGTTTTTATTTAAGGCATCAGTGTTGGTTTTTATAATCGGCGTCGATGTCGATTTTTATAAATAGGCGTCAGTGACGGTATTTATAATAGGCGTCGCTAATGGTTTTTATAATAGGCGTTGGTTTCAGTTTTTATAATCGGCGTCAATGTCGGTTGCTATAAAAAGGCGTCGGGGACGGTTTTTATTCAAGGCGTCGGTTTCGGTTTTAATATCAGGCGTCGGTTTCGGTTTTATAAAAGGCGTCGGATTTAGTTTTTATTTAAGGCGTCGGTGTCGGTTTTTATAAAAAGGCGTCGCTTACGGTTTGTATAATAGGATTCGGTCACTTTCATCGGCTTACTTTTGGCTCAATTCAAAATTAGAAAAGTTTTCAGTAATTTCGATGATTCTCGAAACGTGACATACGTAATTCACGCTTTAGCTTTAACCAATATATTTATAATATCGATATTTTAAATACTTGGTTTTTGACGATAATAATTAATTTAAACAGAAAAATATCATCATACTTTACTTCATATTTACTATATACGTTCCGATAACAATAAAACTTTCTCATTTATTCAAGGAAAACTATCATAAAAATGTTACCCTCCATAAAACATAAAACTAACAACTATCCCGTACAGTGTAGCGCGCTGTCCGTCAGACGGGTCGCGATGACAAGCGAAGTGTTTGCCGACGTGATTGATGCTTCAATATCTCTGGAGTGGCCGCTGCCGCCGCCACCGCCAGCGCTGCGGGAGCTGCGGTGACCGAGTGGACACGGAATGGGAATGGAAAACGTCTGGTCGAAGGTAAAGGTACATTCATCACTGTTTGCATAGGTTCAAAGGTTATGCACTTGTGTATGGTAAGGACATTCACGATTTGAAAACATTGCTAGTTTCCGGAATATAAATGCAGCTAAAAATTACAAAAAATCGACTTATTAAAAACTCAATTAAAAGCGGAACTGGAGCATGATCCCAAGCTACGCTTTTAGTATATACTATAAACAAGTTTATATATAACATAATCAAATGAAAACCATCACCATTTCAAAACTTCGGCATCCAAGAAATAACAAGTTTGCAACTACAGCACAATGACACAGTAGAGCGCCTAATGGCAACAATTTGATTTGTCTCGAGAGCTGCAACTTCCCAGGAGGCGAGTTGTAGCGCGCGGTGCGGGCCACTCCAGCGGGGAGGCTCGTTAAGCTAGTTAGGCCGAGTTCAGAAGCTAAAGGTTTCCTACTACGTTCTACTTACCTCAGTAACAGCGGCCAGAGTTAATAAAGAGTTAAAAAGAGTTAAAGAGTTAATAAGTAATTTAATCAATCCAAAGTTATTATATCCGTAACTCTATCTAAGTTATTGTTATTTACAAACGTCAGTGTCAGATCAAACAAGGGATCACTCATTGTTGATCCTATTCTCAATGAGGCAGTGAGGGATGGAAACCTTATATTGAAGGTACCCTTAATCCTGAGCTCTTGTTACGGAATAATATCTTGAGCCTCTAAAGGGGTCGCTGGCTGTAAGTAAACACAAAATTATGAATATTAAACTGAAAACTTTAAACACAATTAGTGTATTTTTGCCTTAAAATCATAACCTGCTATTTTGTGGTTCTGTAAAATAATTACCTTACTCTGCAATGACTACAAGCCAAGTTTTAATTAAATCAAATCAGTTGAGCGAATACAAAAACAAAAGCGAAGCTTGAGAGTACATTACCATAATACGTTTGAAATGCTCGTAAACAAGAGCCCCGCGGGGCACGGAACCTGCGCGCCGCGCCAGCCCGCCGGGGGCGCAACAAGTCGCGCGCGGGACATGTCCCGACCGGCCCGGGTCGTGCCCGGCTCGTCCCGGCTCGTCTCCACATGTCACCGGCTGTTGCTGAGCTCATTTGATGGAGGGAATGTGTTGAACTCCCTGACATCTGTCTTCGATCCCTTACAATATGTCAGGGACAGACAATTGGTGCAGAACTTTTAACATCGTGGCAATTTAAATAAATATTAATAATATAAACACAATGGCTTTGATTGGTTAAAGACTATATCTTAGTAACGATTTCCAATTTGAAGCGAGGAGCACTTAAGCCTCGGTGGCGAGCCGAGGGTCTCGTAATTAATTTCCATCGGGAACAGTTGCGGCGACATTCAGACGTTACAACAGTGTCGGCGGCTCGAGTTGTCCGTAATTGGATTACAGGGACCTATACAGTTACAGAGCGTTTATCTCACAAGGTTTCTGTCAGCTCTGTGCTCAACAGCTAATGCAATCAAAGTTCTGTGCTCGTAACATGGAGTTTGTAAATCATTTTTTTACGATGATATAAGCAATCTACAACCACACGTAGCAAGAATAATGGAAACAGAGAATGTTCCTCAGGACACGTCTCCTTGTGAAATAATGAGCTGCCGACAAGCGGTTTCTTTACACACGGATAACAAACACCATAAAAATGTCAAATCCCATCCATTGTTATGAAATCAGTTCGCGGCGCGGAGGCTCTGCCGCGCGGCGGGAGCTTCCGGTGACGCCTGATATTATCGCCCGCAAAACCTTTGAGTTATTTGCGGAAATGCTCCTCAATTCTATTTATGGACCCTGACTCAGGGATATTTAGGAAAAAAAGCGAGAAAAATGTGAACGTGAACACCTGGATTAAAATATTGTTTTGTAGGACAAAACGGTTTGCGAGCGGTGACCTACATTCATGTTTGGTAACTCAATACGAATGTTTTTAATACTGGGCTATTTTTTGCGGCAAGATATTGAGTTTAATTGTTCAAAATGTAAATACATGTTATGATATGTTAAGTGAGATAAAAAAATACTTGTTAGTAATAATTAAAATCAATCATCGTAACCCACTAACATTCGGAAAGATATTACATATCCATTAAAATAACATTATACATATTTACAGCGACACTCTCACAAAGTAGTGAACACCTGCAACACTTACCCGGGATTCCGGGACACACCCGGCTCCCGGGTATCACGGTATCCGGGTGCCCGGGGCTGGCGGCCGAGCCGGGCGCCGCCGGAACCGAAGCGAGCCGCCAGCTATCGCGCTCGCACAATAACAGCTGAACGGAAACCGGATCAAATATCTAGTATCGGAACGTTCGACAGAATAAATAAAACTGTTGAACTATTATTTTTATTAGATTTGATAAGTTTGCTAGTCGGGCTACAGATGGTGAAGTCTGCAGAAATAAGTTAGTTCTAGCTCACGTTTTTATGCGAATACTTACAAAGATGGATAACACTGAGTCTTGAAAGTTAAATAACCTTTCAAACTGTATCGATATTCAGCTGCAGTCTCCAATACGAGATTACAGTACTTGCAGAAAAGTTTTAAAGATCAGTACTGCAGTGTCGCTGTAATAAGTTTTCTTAATTTGTTTGTATGTACACACATAAGAAAATACTCTTGACATCCACAACCATTTCGTGAAATTAATTAAATTCAAACATTCAAAAGAGTGAACTAAAAAACTACATCCTTAATAATAACATACTCGTAATCGTGCAATTTGCGGTCCCTCGTAGGCAGCGTAACCCGTAGCAAAGTGCTACGAGCTACGCAACTCCAGCCCTTTTCGTAGAACATCAGGTGAAACACGACGCTCCCACATATCTCCAGGAAGCGCAAATAACATCGGAACATTCTTACATTTCACGCATATTCAATTCAACTATAATGTTCGTACATATTTAATGAGCTTTATTGTGTAGGCATAAGGTTTGTATTCGCGTGTCTGCACGTATGCGGTGTGGAGCAATGTATCAACAAAAATAAGTGAACGTGAAAGCTTTTGATAAATCATACTCGAAGTGATATCGGAGGGGCATGCGGGGAGGAGGGGGGGCGTGGAGGGGGGGGGGGCGCCTCGCACTCAGCGATAATATTATACTTGTTACTTTCGCTATTCTTGCAATCCGTTTTAAATTCATTTACTGTGATTTATGTAGCCCCGATTGTTGATGTTTTTGTTCGCCGACAATACATAAATATTTGCTTTCATCAAAATACATTTTGTTAGTTGAAGGTTCATGTTTGTGAAACATTACCAAACTTCCACCACTCTGGCCAACTTAAAAGCCTAGAACTTTCCTGTAGTTTTGGAAACTCTCTGAATGTTTTATTTACTGACATAAATAACTAATGGTCTGAACGACAGGTGTGTATTAAGAATACAATAGGAATGAGTCAGGAAAGTTCAGTACTAATGTGTATACAAACCAAAATATTTAGAACTCCTGCAACAGTATCTACAGTTTTATACAACCTAAGAAGTTTTTTGTAACTAGTAAATGATTGTTTAAATTAAAGGCAGCTATACGAAGACAATAGGAGTCCATTCCCAGCAGCTGGCGCGGCGCAGATCGTAAGGTCAGGAACATAGTCCACGAAACGAAAAAACATGAAACTTGCTTTAAAACAAATACTTAACTAAAAATATACTCTTCTCATGTTATCATGTTAATGGCAATCTATATTGTGGCAGTCAAGAATTCTGTTGCGGAATTAAGTTTTCATTAAACCATTTAATGTGAACTGGACTTTCATTAAATCGTCCAGCGGGCAGTAAACTTGTAATTACATACTTTACACAACATTTTCTCTTCTAACCTCAAACGGAATGAGAGATAAACATCCAATGTTAATAGAAATACTTATTCAGCGCAAAGCTTTTCGACCTTTTTATCACTCTCATGTCGTATTTTTAAGTCACCCATTGTTTGACATAAACCTTTTGTAGCTAGCCTACAATGTGTCTGTACTGTGAAAGGTGTCGGACTTTACAACTTGAGCACGAACATCAAACAAGCATCAATAGGACAGAACGAAGGCTCCGGAATAAGGTTACACAGTTACAGCACACGTACTGAGGAGTTAGAGCGCGACGGAAAGAGTTCAGCTATCTCTCTCCTTTGTTAGTTAAATCGGTTTAACATCTACTAAGTATGTGGTTGAATGAAAAGATACTTGTATTTTGGAGACACTCCATATTTTACTTTTGAGCATTCACCGCTTCACATATAGGGAAGGAGTCTTTTAATATCATCAGACGTCATGGCTAAGTTCAAGATCCGAATAATCAGTCGAGTGAAGCTAATACATACCTTAATCTACAATTTGTTGAAATCTCTAATGGGCCCTTCTCATTATCGCTTCATACTTAAGTAGAGAAAAAAAATAACTCCCCAGCAACACATATTATATATCTTTAACAAGATCGTACAAAATAATTACGTGGAATAAGGAATATTATGAAGATATTTCGATATAATTTACGTGTTCACAACAACTGGCGCTCGCGTTTCGTTTTTTTTCCAATTCAGCTGATAAAGGATCGACTTTCAATAATTGGTAATTTTAATATTGTTACCGCGCCTCGCTAATTAAATGTTATGATATTTATGTGGATTCTGTTCATATTCAGAAGAAACTCAATGCTTTCAATAATTTAAACATTTTTGTTCATATATTTATCGAAGTTGAAAGATTTTCCTTTGTTATATCTATGTCACGTTTTGTCGAAATCTAGTTTGTGAATTAGGTACTTTATAGTTTATACACACTTACATTATTTAATTCTTAGCAGCATTTTACTGGTATAAGGATTCGAACATATATTTTTCCGAATCCTAAGGTTACAACCATACAGCGTTGATGGCGAATAGTTACGTCGCCCTTGTAAACAGAGGGATAAACATTAAATAAATATTCATAATTAAATACATTTCAATACATGAGAGAAAATTAAATGATGTTTATTCGTCGTTTACTGGTAATACGTTGGTTTGACTCCGTGTTATTAAAACATGATATTTATTTCGCTAATTAACATAACAGCGAGTAAATTTATGTATTTAACATCAGGCTCTGGTTTCAGGAATTAAATATCCGAGCCGCGATTAAAGTCGGCGCCGACAAATAATTAACTAGCGACTCCACTCGCGCGGGAAATTACCGCCTTCTTTGTGTATTATACAGAGTACCTATTAACACAAAACTCCAGAAAATAACAAATTATTTACTGTGTTTCGGAATTATGTCGTATTTATTTTCACCTACAATATGATGTCATCATATTAAAGTCATTTGTGTGTGTAGGCTATATGTGTGTATAATCAGCGACCGTGCTAGAAATACAAAGCAAAATAAATAATTCGCTAATCGAACATCAAACCTTATGTTCAAAGTATAAAAAATTTCCTCATACTGGAATACAGCTACATGTTAAAAAAAATCTACTCAAACTATTTTCAAAAATTCAACGCCAAGGTTTTAGGGAATTAGGTTTATCCCGGTCTTTCCCGCGCGAGCTGCCGGTCACGTGCGGGGGCTATTGGACAAACGTGTTGACCCGCCGCGGAAGGTAGCCAGGCAGGCAGTACCTACGCCAGGGCAAGGGGCAGCACTTATTTATTTAGGCTTCTCAGGTCACCGTGTCGCTACTAAAGACTAACCTTTTACAAATAGCCGAGTGCTCTTTATACTAAATGTACTCGTAAATCTTTGATTACCAGTAGGTATATTACTGTATGCTGTAGCAGCATGAATAAAATATATTTTTCTCTTTGATCGGCTTTGGTATTGACAGGCCGAATTGGTTTTAAATTCATGGAATTCGTTGATATCGATATGTGATAATTAACTTTTCACAAAGTAGATTATTTTCTGCAGTAAAGTAATAATACCATTTTAACTGTTCAGAATGAACGGCATTTCACCAGTCTGTTATAAATCGAATCTTTCGTCAAAGGTTGATGATCAATATAAATAATCCCCTACTTTAGAGGCAGTTCGTCTACAGGTACAATAAAAGCATGAAGTGTGGATTTGTTTTGAGCGGAGTATTTCTAATTGAGCCGCCATAAAGCCGAGCGCTACGTCGGGAAGTTAATTAAATAGCTTCTACCGCACACACTGTATCTACATACCCTCACATATACCACTCTTCATACGGAGTGAAATTAAAATCGTTTCTCCAGTAAGCTGTTTTTAAGGCAAGTACTGGCAAAGTGTTAGCAAAGTGAGTGATGTAGTACATCTTCGTTACGATTTCCACACGTATTGAGCTGTAAAAGGCACAAATTACCCTTCGCGTCTTAACGGTGATTGATTATCACGCGGAGGTCGACGTCCGAGGATCCGAGCAAGAAAAATAACACACTTTTAGATATACTCTCTGCTTTCTTCAGCAAAATAAACTTTACTTACCGATGTCAGACAAGGTATGATGACGCTAAAAATAATAATTAATATACAAAGCTACAAGTAGAAAAAGAAAACATGAAAATCCATGTCTACGAAACAGGAAATGAAGTCCCGATCGTAATTAGAATCAGTTGAGATCTTAATTACTGATCGCTGGCTTGATAAAACCCAACAAAAGAACAACATTAGAGAGTTGCGATCGACGAGAGAGCCGCTCCAGCCGACTGATGCTGCGCTCTCGGGGTACGTGGAGGGGGCTGAGAGGGAAGGGGGAGGGGGAGGGGGGGAGGCTTCCCTTAATTGATGATCCGATTAGGGCGGCAACTCCGGGCTTAGCTTTTTAAACTGCCGCGTAATTGATTCTCTCACGGCACTGATATTTGTTGCTTTTAGTGCTTATTCTCTCGTGTGGTCCTTTTTATTCTTTCACTTTAGCAAACCTGTATTTAAGTATCTTTAAGGCGAAAGCGACATGTGTATTCATAGTTAGGACCAGTATTTGTGTTTGTGTTGGGGCCATCACTCAAGATAAAATGGAGCGCCACTTGATTACATGTCAAGTAAGGATGGGTCCGGCCTAACTATATACATAAGACGTTATCAAAATAAAGTGAAAAAGTAAATAAGGTTTTTAGTGAAAAAATAGGTTTAAATTGTAGCGTATCAATAGCACAAAGCAAACACATAACCACAATATAACAGAGTGAGCGTGATTAAGCTCAAACAATTAACGCATTAAGTGGTAACAATAATTGGACGTCGCTCATTACGGTAATGGACACACAACACGCTGACACCCCCCCCCCTCCCCGGCACCGCCCTCTGGTGAGTGACACGCGTATTAATTATAATTATAACACATTCACTGCACACAAATGGTACCGCCATGACACTTGCTTTATACACGCAACCATTAAAAACAATACATCCTTCCTTTTCAAATTAATCTGTATTTTTCTTTGTTTCACCAATTTTCCTGTTAACTAATACATTTTCCTTTTGTTTGTTTATCTCTGTTCTCGCGTTATATTTCATACGGCATTCGTACTATTCATTAATTTCGTCCTTCTTCTACTTTCTTGACGATGTTTTTTCTCCAACTCTCTAACCACCTTTGAGGTTATCTGAATTTAACTTCACTATCGCATTCAGTACACTGCTGTCAATTACATAGAAAATATTTATATTTACAAAGTAACTTTAGATAACAATCTCATACCTCGAACATTGTAACTAACAGACAACTCAGAAGTTGAAACAAGTGTCAACACTGGCAGCAACTCCGGCCCGACGTGATCACTTTAAACAGAACATGAGATCTGTAGCGCCGGAGCCTGAGTCGTGCGGGATGAGGAAAGTTTGTGAATACGAGTCGTGCGCGTCGGACGACGTGTGACGTAGCGGAAGTCGTGACACGACACTACAGCGCGACAGAACTTTAAACGACTGTATCGCTTTGTGGGATCTTCAAAATGTATGTCTGACATATAGACAGCCTGGTTAAGTCTGAGTAATGCAACTTTCGCGTTCTGTATATTGCCTCTCAATATTGTTAAAAACATTTGCATTAATATGGTTGGTCTCTTAAGAACAATCTCTTTAATTTATAATTTATGGCGAGTTTTAGATTAATCTGAGCTAATCCCCTCAAAGTTAAATTAACTGTCTATCATCTAAATAAAGAAACGTTTCACATTGTTACCAACAGGACTTCACAACGTCTAAAACATGATATTTACTGATATTATGTCTTATCCTTGGAAACACATAGCCCTCATTGTTCCCCTTTCTATTTAAGATAAAATCCTTTTATCCTACACTTACGAAAACAAAAAAGGTTCTATTACATGGAATTACATAGAATTTATGTGGACTTGGACAAATAAAACGGAATAGTGTGTTATACAGATGATATAAAATAAAGATACGTATACTTATATGAAATGTGTGAGCATTATCAATACGGAAAAGCTCACAATAACACAATAACCAATCGTATTACATGTTTGAATAGGAAGAAATCTTAAGCGAATATATTAGCCGAGTATTCCTTTCTGCATGCAGAACATCGCGCTACGTGTACATGTGTGTGTGTATCTGTAGCGCGCACACATGCAAGGGGAGCGCGCCTCGTGAGACGTCACCAGTAAATTACATTTTCTTATTTACAAGTCCTCGCTTATTTTGTTTCATTATCAGGAAATGTTTCAGCAGCAGCCAGCTAATTCAGCAGAAAGGCGCTTTACTCTTCTTACTTCGGAAATTCATATGAATTTAATTAAGGTAATGATAATATATTATATACTCGTGTATAACAATTCCTATGATATAAGCTTTTGTGAGAGTCTCGTATGATGAACACTGGTTTACATATTATACACAAGAATATATCCCGTAATTCTAAAGTAATGAATTTTCTTATTTCAAACCAATTTCACATAATCACCATATTTAAAAAAGCATTGTTGTACTTTTGTTCAATTTTGTGATAACACTAATGTTTCAAAATATATTTTTGAGATTTTATTTTCGCCATCACTTATAATTATTCAGGGTGTCAAGAGAACCCTGTCCGACCCGAAGGGATGATATAGGGTTCACAATCCCATGCCCAACTAAAATATCAAATTTGGAAAATTCATGATAGAAACAATGATAATGAATTTTGCAATAACCATTTTTTGCCCCGAAATTAATTTTTTTTTTGAGATTAAAACAAATACTAAGACCCCAATTTCGTCGATATTTTGGGGTCTTTTCTTAGGTAGCATCTGTAATGACGCTGAATCCCTATCCCGACTTTTGAGAACAAACCACCTTCCACAGTCTTGTAATCAGTTATCGATACCTAACAACACTTTCACGGTCAGACAGGGGTTTTTCAACATGCTGTATAATGCTTGTCACACACTCTGGCTCCTTACGATAAATATGTGAACTCTGCAGAGTAGTACATTATAATCCGAAAGGTAAACGCCATCTCGAATAACTGTACGTCGAGCAAAACGGTTTTATAATTTTCAAAATTAATTAACAAAAGGAGCGGAAAGTTTCCGCTTTCTGCTGAGATTACAACTTTCCATAAACCAATTAAGTTTTAATTTTTCATTAACTTCAGGAGAGATTTAGCTCGGGCGGTTACCTACGTGACTTCAAAGTATTTCGCACTTTCAGAAACTTACTCTAGTTTCTTTAATGAAGGAAATGGAAAATTATCCACGTTCGTATTAAGGCATAACTGTTCATTTCAACTGCGAACCAGTGCAGGAACGCCACTCAATAAATACAGTGATTTCTTAACATTCCGAAAATACCATAACATACGATTTGATATCAAACCAATTAATTCTGCTACGAAGTAAAAATAATTAGACTAATCAATATTCTGTGCTCAGTGGCAGTAACATAAACACATAATTTGACTCAGCAAGATTTAATATTAACATCAACAGTAACAACTCACGCAGACTAACATTCGCAGAGTTCACTGATTAAACAGTTACCTACAATCACACATAACTATATCAGAGATCAAACTATAAATTAGCACACACAGCATCACTCAAAGTACCGTGTATCATCAGGTAGTTTTAAATCACAGCCATCGCAGCTTACATAACAATGTCATGGTTCAGTCATGCCATACACAGCCTGGCAACTAAATCTGTACCTAGTATGCACAGTTACGAGTACACACGTCACATCGGTATCAGTATTTATTGTCCTCTAGGAGGAAGTCCACGAGTCTCTCCCCGATAGCCATGGCGACGGCGGCCGTGTTCCCGCGGGGCGCGCGCGGCAGCACGCCCAGGTCGGCCACGCGCAGGCGGCGCACGCCGCGCACGCGCAGCCGCTCGTCCAGCACGCTGCCCAGCGCGCTCGTGCCCGCCGCGTGGTACACCGAGAACGTCATGTGCCGCGTGTAGCACTCCCAGTAGGCCAGCCGGTTCTCCTCCACCCGCGGACACCCAGGCAAACTCAATTTGAAGAGACCCGCGTTCCGCGACTTAAATGGTTGAGTTTCCATCAGCTGTTCAATAATACCGATAGCACGCAATAACGTATCCACATCCCGTTTGTCACCTAAATAGTTAGGGTATATAGTAGGAGGAGAGAGGGGATTTGAACTTGCCAGACGAATGAACCCACGTGAATGCGGATCCAACAGTACTGGCGCTATTACCATTAAAGCATATCTCTCGTTAGCCTTGCTGATCTGGTCCACTACGTGGTCAGTAAAGCCTACGGCTTGTTGGAACAGCGGCCGAGTGAGAGGAACTATGTGCCTTAAAACATAGGCATGAATTATCTGCAAATCTGGCAGCTCACAGCTGCTACCATCAAAACTGATGTTCAATAGCCGTCTTTGTTGAAAATTATAACAACGCGAGTTTAAAAACGTGACGATGTCAGTAATGCCATTGGAAGTCAGGGGACCAGAGTTTTTGATGAACAATTCTGGTAAATAATGGACCTGATTCAGAAGATGAATCCAACCGTCATCATTCACAGTACTTTTATCTACCAGAGCTAATAAAAGCGGCAGAGTGTGGTCGTTCATGTCAGCGCCAACAGCAGGTGAGTTCACTTTGACACTGACGCCCATGCTCTGCAAGTGCCGAGCAGGTCCGATACCTGACAGCATCAATATGTGTGGGGTTCCGATCGCACCCGCACTTAGGATCACTTCACGTTCAGCATATACTCTTAATCTTTGACCTCCTTGAACGACGGTGATTCCACGGGCAACGTTATTTCTGTCTAAAATGACTCCAGTGCACAAGGTGAACTTAGCAACCTTCAGAGTTTTTCGTACGCCTTTCATGCCGAGGTATCCCCTTGCGGTGCTCATCCGTTCTCCTTTGTAAACGTAGCCAACAACTTGACTCACACCTATTTGAGAATTTGCGTTTACGTCTCGGTTTTGCGGAAATCCTAGAAATTTATAAGAGCTTCCCAGTCTGGACTGCCAAGGGTTCTTCGGGTCATCAAAAAATTCAATTAACATCGGACCTGTGGTGTTGTGAAAATACTTAGATGATTCTGGTAGACGGTCAAGAACTTGCAAGCCTTCGCTTCTAAGAAAGTATGGTTGCAGATCGCGCCAGGTCCAGCCGGGGACTGGGATATCGTCGAAGTCCCGGCGGTTGCCGCGCGTGTACAGCATGTAGTTGATGGAGGTGGAGCCGCCGAGACACTTGCCGCGGCTGAACCGGCACTGCCGACCTTGGGAAGAGAGGCAAGATACGTTGTTAGGTATCGTCCTGTACTGCCAGTCGATGTCTGACCCGAGAAGAGACATTGCTGCACTTGGAATCTGTTACAATGGAAATATAATCATTAACTGGTTGTAACAGAATAGCCGCCATTTTGACTGGTGATTAGTTTTTTTATGAGCATTTATGAAACACCCGTACCTTAGTGAAGGTGCCGGGGTTCCCGCCGGCCTCCACCAGCAGCACGCGCGCGCCGGCCAGCGCCAGCCGCGCCGCCGCCGCCGCACCGCCCGCGCCCGCGCCCACCACTATGTACTCAAATTGCTGACCATCTGAGAACAGTCATGATAGATCACGCCAGTAATTAATTATGCAAAAAATTAAAATAAAAAAACATATCAACAATAAAATAAAAAACCAAAACATAATTCGTGAAATAAGTTGTTGATTTTATCTTATTTATTTTTCTTTTCCGTGATGGTTTCGTCTAGCCTTCATCCTAGTGTGATTCATTTATCTATTTCCTCGGAAAGTGGTTTACTGCGGGTGTAACACTATAATTGACATCCATGCAGAAAGTGTCTGGACATTCTCCACGTTCAATCGCTTCAAATGCCTGGCGTAAAGTGAACTGTCAGAGCTTTCCGATTACTAGATATCTGAAAAGCGGATCCAGTATGAGCCCGCCACGCGCTGCACGCCGCTCACGCCGCGCGACACGCCGCCGTGACACGCCGCCGTGATGCGACGCGCCGGCGGAAATTGTCGGAAGTGGCGTTCGGATAACTTTTGACTGTCTCCTCTCCTAATGGAAATAGTTAGTCAAGCACCCAGCCAGGTGTTACTAACTATTTCTACTCTGTACGAGACCGTTGCCTTGTATGTTATTAATTACAAATGTGACATAACGCCACACAGATCGATGCATGCGGCGATAACTTAAAATACTAGTATTATATATAATATAATAAAGTAGATTCCTTACAAAAATCGACCTATACATATTAAACTTTTAAATCTCTGTCGTCACTATCACACTAATTCGCTCCTGAGAACTGTATTAAGCTTGTTGAAGTTCCCGAAGCCGCCGCCTGCATTAAGCTTTGTTAATTTTGATGCGAAGAGCTTGTAACTTCGCCACTTTGCCAAACTCGAGTACTCTCGTGCAATGTGCATATTTAACTGAGACTGTGGCTTGCCGCGTTCACTGGGTTAGTGGGCTCATCCGCGCCCGTCGCCTAGCAACGTAATTTATAGGCGACGTAATACGACTGTAGTAGACAATACAATGTAATTTACACCAAAGAGAATGTCATTAATGATGTTGTCTGTCTGCTGACGGATGTAAATTGTTTAAAGGTGGAATAATTAATTATATTGGGTTAAGAATAGAACGCTTATCAAGTTTTGATTAATGATAAACACGTCACGTTTTAGACAGACTTTAAATATTAATTTTCGTTTTCAGTATATAAACATTGTTTCTCAGGAAGTAAATCATGATGGACTTGTAAATGAGTCATGAAATAATATGCTCGAACAATCTTATAATATTTTCCATAAAGAAGTAATCTTAGATAAAGTGTAAATTTCGCTGATATTGATTCACGTACCTTTTAACGTGACTCCGTCTGGCAGCGTGTAGGAGTCCCAGAGCAGCGCGCGCACCGCCACCAGCCGCGCGCACCACAGCAGCAGCGCCGCGCGGGACCTGTGCCAACGAGCAAGCAGATAAACATGCGCTCACCTCGGTCAAACATCAAGGGTAACCTCGCCGGGAAGGGACTGCGAGTTATTTCAACGCAGGGTTGTTGATTTTTGTATGTTTATAGAAATGGCACGAGCTTGCCCTTACCCCCATTATACCAAACTCAAAGCGACTCAGTGACAGGAAGTAATCACTCCCTTGAAGGTATGTTGTTTTATTATAATTCAGTATAAATACGAGTATGAAGTAAACGCAATATTATTTTGAGCCAGCCTACATCTATAAGCGAAGCTATTTTTTCACCTCTCTCTATTTATAATCCATTACATTATTTTCCTTCGCTTACGTAAACGCGCGTCCGATTCTTAGTTTATGACACGTAAACATATAAAAATCTCCGCAAAGAATGGCTCCATATATATTTCGTGTAAATATGATAACAAACAAAATATTTAAGATCGGTTCGCGAACAAGCGTCGGATACGAACAGATTTATACTCGAAGCTAGCTTTAATCATTTATGAGCAGAATTGTGTTTATTTTGAGCTCAAAAATGAAAGTGAGTAGCAATAAATCATGTGTTACACGTTGTTGTAAAGAATAGAATATTAATAGTGGATCAAGGTTGTGGATCATAACGTAACACAGGATTATCCACACAGGGTAGGCCTTTGTTTGCGTAAACACGGCATGTACTTTTAATAATCATGTTTATGAAACTAATCCGTATGCTCTACATCAACTAGGAACTATCTCTTACTATATAGTCCGTTTCATAATGCTTCGTCAAAGGATACAAAAAAAATAATTTAAAATGTTCAGTAAAAGAGTTCCTGATGGTATACTATCGAGCACGATCAGCGGCATCAGCACTAATCACTCAGAATATTAGAGATAACAAGCTTCCCGCTGACGGCCGCGAACAGTTCCAACTGAATAGCTTCTTAAACATCTGTCAGCAAGTTCGGAAACAAGCTGCTATATAATTATTTAAATGAATCGTGACTCACGAAAGGAAGACTTTCAGCAGTTTTCACTGAGTTAATATTAAATGGGTTAACTTTAATAATTGAGTTAATAAGATTGAGTAAGTTTTATGTAGCATTTTGTTATTCTATCACTAGTGTGATAGAATAAGACTTATTTTTATTTTTATTTACTTATATTTCTCCCTTACTTCAACTTTATTATGATTAAGAGCATGGCCTAGGTATAAAACCACTTCCACTACTTAGCGAAAAACAAAACCATTTATTCTATTCTATTTTTCGTAAACATCAATGATGAGGTAGTTCATAGAGTTGGTAAGTTTGAGATCAATAAGCTGTTTGTGTGATTTATTTGCCACAATAAATGTGATATATGTATGACACGGCGCGGCGGCTTGCCAACACTACAACAACGACTTACTTTCCCGAACACTTCGCAGTTCGCCCGTAAGTTATTAGTATGTAGTTACTTTGAAATAGGTTTTTGGCACGACAGACATCATAACCCCGTCTTATAAATCTCGTTCCTTTTAACGCACAAATAATTTCGTATTTGACAAACCAACCGCTTCACTGCTTTGATGATCGTCAATAGAACTCTGTTAGTTCTATTGACGTAAATGACTTTTCAATAGAATATTGGACTTTTCTATCCCATAGAAATAGGGTGTAAAGAGAACTAGAGTTGCGGAAATATTTTCTACCTACCAGAAGTCAATAGTCGGTCAGAAGCATTTTTATCAATGTCTGGGTGTTGCATGTTGAAGCAATAGTTTTTAAGTCATAGCTGATTATAAATATTACTTACTGCATGTCATAAGAATTTTTACCTATAAAGAAAAATTATTACAGGATTTTGTGCGAACGATGGGTCTACCATAATTATAACTTATTATTTACACTCGAATTTTTTAATTAAGGATTTTTTGTTTGATTTCAAACAAGGATGTGTCGTCCTGGTTTGAGCACATAGGAAGCTTGAAGGGTACAGGGTTCGAGGCAATGTTCGCTAATATCAAACCATCAAAAAGTTACATTTAACTCATTTTGATTTTGTTTTTTCATTATAATCGCAATATTTGTAGCGATATAAATCATATCAGCTGACACACGACAAACATGAAAAATACTCTAAATTCACATTGTACGAGTATGTTTGCGCCCATGTTGTCCATGTTCGGTGAAATAAAACCCGTCGCGCGGTTATTAATGGTTGCGTTACCAACCGCGGGAGGGGGGGCGCGGGGAGGGGGGGTGACAGCTCGACAACAGTGGTAACAATGCTGGAACATGCACCATCAACTGCTGTGTGAACAGTGTGATCGAAGCACAATTATGCCGTCTAAATATATCATATTTTATCTCTTTACAAGTAGAAAAAGCCCAGATCTGAGTAAGTGATAGCGTCTTTTTTCAGATCTGCATTAAGATATTCACGAGTGGACTAAGCAGTGCCTCTGTACCTTATTGTCCTGCTACGACTATGCTGTTCAATACATGTTGCCAAGCTCTGGCCATGAAGATAACTGTATTTTGCATTTCTAAACGACCTTACAAGCTCAAATCTGGGCATGGTATATTTTTGTCTATTTCATTACTTTTAATTTAATTTATGATAATTTATGTATCTCCGGAATACTTGGCTGCGTCAAGCAGTTATTAATACAATTAATTTATGCAATAAAATAATGTCAGTGAACCTAGGAGAGCATTGTCCTGCAATACTAATATTATTTATTATAGTTTTATTTCAAATTTATTGAGTTAATTCTGCATAGGTACACATTATTTTTGTAGGCCTGATACATTTTCAAAATATTTTCATTAACATGTCATCACGCCTGTTTCCCCGAAGGGTTAGGCAGAGTTGTACCAAAGTACACCCACAGTTCGCCGATATGTTTAGGTCCCATGTAATAGGGGGCGAGCCTATTGCCACTAACCGGGCAAAATCCAAACTCCGACCTGCCACTGAGAATTTCATAGAAAAGCCCAATAACACCTTGGTCCGACTTGGGAATCGAACCCAAGACCTCTAGCGTAGCAGTCGCGCTTAGCACCACTAGGCCAGCGAGGCAGTTATGGTTTTCTAAAAATATAGTTTTAATAATGCTCTGCTAGGAAAACTCAGAAGAAACAATTCGAAAAAAACGCGAGTTCAAATGTCATTTACTTATTAAGTTTCTGGTGGACAATGCTCTGCTAAGTTCACTGACATTTATTTAATTATATTCTCATACATTTATAATTATAGACATTTTTAGATAAGTGCGAAGTCAACGTAATCACTTTAGTGAAAATAATTTTAGTTTTCATTTATGTTAGATTATTATTCAACAAAAACTTAAAGGAACTCTTAAATTCAATGCAATAATTAATTTTATTATGGAGAGCTAAATAGCTCCCACCAATTATGAAGTCGAACAATATTGACATCATAATGCTAAGACGATTAAAATAATTGGCAAGGAACCCTTTCCAATTGATCTGGTTGCGATCAATGACCCCGCCCTAATCCCCGAAGCGTGCTCACAAGTAAATAACCATTAGGCACTGCGGTTGCCATGGCAACGGACCCCCAGAACATGCCTGCTTTTTCCTCGTTTATTTTTTTTAATTTGGTTGGACAAGCAGAACTTGAAACTCGTGGTGCAAAAAGTTAGGAGATTAACTAAGAGTTTTGTCCGCCAATACATTGAGAGTGATATTTATGGACGAAAGACGATTTCTTAAGAATCATAATCCAATTACATTATAATTATCTGTATCCTTGAATAATATGACGATGAATCTGCGCACCTAGACTGATCAACTATAAGATTTCCGAAAATTATAGCTCATCAACAAGGATTCTCTATTCTGGTACACATATTATACATATGAGATATATTTGGACCACAGGTAGGGTATCCCCATAACACCGCAATACGTCCCATGTAACGTGATTCGCGGGACCCTCCATTGTTTGACACACGACCTGTCACCACGCGGCCACGTCACCACGGCGCGGCGGCGGCTGTTTGCGAAGGCTCTGTCAATACTTGCGGAAGGGAACTATTGAACCTCTAGTGTTGACATTAACTAGTGGCATATCTAAGTTTGCCCCTCTCATATGTTACGGACTTACGTTTTATGATAACGAATGTTATGATCGTATAATATTCAATAGTCCTGAAACTTCAGTAATCCTTTACTAATCATACAAAAAAGTTTTTAACCTAGATATTACTATCACGGTAGACATATGAAACACATAATAGTAAATAGTGTTAAAATTATGCGAATTTGGAAGTTGATACTGCGTACAGCAGGTCCAAGAGGATATCAATTATGCGGCAGGTAATGTGCTTCTAATTAAACATTCATACACCACAAATAATGTTATACATACACCATTAAACATTAAAATACAACATAATATACAACAGAAGGTCCACTTGTAACAGCGTCAAGTTATAATGCCAGAGGTCTCGGGAAAGCAATTACAGGTTCTTGGGAAAGGTCAATATTTCTCGGTAGCATAATTTTGTTGACATTTCTATAGTTAAGTGCCGCGAGAAAACTCTATTGTTCCCGTAAATTGGTATTAATTTTGAGTTTATTAAGTAGTTTGGAATTGGAATGCTTTTCATTATGTTCCCTAATACTTTTAATAAGTAATTCAAATAAATGTGTAAGGGCTTAGGCTCAGTAGATTACCTTTCGGATCCTTGACATGTGTACCTCTTAACACCTTTTATTTCGTCGTGTCATCAAGTGACGGAAATTGACGAGGAAGTATATGAAAGGCACTGATGGTCACTCTGGGGTCATTTCCGGGGGCGCCGTGTTTGCCCGCGCGGCGGCGGAGGGCTGACCCACTCGTTAGGCTGATTGGATCGCCACTAATCAACAGGTGACACAATCACATGCCTATTCACGGAATTCCAGCTAACTTATGTTTGGTAAGCATGTTACAGCTTCAGTTTTGTACTGGACTGTGTAACCCCATATTTACAACGCCAAAATTAAACAGCATTAAATATTACCAAATTATTTTGGCAGGTTTGTGTGATTAAAACGTGTAAAAAGAGATCACTGTCACGATAGCACAGTTGTTTGACTCCGCTGTCAACTACATTGTAACAATAATATTTCAGTTTCAGTAAATTATAATGGACTGTCAACTGTCACAGTTTTGTGGAGCATAGTTTAAACATTAATATTTTTATTTTCGTTTTATTCTCTTTCCATCAATCAACTTCAAAAAGAGAGGTTTTCAATTCGTCTCTATATTCGTTTTATTGTATGTATGTTCCGCAATATGTAGGGCAATTGTGGAATAAATTTCTTACGTACATATGCAATCAATGATACTTGTAAATGTTCAAATGCGTCTGATAGATACTACCTTTTTCTCTGGAATTCATTTCCGTGGATTCAACAGGCATTCATCGTTTAAATATTTTTTGATGAGGACCACCGCGGGATGACAAGACTCTCAATAAAACCCGCCCTCGACTAACAAAGAGGAAAAAACAGTATTTATGAAGGAGCTCGCACTTTACACGAAATATTAGAAAACAATTTACGTCACCCCCCGTTATTAAAGTTACGATGTTATTATCTTGATACAAAGCCGCGAATATTTTCCTTTTAGGACTTCTCGAGAAATATTTCTCTGCTTATTGGGTAAAGAACAATTACTTTTTACTGAAACCGAAAATAAAAACGTTTGGAAAAGTGTTGGTACTTACATGGTAACTTAGAACGCCTAAACAGATAAGGTCACATTTATGTCAGGAAAACAGACTATGTATCAGTTTTTTTAACTAGAAACATTCTTCAACTGGTCTTTCTAGTTTTGTAATTGCGATAAAAAAAGTGAAAGAGTTTATTGACAAAGTCCAGGTAATCGCTATCACGCGCCTAATGTATTCGTTTGTCACGAATTAACCACATAATGAATGTTAGCACCTTCACAGGACATGATTGTAATTACGTTACACGCGTCATAAACATTAATTAAAGAGTGTTGCAGGGACTCAATTAATAACACTGTCAGTCTGTGTGTCACTTTAAATTAACAAGGGAGCCTAATTAAGTTTCCATACCTTCTTAACTATGCTATAACTGTTATAAGACAAGATATTATGATGTCACCATCAATCATTTTCTGTGGAATACATCCAGAGATGTAACAAACGTCATTTAGTAGCATCGTTTGTCACGGTGATGTTGATTGCCGCCGCAGCTGTCCGCGTGCAGCGTGTAATGCGTGTTTGTTGACTCGCGCGGGCGATGGCGCGGGGCAGGCTAGGTCGATACATGTAGCTAGCCGCTATCGTGTGCAGAACATTACAGGTAATAGCACCTGATTAACTCGTGATCATTTAGCTAGCAAGTATCCGATTTACGCCGATTAATTACCTATATGTTATGTAAGATTTCGGCTTCAGTTGTCCACTAAGCTGTGTGCAAAATGAATTGTTATATTTGGAAGTGACCGCTTCTCTCTTATTCGTGAGAAATGTAAGCGTTTATTTTCAAAAAGGAATCAAATTCCTTTATGGTATTTTGTTTCCTTGATTGGCGCTGTTAGGCCTTGCTTTCAGACAAATTTTAAAACTCTAGGTCAACAGGAAGTACACAATAGGTTTTTTTTACATAAAGTGAGTGTTAAGTTTAGTGTAAAGGGAATGTATATTTAGGTAGGTTTTATTTTACAATGCAGTTAAGGATAATTAACCTTGAAGGCAGGTACCTAACATAGCGCATGCAGCTTTTCAGTAATAAATACGTCAAAGTAAGTGTCACATGAGACGTTAATTATGTTATTGCTCGTTTGACTGGTTTTCGTTTATTTTATCGTTGTTTTACTGTTCCATAACAAATATTAAGAAACTTGATTTTTAACATTTAACAAACCAAGGTATAATCATATACTTATTATTAAACACAGATACAACAAAACAGCTATCCCGCTTAATTGTTTTGTTACTTTAGGAAGCTTCCCGCAGACCTACTTTAACCCTAGAGCTAAAAACTATAAAACTATAAAAGCTATAAACAACAATCCAATAGACATTTATTTTTCCAATTTTATATCATCGCTGATCGGTCGACATTATTCGTTTATAACTTGTAAGATCACAGAGAACTCAACATTCGTGACCGACAAGATACATTATTCGAAAAACTTTTACCTCCAATGATTCGACAAACACTTTGACAGTAATCAATATATCCAGTAGTTCAGTACATACCTCATAACCGCGGCTCGCGTGAAACTTGTCACTTTATCAATCCACACAAAGTTTCTTAGCCGCTGTAGGTGTATGACGGCGTACGCTAGGTTCACAGACCTTATGAAACAAAAGTGGTTTCACGAAGCACTCGCTTTATAAACACGCCTGTTTGTCCGACAGTGACACGAGCGAGATGTATCAGTCAACAATGCGTGACCTCTGCGGAGCTTAGGAACTGGGCTGTGACCTTCACGAGATGGTACATCTTGCCCACGATGGGAAAGACATTCACCGATGCGACAGGTGTACTATGTACCTTTATAGTGGTGAATGAATGAGCACCTTAATTACCTATTTATAAACTAATGGAGCCCGTATGTATTATGTAGTAAAACACATTGAACTTTATTTAAGTTTGGATTCGTGTGAATAAAGCACGATATTAAGATGACTAACTTGTTTTCTTTGTCGCATTATATTATGCAAAGCAGTTGTCACATAGTTCAAAAGCAATATAATAACCGACAACTTATAGCGCTTTAAGAAAATATGCAACAATAGCAGCCATAATCTATCCTAAAACATATCAATAGTCCCCGTACAAACTAGGAACCAGCAATAACTGATTTACAACAACATACCACGTTTTAATCGTCTTTGTGATTTAACTAGATAGCTCGATTTCATTCGCAAAATTACGTCACTTAAAAGTCTTGCAAAGTATTCCCAATAAGGGAGCTCAGCCGCCTCTCCGACCCTCTTTAGTAAATCAAATAAATGCTTCGGAAGAATTCGTCGCGAGGAAGAAATCCGAATGTTTTAGTGAATTAATGATCGACGTAATGAAGTCATTATTGGAAGGACCGGTTTGTTTGTGACAGTGATATGTATCAGCGGTATCATAGTTTTATAAGAGTCTTGGACATGACAGGATACCCTCACGACTCTCCGCATTGGTGTAGAGTTGTTAGGTTTTCATAGCAAATGTAAGAAAAAATAATGCAATGATGATGATACATACAATCGATGTTTCGCATAATGACATAAATTAAGATAGAGCATTTTGGAGTTTCTAACTATTTTTCATCATGGATATCTTTACAATTAAATAGGTGAGTGTATATGTGTACGGACGCCCTCGCCCAATTGTGTAAATAAACCCGTAAAAAGAAACACAAAATCAGTACCTAATCGATGTTTTCATGAATAATAAATACTTGTATACAAAAACATACGATTCAATAAATTACCGAGAAGCGCCACGTTCCCGCCGCCCGCCGAGCGCCGCCCCGCACCGCCGCCGTGCGTACCCCGCAGGTACCGGTAGCGCGCTGCGGCCCGAGAGCCTCCACCTTTGTCTGAGGGATTGCCGAAATATTTTCGCGAAAATATTCAGAGAGCGTCATTTACTTTTGGAGTCGACGGAACCCGTCGCTTTCAATGAACAACATAACGAGGATTAGAGGTCCTTTCACGCACAGATTTATTCCTATTTACGTCAAAACCAACGTTTTTTAAAAGAAATTACTTCAAAGACAAGCTCTTAACAAAAGTCTCAGAAACACACAAATTATATTTTCCGGGTGTTTTAGATTGCTATGTTTTCTGTTACTGAGCGGGCAAATAAGACTACTTACATGGTTTATTGTTCATTCAATCCCTCTCTCGTGCTCACAAAATGCGACCTCAAAGGTCTTTGATTCAATTTGAAGGGCGTGTAAAGAATAATAATTAAGCTTTCTATGGAAATGTTTTTCGTTAAATATGAGGTTTAGAATGATTCCTGGAGGATGGACTGGACATAGAAAATGTTTCTCTTACTACCCGAAAAAAAAAATATTTCCCAATTCGACTGTTTTGTTTTTTATAAAGTTGCCAAGTCTTCGTTTAATTGATTTAAAAAATATTTTTTATTAATTGATTAGGGTGGTTGTATATATTTCTTATTAAAAACCCTTTAAGTTTTAAGCTATTAAGTATCTTAACGGTGTCTTGTCTCCACGTGTGAGACATTATAATTAGGTAAGTACTATAACTGATACGAATTATAATGTAAGAATTTATACGATCTCGGCTAATATCACTCCCGGTAAGTACATAAAAGTTACTACTGTTAAATATTTATTTACCTATAACATGTTTATCAATGTCTTAATCTCCATAAACAATATGTACAGAATACCTTAAAATATTTACAATACTATAAAAACTAAGCCTACATATTAAATAGGAAAAATAATATACTAAATAAAACTAAGAACTAAAATAAGGCGTCAAAAAATTCACGTCGCTGTCGACTGGGAATGTGCCCAAAAGGCTGGCAGCATTGCGACGTTGTACTGTTAAATTAATTCATTTATTTAGGTCTTTATTGCATATTGTAGTTCCACGGTAGCGTACAGTTACGGGGATCAATATAATAATATGCATGTTCTGTGGGGAGAGTAGTGACAATGTGTTCAGTGTTTCGAAAATTATAACAGTAATGTTCACACCAGCACACAAAGCTTCATATTACCATAATAATGATTCCGTAGTTACCGTATGTACCAACATGGATGAGTTGGTGTTTAATTGCAAGTCTCGCGATAACACTACAACCTGTCGATACTCGTTCTGAATAGATTTACATTCCAACACCACCGCTGTGTGCGCCAATCTGCATACAAATTGCACATCCAAAATATCCGATGTATCTCGCATTCAGCCAAACCGCACAATGTAGACACAAACATACACAAATATATGGACTGGCAAATAGTGCATAACTACTGTAACGCTTTTAAAATCGGATGAGATTCATTACAACGCTGAATACTATTTTAAAGAACATTGTATCCTGATTATGTAATAGCTATAAAGTATGAATGTCTGTGTTATTGTTTTCCATCAGAGTGCTGCCAGACGAATCCATTCCTCAACATTAAGAAGTGATTTATGATAGTAAAAAAGTTACGACTCACATTTACTGACAAAAAATAAAGTGTTCTATCGAAAAACTAAGAAAAAGTTGCTGCTTTAGCTAGTTTCTTACCTAAAATAAATATAGTTTCTTACTTTCTTCGATATAGTTTTTTCTCGCAGTTATATCAAGGTTTATCCTAGAAATGTACCTGAAATATAATAAAATATAATAAGGTATGAAAACAATTTACACCTCGCTTGAATAAAATATAAAACAATTTACAAAGGCCGAGTACTAAGCTCTATAAAACAGAAACATTGGTAACTAAGCTCTACAAACACTCTCCGCGGGTCACGACGATAAAACCTGGACAATTGTAACACAAACATTCTTGTCGGAACCTCACACGACACAAGTAATTACTCGCTCGCCGACAATCATTACACGACCTTAGACTACACAGTCCAAATGGCTATGCTTAAATCGTCAACGTAACATTACCGAGTCGGCACAAGCGACTGTTACAGGAATTGTACTAAATCAGTAATGAATTAGGTTGTGAGTCAATTATCGTCATTATAGGGGAGAAAAAAGATTAATTGATAGGGGTTAGGAAATAGTACAAAGATATAGTAACTATAGTAGTACACGGTCTTTGAGCGACTTCTGTCTGACTGCAACACAAAGAAATTGAATTGTTTGGGAGCGTTTGAAGTCGTTGATAAGGTTCTGTGTGTAGAGATTGTGATTGCGATTGCTGTTTGTTCTGTGGCTGTCAATAAAGGGAAGCAAAATGACAAATACTTAAGCTCCTATACATTCCGTGATTATGTCACAAAATCCCTAATAATTCAAAAACAGTAAAATGAATCCGTGACAAGAAATAATTCCCCAGCATTATTAATAGAATACGATGAATGCCTCCGCCAATTGGATTACCCTGTCCATCATCATTCACTGACAATTTCTCCCCAAATCTATAAGTAAACGAGACTAAACGGGAATTGATCGCGAGCCATTATTATCCTCTTAGGAGAGCCAACATCAGGCTCGCGAACAAAAATCGTCTAATTAAATAAAATTGGAATTACGTAGAGTCCGCTCCGGTCTGCTCCGGGCCAAACGTTATACAGAACCAATTAATCCTGCTTAAAACTCCTGAATGAAATATTAGTGAAATCTATTGGTATTGCTGCTTTATATTTACGCTTTGTTTGATCAAAATATTGTTAACGTAAATAAAGGGCATATTTATGGTGTTCGTTGTGTTAGCTCCATTCTTCTTGGTTATTTGATCGCAAAGTAAAAACGCTCATTTTCCATTTGAAGTGTTCCTGTCATGTCGAGTACATTAAGGGTTCAGCAATTTACTTTAATGTGTGTTTTGAAGGGAATATGGAAGAGAACGACGAAGACGGGATAAAAATGGCCTTGTAAATCTCAGAGAGTACCTTCGCCGGATTTAAAGGCTTTACTCTGACAAAGTGTAAGTACCCACCCACCTACTTTATCCACAAGAAAACCTGCAAACTTAGGCAACTTGAAAGTATCTCGAGTTGACATACTTAATAATAATATTAAGATATTGTATAACGACTCTTAATCAAATCAAACTCAGAAACCCAAGATTTTCCCGAGACCCGTGCACTTCGTTAATTAGTTAACTCACTGTCAACTGAATAATTAATGAGGCCTATTAAAATAATGAATCACAACAAAAGCGCTTTCATTTAAATGCTCAAAAAACAATTTGTTTTTCCTTTTGCGCCGAAAGTTAAAAAGAAAATGTATTTTTAGGCTTTCAAGTAATTTCCTTCCAAAGGCGAGTTGTGTGCTTCTGTGGTAATTATACTTACTCCAATAAAGATTTCTGTAAGAAAAGGTTTTGTTTACCCAATACATACTTACTCTATAAGTTTTTCTATATCCTGATATGCTTGGTGCCTCTTCTATACATATATAAATTTATATTTTTATGTAAGATTCTAGAACCAACAATACAAAAATAAAGCTTTAAAAAAATACAATATTTATAACACGGATTGTTAAATATTGGTAATGGTATAATTTTAAGGGTATTTTTTAAGGTACTAAAAGTAAGTGAGTAGATACTTAGTTTATAAAAACTAAGTATCTACCCACAAGCTTCTTGTACCGTCTAAGCTAGTCAGTACAAGCTCGATCAAGATCACAACGCACACAATAATAGATAAGAGACAGTATAACCGTTGTCTTACAAAGTTCATGAAAATAAAGGGTTACGAAAACAACCCTCAAATATATTGTTAAGAGGCTCAACATAATAGGAACGCCGCGATAAGGGAAACGCTACGTGAAGCCATTGTTTACAGCCCGTATACACACTCGACGATCTCACTTTATTACAAGTCTTGCTAATATTAAAAAGTTTTATATAAAGTAAGTTAATATTCCTTACTGAAAAATATTTCAGTGGGCAGGCCTCTGTTCGAACGGGGGCGGGAACGGGGGCGGCAGATAAGAAAAAATACTTGAGCTTAAACACACAGTTGTCACTTTGCTTTCAAAACAAATGGCACTTGGATCGTGTAAACACAAGGTAAGCTTGTCATCCTTACGAACACATTACTCAACATAATTTGTATTGTTCCGGTCCCGGAGGAATCTCTAAATAATTTGTACTCGTTGGGTTAGCACGCCCCTCACGGCCGCACGTACGGCGACGGATTATCTCCGCCGGCATTAAACCTTACCTTGTCCTATATTTAGCCTTTGTTCCACGACTAAATATGACGGTTAATATGAACTCCTAAAGTGGTGGCTTTTGTGCAAGGTTACTAGACTTACCAAAGCTGACCAGACTTGCATTTAAATCGGCGTTGTACGCGTCTTTTGTTCTTTCTCTGAAGATCATCGGTAGGACATTGAAACATTTTAAGATAGGTACCTACTTAGTATATTCTGTCTATATTTGCATAACCTACAGTTTTTTTAAATAACTTAACCTAATTACATAGATATAAAAAAAAATGAATATAACATTTATTCCAATATATTTTTGTTTAGTAGCTACCTACATGATGTTTAGTTTCATTTTCAAGCTGTTAACTTAAAACTTTATGTTCGTAGTTCATAAGTTCATTTATCCTTTGCCTAAAAATGCTTAAAACAAACATGACACTATTACACACAAATACTTATGAATATCCTATATGCGAAAAAAATAATGATAATTGAACTAAATGTAGTTTATAATTCACTTATGTGGATTTTAAGTTGAAAAATTCCCATTGTAATAACTTATGCCGTAAAGATAAAAACTTCTCAGAGCTTTTTCCAAAAAAGCCAACCTCTCAACCACTATGCCAGAAACGAATTCTGATATTACTACACTACTATAAGTACTGTAGCGCCATCTGTTAGCACATAACTAGTGACATGTGTGTAACTGCCATCTACCGGTCACACTCAATCAAAGTTTTTCATGTAACTACAGGCGCTTTGGGATTTCCTCTTGACATCTCGTACAAGGGCTGAGAGGTACAAGTGTTAAATATTGTTGATAGAGGACGCTACCATATCTTAATAAGAAAGAAAGAAAATGTTTATTTTGACACATAAAAACATTAACATAAAATCTTACATAGAGACCTCCTTTTATATATTATATCTGGATTCTTAGCAATAACTAAATGGGGAGGTTCTATTTTTGGAGTATTTGAAAGTTTTTGGTCCTATATAAACTTGTTGTCAATAAATGTAAATAAATAAAAGGATAGCTTATGTTCGCCTATGGACCTGGTTACGGCCCAGAAGGTATTCTCTACGAGTCGATCTTGAAACGGTTTTTAGGACGGAAGACAAGACAAACATACAGAAATGAAACAGCAATGATATATCTACATTTATTATATGATACAACATACAAAACATATAGTAACAACAATATACGAGCATGCGCTACACGTGGGGCGCGGCTCTGCCTGCGCGGGCCTTACCTACACGCTAGTGTGGCGCGCAGGGACTAGGCCCGGGTCAACAACGAAGCAATCAGTATCACTCTGAACTTAGGCTATATAGAATATGCAGGAATGTAACAACTTCATGTTAGTAAATAGGATTTATTCTTTGGAAGTTTAGGACATTTCTATAACAATTTGGTGAAGAATAGCGAATAGTTTAAGACCAGTATTTTATGTTACAGATCTTTTGTATATTAACATAAAAGTTGGTTGCCTTGAAGAGGTAAACTTGTGCCATTGACTTTGGTTTGAATTACTACCACAGTTCAGTGTAGTCGCCTCTTATAGAGTTCCTGAAAGTCACAACCAATACCTGGCAGATAACATCACGGGAAGCTGTCCCCGCGGAAAAGTATAACCTGCGAGGAGTTGATACAAAGACATTTTTTTATCAAATATAACTTATAACTTTTTCTTGAACTATTCGCCATTCTCGAGATATACGTCAGAACATAAGTATGTATGTATTATGCAGGTAATGCAGGAAGCTCGGGTACTAGGCTACATTAAAGCTAGGACACGTCGCGCGGTCCGCGGCCGCGGGGTTCTCCGTTACTTTGTAAATTCTAGTACATGACGGTAGCCATCTGTGGACCTCGACTGTCTTCTTCTCTTACACAATAAGACATTTTTTGGGCTTTCAATAACGGCCCGTACACAGATTTAAAGACCGTTTACTTACTCGAAGTAAAATATTGATCTAAGGACTGCACGATAGAATGAATATTCCGTCGCAACACATTAAATGCTTCGACCAATACAGCTCTTTTATGTTATCACTGTACGTAAGCGTAAACTTAGGCAATTTCATATAAAAAAGACTAGACATTGCTTTGAGTTACACAGAAGTCCACAGATTATATCATCATCAACATTAATTTCTTATCATATATTATACAAATATTTGTTCAAATATAAACGGAATATCCACATCCACCCTCTAGAACTACTGATTTGACTGGCTTTGGCCTCGGCGTCAGCGCCATCTGTAGGCCCGAGGGTGAACAATTACTTCCAAATGTTACAACTCTGATTATAAGCTATGTTCACTTCTAGCACAGACTTGGTTTATAGACTTTTTTATCAAATATTTTATTTAAACTGGGACATTATAATTTATTATTTTATAGCCTGTTTCTTACATAAGTTTCTTGTACATGAACACCATAGAAATTTAACCAATTACATGACAGTAGTAAAGTAACGAAATGGGTAATATCTTTGTTACAAGATAATGAGTGAGTTCTGTACTAGAACATTAATATACATTAAGACGTATATATTATATAAGTAGGCCTTAGTATCGCTACGTATGAAACACTTACATCGAGTTCAATTCCTTCACGAGTGGTGGCTCCACTTACAACTAGCGCGGGCAGAGTATCAGCTGGAGTGCTGCTCGCCTATATGACCGCGACTCTAGTTAGTAAAGTTATAGTGTGGCCACACTCAACAATAATACCAATTACTTAATAAGCTTTAATTTCATGAATAAACTATAATTTTAATTGATGAATTTTGAGTTTTTATCGTGAATTTAATTTACTATTCTACATTATACTCTGAGGTGTTTGTAAAAATCCCCTATTTAATTCCATATGAATGTTGCTATATGCCTTTGGTAGAACCGCAGAGTGCGACCACACGTTAGAGTACATGTTGAAACTAATCCACCTCTACATTATAATACGTGTTGAAAATGATTCAGCCTTAATGTTTATAGACCAGCATCGTACGTACTGCAGTTTGTTCGACTCTACACAACTAATACACTAACAATGTCTGGCTACCAATTATTAATAAGAATACAATTTTCCAAGTTTTTAACCGATTACCAAAACGGCGGAGGAGGCTTTACTGTTTGTTTCTTTAACCTTATTATAATATTTCGTTTAGTTAATGTTTTTTACTAAGAAAAATAAAAAAAAAGACTAGTAACCAGACTGTTACTGGTGCGCAACATATTCTTGACTAATTAGTACTCAGACATTGTCGCCTTGTCTTATATAGAAGTGTAAACATTCCATAATAATATTAGGTATGTCATAAAAATAACAAAATAATCTCTTTGGTTACAAATGCATTGTGACTCGTGACACGACACAACTATACAGCTTTGGTAAATAAATAAATAAGGTACGCACGCACTATACCGACACAAGTCCAGCACCTTTACTGCAAACAAAAGGAAATTTATTTAAATAAATCATGAGATACTTTCACTTGACTTGATACAATACAGATTGCGTACCTTGCTAACACTCAGGATATAAATTAATTTGAGAACATTATTTTTGTTGTTGGTCGTGATTATTTCTTACTCTATGGACACTTACCGAACTAAAATAAATGCTATGCATTGGTAAATATTATGTATATGGAATAAACAATTTAAATAAATACCCTTATCGTCTGGTAGACGTAAAGCAACATTTACAAGTTTCTGCTGACCACACTGCACTAGGGATTTTTTTAGTACGTTTTAGTTAACAATTTAAAAATGCCGAAAGAACTATTTTGTGATAGCATACATAAATACATAAATTTTACATTAACTTAGAAATAGTAGAATCATTCATAAAAGTTGTCCACCTAGTTTTTGATCTCTCATGTTACAGTGTAGTCAGCAGAGACCCTAAAATCTAATCTACGTACGAATATTTGTGCAATGTACATAAGCGAATATACTCAACGTAAAACTTGGCTTTTATTGCACAAAGTTAACAAAATATACATACAACACGCATTTAAAACATTGAGTACACAAGCCTACTCTAATACTTTGTGCAATTCATACAATTTCATCTTTACACCTACAAGAATAGAGTCGAAAATATAAATATACTCCATCTGATATAACTCTTTGCAAAGCAATGTAACTGGAAATATATAGTCACACAATATAAATAGGATTTATTCTTTGGTGGCTGCTATAACTTCTGTAAACCATTCTTTATGATGACATAATTATAACAAGTTTACAAGATGTTTATACGAAATATATCTGGCATATAACTTTATTCGTACATAAATACATTTTTATAAATAGTATTCCTTTGTATTTATGTTATAATTTGTATTGTATCCGTTAATACAGTTACGGACATAATGCTACAAAGTTTAGGCTGTCGATTGAATGTGTTTCAATTTGAATTACATATTTACACCGTATATCTTACAAATTACAAATAATGCACACAATATATGACTCCAGCTACAAAGCTTACACATTCATTCGACAGACTTTCATTAAATATTACATCGTATGAAAAAACAGTCAGTTTGTTTTGCAACATCACACATACAAATGTCGTTGCCATGGTTACCGCGAAACTCTCGCTAAAGTACAACATACAACAGTACAATAATATTTTACATGTTTATTCTGAACAATAAATAGTTTTCCTTGAATGTACGGAATCTGTCCAGCGGCGTAGGTGCTTGACCATCGAGAGCTTGAATCTCGTTCGTAACTGGACATCGTCATGCCAGCTCACTCATGTGTGAGTGCGTGTGCGTTCGAGTGTGTGTGTGTGTGTGACGTGTGTGTGTGACGTCACTCACAGCAGCGCGCACTTGCCGAACTTGCGGCGCCGGCGCTGCTTCTCCTCCTGCTGCGGGTGGTTGCGGATTATACGCACCAACTGCAGGACACATTGGTGTTGTCAGGTAAAAGCTCATAATAGTATGTATAAATATAGTAAAAGCAATGGGTCCTAAGATAGAGCCTTGGGGTACAATTGTTTCTTATAATTGCTTCAAGACATAACGCTTCGTTCATATTTATTTATTTATTTAATATACTATGGCGAACTTACAACTATGTAAAAAACTTAACAAAACTGAGATATCTAGACAACATAAAGCCAATTACAAGTCTTCACTTATAGAGATAGACTAGAAATTAAAGATTATGTGAACGCACGCAAGGTAATTTTGAGTAAAATTTTCTTTTAACACACGTTTTATATGGACGCATATCGTAACTATACCGTATTCCGGAAAATGCCTCCGTGTGAACAGTGCGTAATGTTCTTTCTTGTATGTATATCGGATGATCAAAACTATTGTTCACTTAGTCGAAAGCTTTTGAAAGATCGCGAGCATTCATTATTTAATCATGTCTCATGTCTAGCATCAGGCGCGGCAAGCGTAGTCTAGAGAAGCAATATAACTTATGTTTTGTAAGTGTAATGATGTGTGCATGTGTGTCTGGTGTGGTCTGACCTCGTGGAAGGCGGCGTCGATGTTGAGCGGCGGCTCCTTGGCGCTGGTCTCGATGTATGGCGCGGCCAGCGAGCGCGCCAGCTCGCGGCCCGCCTCCTCCGACACGCCGCGCGCCGCTACTAGGTCTACCTTGTTGGCCGCCAGCAGCATCGGGTACGTCTCCCTACAGGAACACAACCAGCATATCACACCAACAACCAAACATACGACTCGTAGTAGTAACGACAATTCGACATTTGCCACATGTCAGACGACCAATGGGCCAAACAAACGAACCAATGGGTCCCGCTAAATTGCTCGAGTCATCGCGGTAGACCCAGACGACGATGCGAGACGAGCTGGACGACTAGAGGGTTTTAATACAGACCTAATCAGAGAAATGGCTGACAGAAAAAAAAACTAAATTTTGTTTTTAAGACAATAGAAACAAAATCTCGTTTTATTTACATCGCGGCTTTTTCTGGGATATTTTTTTTATCTTAAAACTTTATTTTCTTTGCTTTTTTGTTTGTTACCTGTCCTTGACCCTGAGGATCTGCGTGTGGAAGTGGCGGATGTTCTCGTAGCTCTGCTGGTCGGTGACGGAGTACACGAGCAGGAAGCCGTCGCCCTTGCGCATGTACTGCTCGCGCATCGCGCTGAACTCCTCCTGCCCGGCTGTGTCCAGCACTGCGACACATAACATTTATTAAAGTCCGGCCGCTGAGAGAATGCGTTCCTGACAGGTGATGGTCAACAGCAAAATATCATGTCTTTCTTTGTTTCCTTTTTTACCAGACTACGGAAAATTCAAAAGAAAGGAGAATATTAATTCCACTGTAGCGCCTAAACTACTGAACCAGGGACAAATTAGAGTTACACACACCTTATCCCTAAGCTAAATAGGACCATGTACGTGTAACTTACCATCTAGTATGCACCACTGTCCATCCACCTCAGTGTGTTGGATGTAGGAGTCCTCTATGGTGGGGTCGTAATCTGTGACGAAGAGTTTCTGGAAGAACTGGATGGTGATGGCGCTCTTGCCCACGCCGCCATCGCCCACCACCACCAGCTTGATCTGCAGTAGGAGACACGGTGAAGACACGAGAGCGACAGAGATAGCAGATAAACAGGGAGACGTCACAGGACGAGGAGAGTACATTCAAGATTCCGGACAAAAAGATTTGAAATTCAAGTCGCAGATTGCTGGGTGATAACAAGGTATGATAAAATAAAAACTATTATATGCTCATGTACAGAAAAATCTAAGCACGGAACAAGGTGGAGTATAGGCTTGGTTTATGGCAACACTGAATAGTTTTATAAAACAAATTAAATGAAATAGCAAAGCAAACTAATAACTAAATAAGCTTACACTGTATTGCCCGATATAAAATATAAACATTATTAAAAACAATTCTACTAAACAGTGTTACCACAATCACAGCTACAAAAAATAGAAATGAAATAGCAACACACTAACACTGTCACTGTTTTTGAACAACGACATAGTCGAGACGCATCTACTGGCGACACTGCAAACAAATTGATATAAACTTAACAAAGCAACTACATAAGCTTACAAGTTCAGATAATATGCGCGGCGACGCTTAGAAGTACAGCCGTGAGATATAACGCTCAATTGATCCCAATTGAATCATATTCAACTTGATGGAGCGTAAAAATTATTTCTCTTTGCCAATTAAAACTTTTATATTTTTAAAAACAAATATCACTTGCAAAAAAAAAGAACTAAAAAATAATTTTATAATAGAATTAAGGATATAAAATGAATTAAATATGCATGACCAATGCTAAATCTTAATTGTAACATACATATTTAATTCCATTCTGTTTCCCGAATGAGTGTGTATACAAATTACATACTTGTTTTATAGATGCTACCTTGACTTGAATATTTATTAATCAAAATAAGCAGTATGTATTGTTAATCTTATAAACATACTACTGAAAAGCCGCTATCTACACTAGTAGCACTAGCTTGCCTGGGTTTATAGTTATTCCTATATTGAGAGTCACACTGTATTGGTATAGCATGATTGTCTTCTTACATTTTAATAATACAACTTTCTTCTAAGAAAGAAAAAGCCTCTAAACAGTATCAAATGCCTACACTTTCTCAATTTTTTCAAAGTACATTGTTATCATCTACTGTTAGCAAAAGTATAAAACATTAACTAGATTTAATTCCACAATAATTTTGTCTCATTATTAAAATAGACAAAAAAAATACAACAGTATGTCACACAAGAAGAACAGTTCTATTTCAAACCTCAGAGCCACTAATGTTATCAAATCCATAGCCTATTGCCTACTGACCTAGCAATAGAACTTGGAAGCAGTTCAGCCACAGTGGGTGTTCCCAAAACAAACAGACATTCTGTTGCCATACATGTCCCGCGCCTCATTATTACAGTGCATTATACTGCGGACTGCGAGCCTAAGTACCTTTGCCCCCATGCAGGACAATGACACCCAATCAAAATGTTAAGGACAAACATTACAATATAATAAGAATTAATTATATTGCAATGGTGCCAATATTATTGTCACAACAAAGAAATATTATTCTTTCCTTATTTTTGACCACCTAAATCTATCTACAAACAAACACACAGTTTTTCAATTTAACACCAATAGTTCGCTAATAACACACTATATAATTATATTTTAATCAAAATACTATTCATTATCAAGATAAATATGTAAAATTATTTAACATGTCAATACTTTATCAGAGTAACACAGACACAAATCAATAACTTTGATTAAGTAGATAAGATAAGACCACTTGATTCTATAACATAATGATCCTGACTAAACATTCACCATACACATGATTTTTTTTAGGTGCAAGAAAGCACCAGACTTCATTTATAATAACAAAAATATATTCCTTTTGATCTCCAGATAAGAAAGATACACTGACTTAAATAAATATACAGAAATCTTCAATGTAAACACATTATTTTAAGCAACTTCTCCATGATCTGTCTGAAAATATTCTAAACACATTTTAATCTAGATTCATTAACTTATTGCTTTAGATGGTCTAAGAGTGTCTCAAAGATTCTACACAGAGTTCCTTTATGAGTAGCGTTATTTGTATCACCAGGAAAATCCATCATCATAGAAGAGACAAATACAAAGTGGCAATACTCACGGTTGGCAGGTTCTCATTCGGAGGTCCCGGGCGAGTCATCGTGTTCTAGCTGCGAAGCGCCCCGCCACTTTCTTATGACCGCAGGATCGACACACATGGAATATTATCTGCGAAATTACCACCGAAATTCATCAACAGTGTTTTCCTCTCACATTATTTGCATGTTGGCACTTGGTAAGCTTTCTGCTTTGTGATTAGTCTTCCCACGCCCGTCAACCGTATTACAGCTGATAGTCAATAAATAAGTAAATACTCACCTCATTGTAAATATATAAACGTCCGGTAAACTGCGTTTGGACGGAATGTTTTTCGCTCCGTGAGATGAACAATAAAACTAAAAACAAACATGAAACAAAACCTCACAATGTTTGTTCGATTGGTGGAAGATTTTTAGAAGAATGAAGTCTGTCTGTGAAACAGTGACATTACTAGTGAGGTGCAAGTTTCGATAGTTTACATGATGCTCGAAAATCAATATTTGGATATCGGTAAGGTTATTTTTGTATTGATTTACTGAACTTGATATTAATTTATGGTTTTAAGGCACGGTTATTAAAAAGGATGTTAAATACTCATAAATATGTCCAGATTCGGGCTCACGTCCTTTAAAATGAAACGTAGTATTTTAAACTTATTGGGTTAGTAAGGTGTTGTAAGTGATCTATCTTTGTGCAGCTATCGAATAACAGATCCGGGCCTATTTAATTTTCCCAGATTTTTATATTCTTTATAAAATTGAATAGGACGGATAAAGGAGGACCATCGACGCGTCCGCGTCGCGGTCGTGGCGTACAACGGAACTAACAATATGATACCATTAGACTGAATCCCTGAAAACGTGATGAAGACGTCATTTAAATACATTAAGTTTCAACATTTTGATCGTTATAACTACAAAAAGCTAGTTTTTACACTCGCGCTATAAAAATTCAACATTGTTTTTAACTTACCTAACAAGTCCGATAGATAAGCAAAGCACAGCTCTAAATCGCACGAGAACGGTTTTCTTTCCACGCATACTCTAAGGCCGCTCATTCATGTTTATAAAAATGACGCTTAAGTCGTTTTGATATCCGTTTAGATCTACTGAGTTTGAATTTTTTCACGTAGCTAGATCTATTATATATAGATATATTGAAATCAAAATGAACACTGTTTCGTACATCACTAGAGAGACATGACATAATGAGCAATGCCAACCTTATAAAAAATTAGGATACGTTCAGATAAAACAAAATAATCTATATTTATACAAAACAAAATTATCTACCACATTATAACAATCTTAACAATGTAAAAAAATATAGATTTTAGGTATCTTATTATTTCTGGCTAATGATTTCTGTGAATGTTGTTTGAACAGGAGTCAGTTTTTGTTGCGGCAACTTTGATTTCCATTACTTTATTTAATTCTTTACATATTAAATATTCTTGTATGTACTACATATACACAAAACGTAGTTTTTATACTTACACTTGTTTAACTTGAATGTACCAATTTGAGAAAACTTTGACTAGTATAACGAAAAAACAGGTGAGAAAAGGGAACTTGACAAAGCAAATATTGCAAGGAAGTATTGGCTGAAACCCCGATCCTCGGCAGGCAATAAATCAGGTGCGCTTATGCGGGAGCACGCGCACCTCTAGAATGCCAGAACACGCCATAAATACACTTTGCACAACCCTACGTCAGGGGCTGAAAACATATTGATTGCTTAAAAAAGGTCAAATAAATATTTAATTACTTAACCTCTGCTAAATTTTACTGCTCGTCTGCTATGCTGACCGTTTTCCTTTTTGATTAATGAAAGTGGATTGAAATGTGGTGTTTTATTTTTAAGCAACAACCATAACAGCAAAATCTTTTCAATATTTATTTCTTTTATTTTGGTGTCAACGTTAGGTCTACTAATAATTTATTAACCGAGATATTTGATCATTTTCTATTTTTTACCATTAACAGTTTATAATACCTATCGACACAATTTTCTATCACAGTATATTGGATAGTTACTTACTTACCTGCGTTAAAAATGCTAAACAATGCATACTATATACTCGATAAGGAAGATAACACTTAAAAAATAAGTTATCAGTTTGACTCTATTCTCTTTAGATCAAATTATAAATCGTTAGGTAAGGGTTTGTCACCCCTGCCTTTCGTGTCACACGCTTTGTTTTTTCACTCTCGCGGTATCTAGCTATATTGAAGTTGTAACTTTCATTGTGCTTTTATTTTCATCGTGTTGCAATTTATTATTCGATTTTTTGTTTTATGTTAAAGTACTCGTTCTTTAAATAAACAGTATATTCATTTTCTTTAAGTACCTAAAACTGAATATGTAAGAATTGATAAATACACATCCGTCACACCGTCTCATTCATCTACTTACCCAAGTAATTAAAATACCTAGGTATTCGGTTAAATTGTTACTAATTTACCGAGTATAGGAGTTCAGAGCTCAACCGAAACAGCGAACCAAGTGTTTAATTGCACTAATTTAATTCTCGTAACAGTAAATTGCACCGGTAAACTGATTGAATAATAGATCACTAATTGGTGTATCAGAAACAATAATACGATTGCGACTGGCGGTGTGGCTTACTGTGCTACCTACCTAGAGCACCTAGATAGGCACCTAGGTAGGCACATGTCCAGGTGAGCTCGTAACTAGGCGGATGCACCACATCAAAGCCTAACTATCAGGTAATCTGTGCTTTGAGTCTGCAACCTAATTAACTGTTCAGCTGTGCTGTTACAGGGGAGTATCATATCGTTGTTTTGGTTTGTCGTGCGACTGAAAACTATTAACATATTGTATCCAGCTACTCTGTTTTTATTTAAAGAGGTGGAGTCAGAGATACCATATGGGTTTTTATTAAACATTTGTTTTTTAGTAGACCACCTCGTATATAGAAATGTCCTTGCAAAACACAATCGCTATTATGTTTTAAATAATACTGCGTCCTGTCTTAAATAAGGTTAAAATAAGGACGCAGAATATACACATGCCGCTTGCTTCGGCTCCTTTGAGCATTCTACAGCACTGCCCTAGCTATTAGTTTACACCTGGTTATTAAGGAGCTGATATCGGGCCACACGCATCGCTCGCATCGGGCGCGCCTGCTGGGTCCCGCCGTGACCCACATCGTCCCCTCGTCGCGCTCCGCTCCGGCCAGGCCCGCGGAACTAGCCGTACATTATGCCCTGGCGTGTTATGTAAGAGAGGTAACGATATGCCTCTACACAATGTTACATTAAATCGGTGAAAAGGACTTCTGTTGGGTCTTGGGAAATTCGGTCCCAGATCTAATTTAACAAGTCACGTCAGTCGAAAAGATTTCAACATTCAGTAAGGATTTGTAGAGTCGTCAAGTACCAATTATAACTGACTACTGGCCAGATATCTACTACTTTTAGTTCATATACTTTCATAGCAGCATTTTATTATTATGGTCTATTCCTAGCTTAGTTCATCCGTATCCTCGCCCGTCACAATACCAGCTCACCTCAAGTCGGCGCGTAAAAAGAGCACGTGAGGCGTGCAGTGCGTGTCGCGCGTCCATTTACACGCCGCGCTCGATTGGAAAGGGTTCAGGCCTTTCTGGGTGCCCTACTTACTCAGGTAGCTGCTACCTTACTAACCTTACATAATAAATTAGGGCGATAAAAAAAGGATGGTTAGGTAATCGATTATCTTTCATTGAAACAACTGACCATACAAAAACTGCAGAAACCACATACTACGCGCCAAAGATACATTGTACTACGAGCAACTGTTCAGTTTAACCACAAAACTACATAACTTGCAAACAATTTTCCAAAAGAATAATGTCTCCGCTCCCCCGCAATATTTCACCTGGTCTCATTCGGCGGAGCATAAATAAATCGGCAAGTAGGTACCCGCTTAATCAGATCCCCTGACTGCAGTAGCGGCAATATCCTTGAGAGCAGTGCTGCCCCCTACAGGTGAGCCCTCGCTCATCACACACATAAATATTCGCTAAGTAGGTGGGGTTGCCATACACTGAGTTATGAACTCTGTCTAGGAGACTCTCAGCTAGCTGGTTGTGTAGAGTCAGGTAGAACAGTCTTAATCAACAATATTTTCTTATGATTATAATCTGGTATATTTGCTCTACATTGACATTTCTTATAAAAGGCAAATCGCTAGTTGGTTTCACTATTTGTAATGTACCGAATTAAAAAAAGTTTAAAATTCAAATCTTCTTAAAATGCAAGGAGTATAATTGTCTACCAGTATTGTTAGTAACCTGGGAAATTGTAATTAGAATTAATAATTTCCGTTTCAAGTCAATGAACTCTGACATCCACTTTAATTGTAGAGGTAATACAGAAGTTAATTAATTAAGCGTTTTATCGCCGTCACATATCTGTGTAATCATAATGCCATATACTTAATTCAGTGACTGTATATTTTTTAACTAGGTACATTATGTTCTGCTTGGGAAATATATCGAAACTTTAAATACGTATATCACAGGTCTGAGGCGACTCAGTTGTTCTACATGCTTCTTTGGCTAGTCAAGATCTAGGACCTAAATCTTCACGTAGCCAATATTATGATCATGCACTAACTAGATGACGTACACCTGTTATCTCTTCCATTTAACAACCACTGATTTTAATATGTAGGTATCTGTTGCCTTTTTTGTGAGTGTGACAGGCAATGACAGGCTACGTCACCTACTCCTAATCTGGTCACCTCAAGATGATCATGGATCATTCCTAAATACTTAAAATTATCTGGTTCCTGTCAGATGTCATTTTTTTTACGTAAATTATTGTGTAGTTTACATACCAAGTCATGGTAACCCTGTCCCCCGATATCTCACCAAATTTCCCAGCCATTGCGTTTTACTTAACAGCAACATTCGGGAGCGGTGGCCCGGCGGGGAGGTCGTCACACTCAATGGGGTGCGAGATATCACGCTTGTTTCAGTCTCCCCGGGATTATGTCAAACGGTACTCAGACAAATAAATAACGAATACGTAAAATCATTTCAAGAGCCAAATCCTACGACCCAATCTCAAAAAACCTAATGTAGAGCAATATAAGAATCTCATTATTTGGTTATTGGGTAAATAGCCCCAAGACCTACATATCTGGATCCTACTATAAAGTAAGGCTAATAAAATATAAACTCATCATCTATGACATAGATTCATGACCCTTTATGTGACGAAGTAGTAACAAAGTAAATATACAAAATGTGGGACATAGTATCTTCCTAAAACCTATTTGTAGTTACTGTTGCACGCAATGTAGCTACGCAAGAGCCTCTATTCGTAGCTATACCTACGTATTTTTATAGACGATAGTCCTTTTGATAGATTCATTATTCTAGAATCATACAAAGGCTTCATTAGTCTTTACATCTTTCACATAGACAGAGGAAACAATTCGAACCACACGATCTCATTACCGACTTGTGTCTTATAATCTGGCTCCGTCTGGTTGCCATGGCGACGACAAAATGGCGCGCTGCAAGGCTTCCCGGTTCCCGCGCTTTACGCGCGTTCCCGCCGCCGCCATATTGATCCGGGTCCCGGACTCGTTCTGAAACCCTTTCAGAGCAATGTTTAATAATTTAAAATTTTAGTACCCACTTGTAATTACTGAAATGGCTTGGATATCGCAACAAATTACACGAATGCTTTCATGATTGTAAAGGTTGGATAAAATATTTTTACGAAGCATTTGAGCGCATCTAAAATTTTGCAAAAATTATGGTACGCTCACAGCCTTCCAGGTTGTGATATTAGGTAATTACCTAGTTATCAATTTATTATTCGAATGATAGTTATGCTTAAGTAGAATGTAAAGTAACGTACCACTTTGACTAGGAGTTTTGGAAATAACCCAAATCTTTTGATTCGAGTAAGATGTGGTCTCCGAGAGGTTCAACGGCCGGCTCGGCCTTGATACGGTTGCGTAACATACCGCAAGTACAAAGCCGCGATTGTTCCTACAATTTACGTTCTTATGATCCCCAGAAACAAAGCGAGCAAATACGTTTAATTGTCTTTTGAATGATTACCACTTCATACCGCAGCAGGTTACGCAATTTGAAAATAGCAATTTAGACCTTTCGACTAATACATCCAATTTATGTCCAAATTGGTTTAAACCCAGATTATTACTTTTGGAAATCTGTTGTAAAATTCATATAATTTTGGGGAAACGGCCCCTCGTGTGGCCCCCTAATGGGATCGTTGAGCGACAATTAAAAGCCCCAGTTTTCGGACTTCCCACCCAATACACTGATTCCTTATATTTAAGGGTCAAGTAAACATTGTGATTTCCTAGAAACTAAGTGGCATTAGTTTCACTGGAGAAGACAGAAATGAAAAGCTTAATCTGCGACTTACAGAGGCGCGATATTTTAACGTTTATTATGTTTAACTGGATAAAATGCAGTAAACAGTGCGCCCGGGAAAGGCTTCCTTATGTTAGAAACCAAATCCAAGTAATACCTGACGTGTTTCGTATATTCCGAAATAAAAGTTTCCTTGTTTTTTTTTTTATTTTAGGGAAGTCCTATGCCTACATTGTGTTTAACTGGTAGTTTTATGAGTGGCGAGCAATTAAGGATAATTTGATGAATTATTCGTGTATTGCGAGCGTGGCGGCGTCATAATACCGGCCGCAATCATCGCAATCACGTCGTTACCGGCGTCGGTCGGGGCGAGCTGCCCGCGCTGCGCTGCTCGCGCTCGGTGACAATTAAACGGACTCTGTCCGGTGTGCTGAACGCACCCTCGCACCCTTGGCGTACTGGTGTTGCTAGGGAAAAACGTTACCCCTAAAAAGAGGAACAGTTTTACCATTTTCTTATTAATAACGAAACAGATAAATTGCGCTTATAGTGTATGCTTATCTTGACAAACATAGGTATGCTTAATAATTTATAAAACTTGATATTTTTGAAACCAATAAAATCACTAAAAAAATAATTATCTCTGGGAAGCATCGAAAATTATGTAGTCTTAACATAAATCATTATAATCAATCATCAGGTGTTTTAACATACTGATAACTCCTTTGATGGAACTCTTGAAACATAACCCTGAGCCTCCTGGAAATCATGAAAAGAAATAAAGATTATAAGTACGAAGACTAAACAAAACTATACAACAACAAGTCCTTTCTCTAGTAAAAGGATCGGGGAGCTGAAATCCTCCCCTAGCAACACTTAAGAAAGTCTCCAGTGCGTCGCGCACCTCCGCCGAGGACGCACGTGTGTCGCTCGCGGCGTGTCGAACGTTTGTGCAGTGTTTATTGTTTACTGTTTGGATGACACCCTGCTGATGTCGGGGCCCCGGTGAGTACGAGCAGTCGCGTGCCGCGGTTGCCTACAGATGTATCTTAATTGGGATTGCGAGTTTTTATGGGGTGCGAATATTTAGGGGATGAAGTTTGTTTTTATCGGAAGTGTGTGGTGTTATGTGTTCAATAAATTATAAGCAATAGTCCCAATAATGTAATTTGGGGTATTCAAACTTAGGTATTTTAAAGATTTTAGAATTTGTTTTAAAGATTCTGCATTTCAATGTTTGACAGTAAATATTATCACACCGGTTGTAAAATTCAACGTAAATGAAACGTTTCCATTACAACATTGAAATGAGTATCATGAAAGCTATTGAGAGCCACGGATAGCTTGTGTACTTCGGGATGGCCTTGTGACCCGGTTCTCCACAAAGGCTTGTATCATTGACCCTACGCTGCCATTTATTTCTTTAATTGAAACTAACGTACGCTTCCGTTCGTAGAACTGTTGTATTGGCGCCCAACGTGGGGTTTGGACAAATACCTTTATTTCCATTGTTGCATTGTTTAGTACATTGTAAGCGGAATTTCATTACATTTTACTGGATAGTAAAAGGTCTAGAAAGTAATTTTACTTTTATATCCGATTCATGTTTTAATAAATACTTCGTTTTAAATGTTTAGTCAACGTCATAAAGTGACGTTACAAAATAGCTGTAAAGAAGGATAACCCTGCTATCTTCTAACTAATCCATGGTTTTACGAGTTAAAGTTAGGTCAAAGGTAGAGAGGCCCTAGAGAAAGGCAACAATTTTGGGATTAGTACTTTCATTTGACAACCGGACAAATGTTAGAAACTTGCTGATCTTTGAAAATACAAGAATCGGTTAATTCGCTTAGGACTACGATGCCACAGACAAACAAACCGACATGTCAAACTTATAAGATCACTCTCTTTGCATCGGGAATAAAATAAGGATAAAAGAGAAAGGCCGGTCTTCCGGTCGCCGGTCAGGGCCTCAGTCGTCGCCACTCTCAGAATAATTCTGTTTGAAACAAGAGGCTCTTTGTAGTCAGACAAAATATAAATAATTGATTTGACAGAATTCAAATATCTTGCCTGAACTAAGTATTTTCACATACCTATTAGGGATATTGTTCTAGTTTGATCGTTTACTTCCATCCTTAAATTCATTATAATAATATATGTATATATGATATCAAAATACTTTACTTAAATATACCTACATGTACCTACATGACGTTTTTCTTATCTTTTGCCTTTTCAAAATATTTTATAACGTTTTCCTTTCCTCGAAATGTGAAAAATTGTTAGCTACAACAGAAGAACAATTAGAAGGTAGATTATATTTGAACTAAAAGATATGGCACATTGGGACCCATGAGCGCAGAACATGTCATTAACAATTAATTACTTTACCGAGCGGTTAATTGGTTTCGTTTTACAACGTGACTGTCGAGACTTATTCACCAACCTACGACGAACAACAGCTTCATAAGAAAAGCTCAGTTGCAGTACAACGTGCAGAAAAACAACCTACCTTATTATCAATTTACTTATTTCAATGCTATTTAGAAATTAATTGATATTTGTGTAGTACGCGTGCAAAGAGTATATAATATATACTTACTTTAATTCATAAAGTATAGGGCAATAGAGCCGTAGCGCCTAAAAATAAGATGTCGGTCACTATCACACGACAAACAATGAGTATGAACAATGTTTACTTAGTGCTGGGTCGTGGATTCATTCATACTCCATTCAATGTTTCCTTTTTTGGCGTATCTACTTTCAAATGTAAGTAAATTATAATCACACTTCAAGTATTTGCTGATTCCACTGTATTCAACGAAAGTATAATATTAGAATAGCTGGCGGAGATGACCCAAAATAAGGACGTTTGATGCTTCACACATACACATTACCGATATCGATAGAAATCGATTACGAGAACTCGATATTAAATCAGCCTCGATTCCCTAGCAATCAGTTTAAAACCTTTCGATTATGATTGCCTTTCATTGCTTCGTATCCGGTATCGGTATTTGATTCCGCGACTCTAGCTATTAGAGCTACCTATGTCGACATGACAGACGGACGGACATTGCATAACACGCAAGGGTGCGGGTCGTTCACCCCCGCGCCAGCAAACGGTAAATAACTTTAAAACTACCCTCACACGGCACTTATTCGTGCGAGCCTCGATACGATGCTTGCCGAGGGAATCGTTCAACACGTGTTTATGCAAAACAGACTTTATTTTGTATTGAATGTAGTTGATATTAACTTGTTTATATTAATTTTTAACAATTTTTAAGGTTATGTTCTAGACTTTATCGAGAAAGAAATAGGGTTTGCTTTCGCTTTTATATTTCTTGCTGAAAAGGCAGTGTTTTGTTATTTAGGTTTGGTTGCTGATTAATATCAACAGTGCTTTGCAATTAAGATATTAAAAATATTACATAAGTATTATAAGACAGGTTATACTAACTTTAATTCTAACGTATATTGTAGCATGAGCTTTTTACTACATTAGGCACCTCAGAATGTCAGATTCTCTTTCTGGTACACTGAAACATTTCCCTATAATCCATGGCCTTGGACCCTGTCTACCGAGGCGTTGAGGCGTAACTTACGACTCTACTAAGTTAGCAGTCTACAATATACAAACGCAGAAAACCCACTCTTAAACGTTCTATATGTAAATGTCACTTTAAGCTTACGCTTTGATCTGCTCCGTCTAATTTAAGTACTTCCAATCCAATTGATAAACGGATTGATTTTGATGCTCATCATTTAAGAACTTTTGTGATCGAGATGGTTTTTAACTTCAAATCTTAGATAACATTCGCGCAAAATACATCAGTATGTAGTTATTTAATAAATATTTCGAGTCCATGCGAACATTTACTTGTCCAGACATAACCACGTAGCCTTTGGTGTCAGCAGGAACTTCTGCATTCCTCTTTACTGTAGCGATGCTGTCGTAGAGATATGTGTTACGAGCGTCTCTTGTCGTAAACTATAATGTTTAAGGCGCGGGCTCGAGGCCGCATCCCCTGAATATTGCTCAGATTGCAGACTCGCTGACGGGTCTAGGTTACGATCGGGATTACATCGCTGCAGGTACATAACTTTCTAATTCTCCTCCCTGTTGGAACATATTGCTGTATAATCTTCTCTTATTCTTTTCTCAACCGTCGTCGGCTTCAGAGATGCTATCAGTGTTACGTAATTTGTAGAGCTCATACAAAAGCGAAAGAAAAGAGGAACGGTTGTTCGACTGATTAAAATTGCTTGCAGAATAGGGTGTAGTGCAGTTGAGTGAATGATTACAATATCAGATTCTGCATCTCACTGAAAGAAACCTTCTTATATCCGCAGCAAAAGAAATTTCTAACGCTTTGCAATTTGGTTGGAGATCTCAAAGTTTTTAGTACCATAGTTCTTATATGACCCGACCTGATTGGTGCAAACTAGCGTTGCAGATAAACCGTGACTTTATAACATATGTCCCGAGTAATACTCGAGCTCGACCTACTTACAGTCAAACTGTGTTGTGTTCAGCATTCAGATGCTCCTGAATTTATGGAGACAGCTGGCTCTTACCGCTGTAAATTAACTAGCTACCTCAGGAGAGCCTTAAAGCTCCTCTTTTTTAAGCTTCCGTTTAATTGAGTTTCTTAATTCTAAATAATTAATGTTAATTCATTTTATAAGTTTCCTGGGAGATTAGTATAAGTACTTTAATCGCAGTAAGAATCTTATTTTGATAACGGGATTTTGGAACAATTCGCATTGACGATTAGCATAAATATTGACTGCACAGGAAGTCATAATAAATGCTACTAGGTAACGGTGACCGATGACCGTCACAATTGGTGCTAGATTTGGTTCCTGAGCCTATTTTGATGTTACAAACAGAGAGAATGTCTGTGGTTACGAATATGAAATAATATTTTATACATACTGATATTAAATTTTGGACTCGCACAAAATAGCAATTCTAAATACTAGTATGAAGATAAATTTTATCTCGGATTTATTGGTTTACGTTCATATTTATCATACCAATTCGGCTTAACAGAATTAATTAAATTTGGCTGTAACTTCTAGAATATTACAATTAATTGAAAAGCAACCTTGTGTGTAACAGTGGAGGGTGTAATTTCCGTCGTATTATCCCGTCCATTAGCGGCGACATTTTTTGTTAGTTCGTATTCAGTGGACGAGACTGTGAGTAATAGCCGCGCTCGTTATCAGCTCTCGCTCCGCTGCTCCTCAAGTCTGCTCCAAATGCGATGCTGATAGATGATGACTTTATTGACGACACAGGAAAAACCTGAGATGGATATTATGTCATAGTTACTGGGTTTGAAAGGGTTTATTCAGGCTTACTTTCTCTTTCTACTTCTTATATGCGTTCGTAAAAAGCCTTAAATTACTTTTAGAATATGAAAAGGTTGATACCTCTTAATGGGGTTTTTAATATTCTTGTCAAAACTTATTTAGTTTTTTTTTAGTACAGCCAAATGTTCATAGTAGATTCTCAATCTAGAATCAGCGTCATGATGGCAAAATGAATCTTGAATTCTTTCGTTTTAATTCTCCAATATTTTCCCCCTGTTTTTGTTCTAAGCCCAGTTATTGCATCTTATAGGTATCGATATGTATCTCGTGAATGGCGATTAATCTGGAATGGTAATGATAACACGTGATAGTATCAGGGTGGGTCTCGTAGCCCCGGGCGCCGGCCTCCGGGGGCGCAGCGCTCGGAGGGCGAGGGAGGAACTGAGCGGAGCTGGGTTCAGGCTTGTTTAGATCATTACCGGTTACAATAATACTGTTGTTGTTATTAGAAGAAAATATATTGTTTGTAGCAATAACATAATAACATCATTGAAATAATACTACTTTTTACGGATTTTTTCGCGGTTTGTATTTAGATTTTAGGTCCCGACGTTTCGACACCTTTCCTATCATGGTCACGGGCAGACTGAGATGGCGAAACGGCGGGACCTAAAATCTAAATACAAACCGCGAAAAAATCCGTAAAAAGTAGTTTTATTTCAATGTCTAACATTCGCGTAAACCTAAGAAACCAATGTATGTATAATAACATCAAATAGAAAATAGCTATTCACATTTTACATATTCAGGAAAGTTGATTACCTTTCATGTAGCGGTATTCAATGGATAATGACATCTACTAGTAAATAGGAACTACAACTTAGTTAAAATTTTGTGTCGACCAGCTTCGTAACATTCAGATAGCCAGCCAGACACGATTGTGTGGTATCTGTGATCAGCGCCACAATAGCCGTAGTATCGACTCATCAGGTACACTACTACCTACTGTAACAGCGGCAGTGGCCAGACCATTGTACCCGGCACAATGGCGGCTGTCATTACACACCGACTGGATCTGCTCAGTGACGACGATTGGCTGCCTTTGATATCTTGCCTGAAACAAATAGAGCTTAAGATTGCCTTCTAAATGCACAAGAAGTAAGAAAAAGAACAAATGAATGCTGATCCTTCCTGATATCCGAACCCATCTCTCGCTTTACGAAGTCAAAGAATATTTTCTCATGCGGGAATCCTACCCTGTTAATAAAATACACTTCTCATCAAAAAAATCGAAACACCTCGCAGTTTATGATTTGATAAGGATTATCAGAAAAATGTGTATATTTAGGAATAAATGTAAAATGTCATTTAATAGTGAGTAGTATGAGGTTTTTAATTCCTAATGTTAATGTTCTAAATTCAAATTAAGTCTTCATAGGTTTCGTATTTTGTATAATGAGTAATTTTTACCCTGTATGGAATATGAAGGAAATGGGTAAAACAACACGCGTAAATGAAAAAAAAATGTAAGAAACGTTTATTTAATAACTTGTATTCCCTTCGCGAGCTCTTATTACTGCTTCCATACGGTTCTTCATCGATCGGATGAGAGTCACGATCACATGTTGTGGTATATTATCCCATTCCTCTTGGATTGCATTTTGCAGCTGGCTAAGTGTTTCTGGGATTGGATCTCTTGCTCGAATTCCTCTCTTTAATTCATCCCATAGATGTTCAATGGGATTCATGTCCGGACTTCTTGCTGGCCATACCATAATGGAGATACCGACTTCGGTAAGATAATCTCGTACGACGCCCGCGGTGTGAGCTCTAGCATTGTCGTGCATGAATATGAAGTCGTTGCCAATAAAATGTGCATAGGGCATCACATGAGGTTCAAGACACTGTTCGATGTACCGATGAGAGTTTAGTGCAGGCAGCCGTGGCCCAGACACAAAGGCAAGTTCTGTCTTACCGTCGGCGCTGATTCCTCCCCAAACCGTCCACGAACCGCCACCATAGCTGATCTTTTCTTCAATGCAGCATTGTGCAAAGCGTTCTCCATCTCTTCTGTAGACCTTGTTCCTTCCGTCGTTACCATACAGCATAATTTTACACTCATCAGAAAACAGTACTTTGCTCCACTGAAGGTATGACCAAGTTAGGTGCTCGCGTGCAAAGTTAAGGCGCGCTCTTCGATGGTCTGCAGTTAATTTCGGCCCATTCGCTGGCTTATGCGGTGCCAATCCGTGTTCCTTCAACCTTCTTCTTATTGTAGAGTCACTTACAGCTACTCTTCGTACAACGCGAAGCTGCTGCTGCCGGTGAAAAGCTTAACGCTTTTCAACTGCAGCAGCAAAAGAAGCAGTAGGCGTTGATTTCGTAAAGAAGTTGTTACAATAAATCGATCATCTCGCTCAGAAGTGACCCGATTCCTGCCAGATCCTGAACGGCGCGTGAACGAACCAGTCTCCCGATAGTGTTTGTAGACTCAATGAACAGATGATAAGCTTAGATGCAATCTTGCAGCCACAACACGCTGACTAAGTCCAGAATCCAGCAATGCCACCACTTGGGCGGCTTCCGCGGGCGAAGTATCCATATGTTTTAGAAAAAAAAAAAAATTCAGACCTCCCAAAGTCACAGTAAATGAAATAAGAAACAAAAAGTTTAAAGACAAGCGCTAATTTTTAGTTTTTAAACGAGAAACGTACTCCAACCCTAAATACACATTTGTCTCAAAACAGTGATTAATTTCATTTATAGGATAAACAAATGAAATTCTAATTTCGAATTGTTTTTTTTTCTTCTTATTGTAATGACCAAACTGCCAGCTACACAATAATGCTTTTTTTTCATGGAATTAATTCTCCTTTGTAAAAAATTATGACAAAAAACAATAAAAACGAAAGTGTTTCGATTTTTTTGATGAGAAGTGTATTAAAGAATAATCACTTACTCGGGGCACTTTTGCCTCGGGTTTTTTAAGAGTATTTATATTTATTACATTATTCCGACACCACAAGACATCCAACATTTATTCTGTAGTGAGTGATAATGCGACGTATAGGTACAGACTTTTCATCAAGAATTATAAACTTGAGTCAGAAACGTCGGTAAAACGTTTACAGTGCTGTATTAAGTAGAAAGCAAATAACAAAATAAACCCGTGTTGCATGCAATTCCCATAAATCTAGCTACTTAACTTGAAAGAATGTTGAATGGAGTGTGATCATAAATAAAAGCTAGATGTTATTGGCTTGCTCACGCAGCTTTGTTACTGCTTTATCAGAGGCAGGTAAATACGATCTCAGTTTTACACACCGGACGAGGGTCAAACACGAAGTGCTGAGTAACTTCTACCGCATTTTAAACAGGAATAACCCTTATATTCTGTAATATTTACACCGGACCCTCTCGGTGACTGGCCAGACATAAGCCAGGGATGTGTCTGTGTGACGGAGGACGGTGCCATGAACAACATTAGCTAAGTCGGTACGGGTGCGCTAATCCAGACGGCTGAATGGACCGCTATTAACCATGATAGGGGGGCCAAGCAACTGTCCTGAAAATGGAAAGGATCTGTATGGACGCCAATATCCTGGTGTTAACAATTGTGGAAGTTGATGAATGAAACGCTAGAACAGAGTTACGTTACTTTCCGCTTCCATCCCAAGTTTACAAAATAAAAATACACTTTTAAGGTATTCAAGTATTTCATAAAGTGTGAGGGAAGATTTGAAAATAAATAGAATAAAATTTGTAGAAAGCAAATCCCAGAATAATTCTGGTCTTCTTCTGATATAGAGTTTTTTGTATTAAAACATAATCCTCAGCCTCATTTGTCCCCTGATTGATGAAAACCTGGCGACACCACCTCGCACCACCTATACACAAGTAACAATTGCGCGCCAAATCCAATTTGCTCCCCTGGCTGCCCCCCCCCCCCCTCGCGCCCCTGCTTCCTGCAGCTCTGCCCCCCCCCCCCCCCCCCCCCCGCGCCCCTGGCCGCCGGCATCTGTCTGCCGACACCCTCCGGGGCTGGCGATATAGCATATGGTGCTGATACTGTATTGATAGGAGAACATAATCTGATATATTCATCTGAAGAGATAAGTGTTATGTGACTATTTATTTTTGTTTATAACATTCATTTCTTATATGAACCCCAGATCACATTTCAAATCATACGTGATCGCAAGTCTAAAGATTCAGTTGGACGAAAATGATAAATCTGTGTTACATGCAAGTTGAAAGTACTATTCGGTATATGAGTCCGTGAGCCTTGCATTGAGATGAAACGAGATTTCCGAATTATTCATGATATTTTACATTCAGCGCAGCTCCGGACCCCTCGCTACTGTGAAGTGGTCTCGACAGGCCCACAAATGTAAAAAGTTTAATAAACCGCGAAATTATATCATTTCTATGTATATTTTATGTACTTTAGAATAAAGTGGACCCTGAGTGAATGCTCACGTTGCGCTTATTCTGTAGCTAGCTGTATTTTTTTGTGCATTTAAACTCAATTATGTTTCATACTATATATCGCCATAATCCCCACGCTTGTCAGTAACATGCATACTCAAGTATTAGAGTACATTGAATAAAGACCCTTTCCTTACCGAAAATGGTTCCATAAACTAAAATTCCCTTACAAAAAGATGAGGAATCCGCCTCAGTCCGGATTTCCGAATCGACCGGACTTCCTTTGAAAAATTTTGTTTTGTGAACTTGCAGAAAACTGCCTAACGAACCATGATGATCATGCAAAAAATACGACCCGATTTACGGTGAGTTAGAATTTTACGTACTGGGGAGATTTTCTTTCTAATACATAAAAATGTATACGTACATTTTTACGCCGGTCATAAATTAAAGGATCGCTTTACTTCTGTTTGTAGCACAATTTACATTTTGCGATATTGATATGGAGATATGTATATTCATTAAGGAAATCTAGTTATAAGTACCATAACAAAGTGACCAGGTTCGCCATATCCCGCGTGGCTGACGCACACTGCACACGCTACACCCACCTGACGAAGCCGCTGTGGCGTCACGACTCACGAGTGAGCGACCCGAGGCGCGGGGTCACGGGTCAACCGCTCAGCACTAAGCACTTGATAATTATGTCATTACCACTTGTTACCACTTGTTAGACGGTAATCCTTACGAAGCACGCCACTGATAGCTCGGTACGGATTAAGCTATGTAATTTCATGCTTTATTGCACAATAAGGAGATTAGTAATATTATGCTTCTATGTCACATTTCTTTCGGTTAGGTTTATAACCAAGATAAAAGCAACCCTATCCTTATGTTCCATTTATCAATTTTTGCTTTTAGGTCTAAATCCTTTTAAAACTCAATTATATTAATTTAACAGGAAGAACCTTTTGTAGTAGGAAACATTAAAATCATAAATAGGTAACGTTTTTGTTTTGTTTCAACTGGACGTCGACAGTAAACCATCAATCTTTCAGAAAATCGTAAAAAGTGATCAATATTGTCCGAGCTGTAACAACAAGTTTCATCTGAACTCCCGCTAACAAAGTTGTCCACTCAATCTTTCTGGCTTAGAAGTATGTCCCACTGAAACAGGGCATCAATAAAAACGAGCCGACCTATTTTTAACTGTATTGATCGCCATAAGCTGGATACAGATAAAAAGCGGCAAGGACGCGGTATACGTACTGAGGACCTACCTGAACTCTCGCGCAGAGAAAACTTAGGTTTCTTAAACTGAGATTACACGATAATACCTTCACGTCTCTCTTCGTCTCGGAAGTTTACCCTACTTTTCTTCGTTATCCATACCAACTATCGCACTAAGAAGCGGTGAAGTTCGGAAATCTCTTTGCCGCCAGATAAGTTCCCTTTTAATGGCTATTCTTTTTCTTATCGAGGCTATGCTTATCAGATTATCTTGGCCATTGGCAATCTCACTACTAATAATGCATTTATTAGAATAAGGGCATGAAGGACAAGGCGATAGATAAGTTTGTTGTGAGGTCAGGTCACCCATATCCTAGTAGATTCTTTTAATAGTTTTTATTGAGTTCAGTAGATCCGTGTTACGTATATTGTGTCGTGGGAGTGTAATCGCAGTACATCAGTATTCACGACACGCGTCGCCGTCGCGGCATCGCCGGGAACGCGCCGTCCGCGCTGATTGCAGCCTCACAAGCACTCATTACTTCTGCTCGGATAATCTGCTGCTCGAGTAATAGTATTGCAATTACTATTGTAGTTTAATTTAGAGAATTCTAAGATTTATTACTTAAATGAAGATTTATAAATTTCTAATGGAGTGTTGATTACTTATTTCGCATTTTCTTTTCTGTCATTCTCACGTTACAGCATTATTAGCCAATTTTGTCTAGATGTCTCTATTTAAGTAATAAAAACTTCTGTATTGGTTAGAATGTATCCATCTAAGGTAGAACCCCACCGACCTGTAATTGCTTTGTCACTCGTCTTTGTCGAGAAGCCTCCCGTTAATCTGACCCTACACAAGATTTGCGGACCATACCTACTTATACCTATATGTGTTTGATGACCTACATATTGAGGAACTTACCATTTATTACGATGACTTACGAGGCTCATGTATTATTTATAAGAAGCTCTCTGGCGCTCATATGGATTGCGCTTGATTTTCGTACAATTTGCTCAATCAAGGTTAACTAAAATATTTACTGCTCGTTACATCAATGTCATGTTAATTATTCAGCACCAGGAAGATGGATGCGTAACAGGGTGGAGTGTATTGGCTGCTGTCTGTCCTTGTGTTATTTATTTATACATGTATTTTCAAAAATATGCTGCACTAAATACCGAAAATGACAAACAATTGTGTCCAGTAGATAAAACACATTTTATAAATCCATAAAACGGATATCTGTAAAATATGAGTAAATAAATGGAGCAGCGCGCGTCGATACAAGCTTTAAAATATGTTTGAACGGAAATTGAGTTAGTCGCCGCTCGGCTATCGCTTATGGATTATATTATGTGTTGAATCTGGACTCTTTCACTATAGAAACCCTGCTATCTAAATATTAGGGCCAACATGAAAGAGATATGTGTTTACAAAATAAAGCTTTACCTATACAATCACTGATGTCGGAGACAATAGGTCAGTCCTTTAGAACCCTCTTTTATCAGATAATACCTTTGTTAAGGCTGTCCAATACATAGAGTATGTACATGACAAGTATTTCTAAGTAGGTGGCTTGGTAATGACTGTATTCTGTTCTAGACTACAATAGGCTAGACAATGTTGTGTCTTGTGCTGATAAAAATAGATAAGTAATTGACATAATAGCACGAGTGAAATAAAGACAAAATAGGCTAAATACCAAAACAAATAAAGATAGAGTTTTGTATAAAATTTTCGTCAGACGCAGATCGTGAGTTTGCATATTATAAAAATTTGGTAAGCATAGCAGTATTTGGTAAAACAACTTGTCTAACCACAAACAGTTGACTTGAACCCAAAAATTAGCATCGTAATGAAAACAAACAAAACATTCGGGAACGAGTGACGTCAGCGTTGTTCCACTTCCCACAGCTCGTGCTGTCGAGGGCTTTCCTAATGCGCTGGCTAAGCACTGACTCAATTAACCCTCAGATAGCGCCCGGCGGGTTGGAAGAGAAGCGAGACGAGCTAATGCCCTTTCATGAGGGTCTGCCTTACCCCACCCCCTGACCGCGGTTACAAGTAAGAAAAGTAGTACAAAATATTTAAAAAAAAAGGTCTTCAAATAGTAAAATACGATACTGTTTATTTCTGTAAAGGAATTTTCAGTTTCTGGAAGCTGCTAAAATTACATAATAATAAAATGATCTTCAAATCTCAACAATCTCGGAGAACGGAAAGTAGAGCACAGGGAGTTATGATAAAGTAATTGGACAAAGTTTTATTAAGTTGAATATAAATTGGACTTGTTAATAGGTGGAAGTTGAGCGAGACATTAAAGTTGGCAGCACGTAACTTCAGCCATTCATAGCGACCTTGAACACAATGGTAATGTACGGGAACATGGGCATTCATGTTAATATGAGTTTAAACGGCGCTCTTAAGTTTAAACGTTTATCACAGAGGATACATACTTAAGGGTTAACATCATTTTTTTAAAGCTTTGTAAAAAGTTATAGTTCAGACAGAACTTTATGTAACGTGTCTGATTGTTTTCATAAAACTGTTGGCCACTGTTAAGTAACGCTTCCATCAAAGACCTGCAAAGTGCACTAAACAAATTGACTTTGTCAGGTAAAACAGAAGTCAATAAGCGTGCAGCAGTCAGTCCTGATCACACACGTCCTACGCCCCCGCGTCGTTTACCCTCGGCAAGTATAGGCAGAGCCCCCGGGTTCCCCCATGTTTTTGTTTTCCTCCGACAAGTGCGCCAACACGGCCTCGGCCAGGGGTCTCAACTGGATTGTCAAACAAGTCACGTGGTAAACAAAGGGTTGCTGAACCGGGACTAATTATAAGGCTATCAGGCTAAATATTTGACGTGAAAAATAAATGGACCTTTCGGAGAATAGATGGACATTTGCGAAGCCATAAGTCTCAACAGAAGGGTTGTGTGTGGTGTTGTCTCGTAAAGGATTAATGTTATTTACACTGAAGAGATTATCTGAACAATGATCCCTTCCCTACCATAACTATATTATACGTTAAAGAAGATGCTGGCTTTATTTAAACGGGTCAATTTATGTAGGTACTTATACTATTCTGAATAAAAAAAAAATCTACCTTTTTATCATATGATGATGTAAAAATCAGATAGTGATACAATAAGTTACGTGAAAAATAGGATCTATTTTATTTGGAACTCTCCCTCGACCATTCGTTACTGGTCTATAGAAGTTGTTACAGAATGCTTGGCGACCTGCCAACGCAGGGAACTGTTAAGTTTACAAAGTTTCCATTTATTAAATTCTGCGGCTTACTTAAGTTAGTACCTGAACTGACTTCGTAAAATATAACCTACACCAATTACTGACTTAGGTAAATATAACTATTTGCTTACATGTTTTGTTAGACGCCACTATAGCTTAATTATTAACGTTTAATTTGAAAACCTGAGTCACAGTGACATTAAATCAACATAACGCCGAATTATTTGTAGGTTAACATGACAAGTTACTTCTTCCACTCTTATCTACCACAATGATGATTACAATTGATCTAACCTCCCACAAACAAGCAAAGCTACTTCCATCCTAACTAATATTTACACATTGTAAACGATAACTCCTAAACGCGTCCCTACACGAAACAAGAAGGGATTCATTCTCAATAAGTAATACTTATAGACGTTAGAGCGAAGGGTCCCGGCGAGGAGCCCCGGGGGACGCCGGCATTTCATCTACCCCACACGACGAGTGCTCGCAGTAGTTGGTGATTTTCATGCACATCGGAGGGGAGTAATGCATTTTATTCGTAGGGACAAGTCTTTGAAGTCGGAACATTCCGATTACAAGGGAGGGTAAGACGTTGTGCGGTTTGCCTTCACGCAAACCTTCGAGCGTGCAATTTTTATTTCGTTTAAAATTTGCTGATGGACACATATGCCTTTGAAGCCGATTGTTATTTATTTGTGGCCCTTCTGGAAATGTGAGGGTCGGTATTTCCTATTCCTTAAATAAATAACATAATATTTTGTACAAACCGTTATATCTGTATCTACTACATGACTAAGGACGAAACACAAAAACTAACATTTTCCGTCTTATTGAGCCACAAAGTTATTTTTCATCTATCATATTGTGCCTTCATTTCTTTTGAAGTCTTCTGTAATAATTAATGCGTCAGGTACATCGTTGCAGATGAGATGTGGAGCTCGGTGGAGAGCGGCGGCAGCAACGGGCGCGCGGTGCCGTGCGCGCGCGGCAAGCACTCGGCGACGCTGCTGGGCGGGCACGTGTACGTGCTGGGCGGCCGCGGCGCCGGCGGCTCCGTGCCGCTCAGGGACTTCTGGAGGTACAGCCTTGGTGAGTCTAACATATTATGTTTATGAAAAATATGCTTACCTAAATACGTTCCCACAGTTACCAGGTAATCCTAATATAGTAATATGTACATGTTAACTAATACCAAATCACAATTAAGGTACTTGAAGTCCATCCATATTATTAAATTAGTTTACTTTAACAAACACATATATATAAAAGTATTGATTGCACATCAACCGTTCTTCTGTATCCCAGAAACTCATATATCATATTAAAAGCATCTTAAAAATACCCACATATTTCAAGCAATAATAACCCATACCAGCGCACGACATAGCATAATCGTAATAATATCTTAACACAACGTATTTCCTGTGGACCCAATTGTTCTCCTTGAGGAACTCCGACCTGAATACGGCCCTCCTCGTCTCGCGAAGAGGCTGTCGCTGCCAGTCAATGGAGAGCTCTCAGCTAAAACGTGTCTTTTCTTCCTCCCGACTTCAGATGTAGCCTCCAACTGACGTTTAATTAGGTCGAGCCTCATCACCCGACTCAAACGCTAATTACAGAATCTGAACTTTTTTGTTACACGGAATGCTAAATGAGCCTTTTGTTTGGAAATTGTAGTGGAAATACGCTCGTTTTGTTTGGAGTATATTTTTGTACGAATTCATTGGGACAAAGAAAATAGAATACAATGCGATGACATTATACTGATATAAAAATACGTTGATAATTCATGAGATAGGTAGGTAGTAGAAGTTTGTTCACTAAACTCCACAGTTAATGAGTTTGAAAATAATCGAACTTAAAACATTTTCTTGAACCAGTTCTGTTTAACTCTGAACACTACACAACCGGTATTAAACTGTTGTGTTTATTTCCAGCGACGGGTAAATGGGAGAAGCTGGAGTGTCGCGGGGAGCCGCCGCCGTCGCTGCAGGAGCACAGCGCCACGGCGCACGAGAACAAGATCTACGTGTTCGGGGGCGAGGCGGGCGCGCTCTCCAACGAAACGCCGCTCTGGATATACGATACAGAGGTCAGCATGTACTTCTGTTTTCATAAACATTTTCAGTTCGACCCGAAGCACAGACTTTTTGACGAGGTTGGCTTTATTACACATTTAAAGCACTTGTGAACATAAAAATATTATTTTATCGTGCCCGAAGCGCAATGGCGTGAGGTGTACAAAGTACACAAACATTTTTACTTCGTAGACTTTTACAATCAAGTTGTATGATCTAACAATTTCTGGGGCGCGTAATAAAAATGCCCATGAACATCACGCTATTCTGAATAGAGTGTACTGAAGCGTGCCTACCGTTTAAATCCTTGTATGAGAACAAGCATAGCTGGCGGAAACAATGGCAACCAGTAATTGATGTGTAACTAAAATATGAGTTACTAGCGGCCCGCCCCGGCTTTGCTCGGGTGCAACGCTGATACCTACACTATATATCTGTCGCAGACAAATAGTATAATATGGCATTTTACATACGGCGTCGTCAGTTTAAAAACGTTTGCGGTTATGTAATATGCCGAAGGCAAAATGTCAAATCATTCAATCGTTATAATGCGACGTTAGTGTTATTTTAGGGTGACTATGCTCATTAAAATCTCGAGAAAAACTTTGAATTACATACGTCGTCGCTCGCTTCGCTCGCTCTGTTGCAAGGTCACAATATCTAACATAACCTAACCTATTGATCTCTGTCACAAAGTCGAACCTAATCAAGCAATTGATTTCTGAGCCTATGAATATATGAATATTCGATCAAATACATGGTTTTTTGACCAAAAATACTCTGCAGGAGTCCTTCACGACCCAGGGTCTATGGATACCTTAGCATTTTTGACGTGCTGGATAACCTCAAAAACTAAATACTTCAATTTGCCTCGGCATTATGTATATGGTGTTTAAATTTTCGATGAAATGTTGAGGCATATTATAAAGTGACACGGCAATCTACATTTTGCCTTGGGCATATTACATAACCGCAAACGTTTTTAAACTGACGATCCCGTATGTAAAATGCCAAATTATACTATTTGTCTGCGACATATCTACACAATCATAAAGTTCTGTAGTGCGAAGCACAGCCTTCGACGCACTACTTGGTATAGGCACGCGCCCCTAGGCCCCCGCGCGGCCCCCCGGCCGTTACCGCCGCAACCGCGATGTCCCTGCATTTTAAATTTGTAATATCTTCGAAAATATTCATTTAAATTACATGCTGTAAAGGGCAATATTGATCTATATTACATGCACAATTTATTAAAAGTCCTTAATTGGATAAGGGTTAATACTGTATAGCTTAAAATCGCTTTTTCGTAAATAAGTAATAAATAAACGATAAAAAATGGTTATTGTGGGTTATCCTCAAGAGATAGACATATGCCATCGCGGACTTTTTTGTAGATCTTTTTAAGGTGCACAATACTGTAGTACATTATTTTGATCTATCTCGTAGGGTTCAGCCAGCGTTTGCAATGTAAGCGCAAAAAATTTGTTCATTTACTTAAATCTCTAAGATTATCCGTGTTCCTCTACTATATTATGCATGTATTATACATATAAACCTTCCTCGTGAATAACTCTATCTATTAAAAAAAACTGCATCAAAATCCGTTGCGTACTTTTAAAGATCTAAGCATACATAGGGACAGACAGCGGAAAGCGACTTTATTTTATACTATGTATTTTATACTATGTAGTGATAGTGATAGTGAAGGTACGTAGGTACTTGTGCCTGACCCTGTACAAATTATAACTTACGCCTGAGTCGGTCGCGTGCTCTCGGCTCAGTGCAGTGCGGCTGTGCGAGCACACGTGCACGCGACCTTATGCTAAACAATGCTAATCATCAAGGACGGCTCTCGGTTTTTAAGGACCAAGTACTTCTGGAGTTTGTTCGATACCGTCGGCATGGGGAGGCACTTTGATGGGTACATAAGTATTGTACTACATACATATTGTAATGGGAAGCATAACATAGTCAATTGATTCGATTACTATCATGATTGTCATACGGCTTCAGTGCCTACTACTTATCTCGAAGTCAGTCGAAGTGCACATTAAAATTGGCTTAACACAATAAAGAGGCCATTAGTTAACATGCTGACACTAAGTTCTGTAATACCTACTTCCCTATTTACCTACCTATATCAAACCACGTAGGCAAATCTCATAGTTTTTGGGAGAATGGAATAATAAACATGGGCAAGTCTGAGGTGTATGCCAAACTCAAAATCGCTGAGCATAAGTATTTCATGTAACCTTGTGTTCGTTCCAGACCCAGATCTGGCGCAAGCTTCCGGGTACTTCGAACTACTCGTCGACACTCAGACGGCGGGGGTCTCGCGAGCCGCGCTGCGCCGGCCTGGGCCCCCGCGGACGGCGAGGTCACTCCGCGCACGCTCTGAAGGACTGCCTACTCATATATGGAGGCTATAAGGACTTAAGAGGGTCCACGAACGAGCTGTGGGCTTTCCATTACGGTTAGTATTTTTTTCTTTCTAGTCAGATTTTCAAATTAGACCACCATATAAAGTTCACTCCCATTCCCCGTGTGTAATGTTTCCATCTACCGTATATCCACCCACCAAATGTGTTCCTACAAATTTGTTAATCTATAAAACTAAGTTAATGTTGGTGATGTGTTGTGGCCCCGTAGAGTCTCAGTCGTGGCACCAGGTGCGCACGGCGAGCGCGGGCCCGGCGCGCCACCGGCACGCGGCCGCGCTCTACGACAACCGCCTGTACGTGCACGGCGGCCAGTGCGACCTGCGCGACTGCAGCGACCTCTGGTACTACGACACCAGTGAGTACACACAACCAGACCTGACTATCCTATATATAGCCTTTTTAATATATATAATGCAATTTTAGTCCCTAAAGTATTTTATCGTTATAATTAAAATAATATGTGTTGCAGTGTCCCGCGTGTGGAGCGCGGTGCGGGGGTCAGGGCGGGCGGCCCCGGGCGCGCGCTGGGGGCACGCGGGGCTACGCGCGGGGGCACACCTCTACATCTTCGGCGGAGAGACGCACGGACACTCCACCAACGAGCTCTGGAGGTTCCACTTCGGTAACACACCTATTTTTCTACCCATTCCTTTATAAGTCCATTTGTTTCATGTTAAGAAATGACAATAGGTACATATTGTTACGATTATATTTTTTTACAGCAACGGAAACTTGGGAACGAATAGTCCAAAGTATAAAGTGGCCGTCTCCGCGCGTGGACTGCTGCGCGCTGCTGATCCCGTCGGCGCCCCCGCGCGTGCGCTCGGCGCCGGCCGGCCGCATCGCCGCCAACCGCCACTCGCTCAACTGCCGGCCCGACCCGCCCGCCAGCCTGCTCAAGGAGATCTCCAAGCTCTCCTCCTTCCACATCCGCAGGGCGGCTCGCTGCTCCTACAGCGTGCTCGATGGCGACAGAGACTCCACCGAGAGCCTCGTCAGGCAGGAAGCCGTCGCACTCTCCAAGTCTCACTCGGCGTACATCATCGACAAGCGACAGCCTGCCGACGGTGGCGAGAGTCCTCGAGAGGGAGACGTTCCTGAATACAGATCAGAAATGTCTCGGGAACCCATCTCAGTACCTGATTTTGCGGACATGATACTCCCGACACCAGTACTATCACCAGTCGAAGCTACAAAACTTGTTTACTTGGACTCTGAAGAGGAGGAAGACATGAGGCGGGAAATTAACAGTATGAAGAAGAATGACAATACGTCATCTGTAAAGGTAGAAGGCAAAGTGACCGTTGTCACAATACCTAAGTCAGCCTCCGTGAGGTTCACTAAGGACACGATCATAACTGACGAGGAGGACACAGAGCTGTCGACGTCGGACTACGCGAGCGCCGAGCGAGTCAACAGACTGTCGGGGAACTCGCTCGGCTTCAGCAACCCGCACTACCTGGGGCCGGACGTGCGCAACCTGGGCGCGGCGCTGACGCCGGACTCGGGCGTGGGGCCGGGGGACATCGAGCTGCAGGAGCTGGGCCCCCGCGGCCGGCCCGCGCCCGCCACGCAGCTGCACCTGCTGCTGGTGGGCGGGAAGGAGCCGCCGCACCTCGCGCTGCTGCAGAACCCGCTCTCCATGTGGACCTACCGTCTCTTGTAACTTAGTCCTGTACGCGTTAGTCTAGACCTTCGTCCATTAGCGGAACTAGGCTCCTCCGGGGCTGTGCGTAGCCGTCGACTCGACGTTTTCAATTAGATTATTTTTGTGGCTCTAACTTTTAAGAGAGGTGATCTTTGTATAAATGAATAGTATTGAGAATCATGTGAACGTGCTTTTCGAATCGTTGACGTCCAAATTATTGATGTAAAGAAGATACTTATGAAACTTAGTTTAGTAGACGCGAAGTTTACGGCCTCGCATTTGTAATTAAAACAAGACGTACGGCTAAAAACATTTTAGAAGTTCTACTTATTAGGTATAAAGGTTCATATTCCGTACGTACTATTTTACAAGTAACAATGTTAGTTTAAAATACTTTATATTAAAAAAAACCTAGTTATTGTCCCATTATCTTGATTATTAATTAATTACTTTTCCAAAGTTCCCACATTCCAATTTCTATGTATTGACTATTTCCAGATCTTCCATTTGTTTGCAACCAATGCCACGTACTACTTACATTAAGTAGGTCCCTATAGTACCTACCTACTTCTGTCTCGAACTACAGCAGGTAGACTTTAACGAGTGGCACTTAAAATAGACCTGACTTCCGTCGTTCTTTTATTACAACTTGTTTAAGTTTAGATTTGCCATTCTGCTTGTTGCCAAGTTGTTAATTTGTTGTATTAAGTTTTACATTATTGTTAAACATTGTTTGATATTTTGTTGTTATTTTTAAATGTTTTTATGGTTTTACGAGACAATCATTAAGAATCTTTAAGTTACACCTGTGTTTATATTATATTTTAAGGAGACAGTAAACAAGAATGACATTAGGTCGTTTATAAGTAAGCCTTATCAAGATTAGGCCAATGTTTAAATAAAGTAGTTATAAGGTTCCAAAATCCCTTCCAAATTATAAAAGTCTGTCACGACGTAGAAGTAGGTGACTAAATTAAATTTATTAGAGTAGCCATGTCGGTGTCGGTGGCACTACGTTACTTATGAGAACATACTCCTGTTGGTACCTACTATTTGTATTTTTTTATTATTACTTAGGTGCAATATGATTTTATGTAATGTATGTTCTGTTGTATGTACATGGATGGAGAATGAATTTTAATATTTAATTTTGTAAATATATTCTATTTTTTACCTAAATATATTTTTAATTTATGTCACTATTAATAGTTATTGTTTTATCGCTCACGAGCGGTCGCTGTAGATCGCAACTTGATAATGATCGTCAGATAGTCAGTTGGCCTGCCATTAGTCTAGCCAGGAGCTTACCATGACTACAAAAACAGATCGCTAGTTCACTTTAACATTTCTATCTTACGCACCTAATTATTAAAAAGAACTGTTAAGTGCCCTAGTGATTTCCAAAACAGTGTTAGCTAACATGCTCTGTGTATAAAACTACCTGAGCAGGCTCGTTCGTCCCATGGTAAGCCTGTAGGTAACCGTACAAAGTGAAGGTCCATTTATGACACGTCGCTAAGACGAGAGCAAGCCGAGTAGCATTTGCTAAGACTGAGTACTGTGTAGCTGTGACATAATCTACCTAGGTACTCATGTTTTTATCTATAATATCCAATTGCCCGATCCTACAGAGATCTGTATTATTTAAGGTTACCTAATATCGTGAATTTGTCCGCAAATGAAATATTGTAACTACTTTTATGTATGCGTTATGTAATCAACTACAACAGATGTATTATTTACTTTTTTTATTGTTACTATTGTGATAATTTGTATTGTATTAAGCTTTTACTTTACTCATACATGTATGTGGTCGGGCCTCGGTTAGCTGGGTGCAACTGCCAGTATTTTTAGAACATAATTGATAAACTCTAGACACGTTTTATGAGACAATTTATTAAGGTGTGTTGATCACATAAAGCCAAGTCGTCGTTTTGTCCGTGCACCCGGCGGATCTCGAGTTGTAATCCCAAACCATTTTGTAACAACATTCAGAGTATTGCGATGACCGCGCGTTTCAATAGACTCAACAATATTCGAGATGTTATTAAACGTAGTTATGTCCTACAAACTCTTTTGTTTACTCCCATTTTAGTTATGTTATCTTATGTGACTACACTATGAAAATCATGAAATAAAAAACAAATATTTCTGATAAGTTCCTTTAATGTAAATTTACTTTAATAATAAAGGTAGTCAAAACAAAAGTAATTGTCGCAACGGGCGACAGTCAAAACTATTGCATCTAAAGATAATGTCATAATAATGAAATCATGTAGCAAGTAAAAATACAATAAAAATATAATAAGCTTAATAAATTAGATCTAAATTCGTCGAAGATCGACGTTTATATAACATTGTACAGCGTACTAACCAGCCGTACGTCAGCGCTAACAGCGACAATACAACAACAATATAATGTTGGGGCTAATGCTCCATTATAATCACTTCATATACTAGTAATAGTAGTATTCTTCTCTTGGTCTAAGCTGACCCTAAGTTATGTATAATTAATTAATAGAAAAAATCTATAACCCCGTCGTGTACGAAAAGAGCGCCGCAACCAACGCTAGCAATTCAAAAACTTAGGAAAAACACATAACTAAATAATACAGATTTAATATAGGAATCTAGAAATTCTAATTTGATTGATGATTAATTTAAATAAGCAAAAATTGATTTACAACTGTAAACACGGCTTACAGAACAAACTACGTGAGGCGACACACTGAATTAAAAGTGACAGAAACTAGTTTTAATTGTTTTACGAATATAGTAAAGAAATTATGTCCATGTGTCATATACCTAAACATGAAAAGCTTCAGTTGATTTAATTTTGTACTATATTGCCTTATCAGACGGTTCATAGTATAAATTACTTAAGTTATTCTTTAAAATATATGTTTCTTTAGTTGAATTCCTTATATGAAGAGCCCTAGAAGAGGAAAGGGGCATAGTCGAGGTTGGAATACGTTCGAGTGTGTGCCTACTGCGTGGCGGGTGCGGGCGCGGCGGGCGCGGGTGGGGCCACAGTGCCGGCGGCGGGGTCCTCGAACTCGACGTTGAAGAGCGCCTGACACGCGGCCCTGGCCGCACACTTGCGCGCCTCCTTCTTGTTGGGCGCCTTGCCCACGTAGGTGTTGCCGTCCACGTCCACGCCCATGGTGAAGAGCATGTTCTGCGGGCGGTCGCCGTCCACGGCCAGCTCGCGGTACTCGAGGTGCGGGCGCATGTAGGTGAGCAGCATGCAGGGGTGCATGGCGGCGGCGCGCGCGGGCAGCGGCTTGGCGGGCGCGGGCGCGGGCGTGTCGGCCGCCGCCAGCGCCAGCGGCTTGAGCGCCGGCACCTTGTGGCCCTCGTACTCCCACTCCGTGAACAGCTTGTGCAGCGCGAACGACGCCAGCTGGATCATCGGCAGCGCCTCCTCGTCGCACGTGCTGTCGCCGTTCGTCGACCCTGACACAGTAACCATTATCATCTTCCGACACCCATAACACGCAACATTGACCAGATTTATTTATTGTCCGTGTTCAAGAACTAAACACAGGTTCACCTTGCCACCTCTACATAGTACTTACCGCTGTCACTGGTGACGGCTTTGTTCATCTTCTTTATGATGAGGTCTCGTATCGCTTGCTCGGCGGCCGCGTTACGAGCCATCAATTTATTTTCACCTATAACATGACACCGGTCAGAAACGCACAAAATTGTATCAAATCGACATAAACATTTTTACAAACACGTACCATAGCCTTTGTAGCAGTTGCCATCTATTGTGAGATCTGCACAGAAGCTGTGTGTGTTGGTCGCCTTGTAGTACTGATTGTTTGCTGAGGGTTCCACTTTAAATTGCTGCAGAAAACAAATAACGTATATAAAATACATAATCTTTGATGAATTGTGTGTGGTGAAGTGAAGTTATTGTGTCATATCTGCGGTACGGTTTGTGGGTACTCACATTGGCCACCTGCTCGTTGGGCATCATCTCGTTGAGCACCATGAGCGCGTTCTTGGGCGTGAGCAGGCGCCGCAGGTTCTCGTTCTGTCGCCGGCGTCGCTCCTTGTTGCTCACTTTCTTCACTGAAACACAATGATATTATGTCAAGGCAACGGCGGACGACGTAATATACGCGCATTCAAATATTTTAACAAAATTATTTTCAAATAAATAGGTTGGATGTCTCTTCGTTTGAATTAAGTTTTATAAAAAATGAGAATGGTAACAGGCTTAAAAAGATTGGTTTTAGGCATGCATAGAATCCTTACCTCCGGGCAACTTGCTCTTCATCCAGTGTGGGCGTACCACACCCGAGGCGTCATTCTTAGGGATGGCCAGCGCCATCTCGGTGTCCACTGTCATCTCTTCTTCTGGCTTGGCCTAGTATTGGTAAAAATAAGCCAATTAAATCCCTTGAAAATGTTGGCTGCTTTGCACACAACCTAATTCCCTCAACAGGTAGCACTGCGAAGTGATTAACGCACTTGAAGGGTCACAGAGTTCAGTAAAAACATCACAAAAACCATTTTGTTGTTTAGCTCAAACTTCAGGTGATAATAATATATAAAATCCCAATTTACAAAAAAGGCCGGCTAAAATTTGCCACCCTAAATAAAAATAAAACAATGAACCGAGCCACCCATACTCACTTTTGGTATAGGCTGAATATTCTGCGGCATCTGTTTCCGCGGCGCCTGACCGTACGACTGTCGACATAGCATACATTAAAGCAACAAGCATTACACCTTCAAGTCCCACAACATTTACACTTTGATAGAACCAAACCAACCTACTCATACTGCCAAAGTGTGTTTGTACACTAATGAAAACCACTAAACATTCAATAAAGGCTTTAATCTAATTTGAAGCGCCTATTTAAACAGCCCTACTTTACACACTCTGAAAATCATCGTGAACAAACACACCAAGTTACAGCGACAAAATGATTGTGCGTGCGTGGGTACTCACTGCCGAGTAGAACTTAGCGTAGGGCGGGTATTGTCGCGGCCGCTGCAGGTAGCCGCCCGGCGGCGCGCCCGACACCAACTGGCGTCATTCAGCCGAGTGGGCGATGCGCTCCACCACTCACAACCTCACGCGCCATGCACACATAACTCAACTAACCAAAACGAACAGCCAACAGCTGAAGAATCTTCTCCATGTTAGTGGATAGAAACATCACAAATACAAAGGAAGTAACAAACAAAGATTATTAAAAGATAACTCCATCCAGGAGAAGAAAAAACCAAATACAAAACAGAATATTGTAAAGCAGCATTCTTACTTCACCTCACACGGCATAGTGATGGTGGTCACACATCACCCATCAACATCCATATTCCTATCATGTCTGCCACCCAGTAAAATTGCAACCCTACCTCATCTTACCAATGGGGGACCATATGGCAATGTTTTACTAATTCCAGTTACAATTTCAGAGGGTTGTCACATGTTAGAAATCCGGAGCAGCTTATGTCTACTTAAGTCTAGAGAATGCTGTATGTTGACGAATGTTATTTTCGTGACCATACTGCTTTCTCAAACCACATAGCTACCCTCTGAGAGGCTTTTATCGACATCTTGAAAAGTCTCACCACAGGCAAGTTGAAAATGTAAAGGTGTAAGGCCCTGGTGGCTACCAAACATTGTAAGGGACAATACGCAATGCTCTGATATTGCACTTATCTCATACATTGTTGGAACTAGATGTGCTACATTAAAGCTCAGTAAGAGGGTAGCTTTAGACTTATTGGCCAGTACCAGGGCTCTCGGGGCTCGGCATAGCGCTGTGGTAACAGACATTTTGTTTTATATAAATATATTTTATATATTTAAGCTATATGCAAATTAGTTTAGAGAGCTACCTAACGGTAACATGAATCTATCCTTAATTAAATGGATTTATTTATTAATGCATTAATTATTTTCAAAGTTAGTCCACTAATTTATGATCGGATCATAACTAGCTAGCCTTAAACTAAACAATACAGGATATAATAACATATTTTTTTATAAAAATGTACTTTGTTCACTGTTCTAAGTTTTGTAAGAAAATAATGACTACTTACGATATGATCATAGCAATAGGAGTAAAAACATTAAGTATTGTTGCAAAATAATCAAATATACAAGGAATAATAATTAACATGTACCTCTCCTGCTGACACAAATTGTCCGGGTGTGTTGTAGCGGCCAGAGAATCTTGTGTTATCTACAATCATAAAAACAAAAATGTAAACATAATTTTACATAATATAAATACCAATTACATATGTATAATACATTGTACATTGCAATACATATGTATTTAATCCTACAGGGCTACATGTACATTGAAGTCATATTAAGTATTTATTGATAGGATTTAAACACTAAATCTAATTAAATAGGTTTACCATTTAATAAGGCCACAGAACTTTCCAAAAAATATTAATAGACGCTATTTACGTCCACAGTCCAGAAAACACGAACAGCATGTTGATATTTTTCTTATCCTCTGTTAACAGCAGTAGACGAAAAAGTGCCCAAAATATAGTCATACGGGCACCTATTATTAAACACAGCTCAGACATACAAAACACAAACAAAATAGTATTTGAAAGCCAACAATCAGTTACCTTGTAACTAGGAAAAAGGAGATAGTAACTTAGAAAACGTAATTTATAGGTTCGCACTAAAATACCATTATTGTTGGTGAATTCTGTGTCAGGTTCGGAGGAAATAATCTTTAAAGTAGAAAACAAACAAATATACGGTGTTGAACTTACATTGCTTATTATAAGCCATTCTTTGGACTCGGTTGTTCAGATTCAAAAACCTAAATGCACTAATTTTGTATACTTTTTATGATATTCTAAAAAACAACCCAGAATTAGTCACTTCATACAACAATATAAGAAAACATGGCGGGCCAGCAGTCATCAGGTGCGTTCAATTTAGTCAGAATTTTGATTGTAGGTACGTTCAAAATTACGCATCTTAAACAATAGTCTGCCGCATGCTGCCGTAATGATGTAAAATATAATTTTCTTTCCTTGACATTCCTTAGATAAACTATTGCACGTTCACAAGATCTGCTCATAATGGGTTTACTTTGTTCTCCAAATAAGCATTCGGGTATTTTCTTTGACTGAACTTTTGGATAAAAACATAATAATATGTATTATAACAAGTGGACTATTAAGAAAAATGTAAAATAAGTATCCAAATAAACCAAAATTTATTTTACTAGTAGTTTAGTACTACTAACTATACTGTTATGATATTTCTTACTAATTACCGAACCGCTTATTATTTATTTATTTTGTTCTTTACGACGCGTTCCAAAGCCTGAAAATAGCAACTGTTATTGATAGATAATTATAGATTAAAATAGGCAACAATACTAGTTTAAAAATGTTCAGCAAATTAAAACAGTTTTATTAACATGTAATTTGTATAAAAAGTCTGTTTGTTAAAGAATAAGCAAAACGAGAAGTCATGTCTTGTTGTGCTGTGATGTGACATGTTTCGAACGCTACCTAGCTGTCATTACTAATTTACAAGAATTTCATTGATGATTGACGATTGTTGAGTTGTGGAGGCTTGTTTTGCGAACAGTTAATTAGTTTCAATGCTTTTAACGATTAATTGAGATTAATGCATTGTTTGTAGGACACTATTGAAGTGTAGTGTTATGTCCGAAGCTGATAAGAGTGTATTCTTATTAAATGGCGGGGACGTTATGACCAGTAGCGAACAAGTGATAGTTGTTGATAGTTATTCTGTATGAAAATGTAATCTAATACTCCAATAACGAACATCAATCAGTGACACACGGATAGTTCGGGTTATTTCGTCAAAACAAGTGAGTACTTTTTCGTAATTAAGGTAAAGAGCTCAATTCCATATATGGTACATTTCCTATTTGAGTCATGAGATTAAGTTGTGTGTAAACATCAGATAATGTGCAGAACAAAATATAAATATATAAAAGATATCGTGGCTATGTGTCATCGACTTTGTTGAATGTTTAAGCTTGTGGTAATATAAGTGGGTTAGTATAACATCAAGTGGATAATATCAATATGGTACAATCACTTGGGAAGGAAAGCTGACATATGAGGTGAAGTGTTAAGATGAATAGATTGTTTCTTTTATCTTTTACTTGTGCATGGATTGTTCTAGATGCTCAGTTATCTAATATTTTATGTGAGAAAGGTCAATCTGTTTGTTTTATCATTTGATGTTAGTTTGCTTGTATGTAGTGTTTAGTCAAATATTGTAGAATATGAAAAACGAGGATAACTTTTTATGGGAATGATTTAATTCTGCAGTATATTTTTTAATACTACTATACATGAGACCTACAATCAGCTGTCTATTCAGTCAGTTCAGCCATTTATAGGTTGTCCTTCCTATAGGAATATTGGAAGTATTTTACAGAGCTGCACCGTTCTGTACTACTTAAATTGTTATATTCATTTTTGAAAGGTTTATTTGAAATAAATAATATTGTTTTAGTGCAAATGCCATAATCCGTGATGTCTTCGGTGCACTGCGTGGTGGTGTGGGAGTGGCAGTGCAATGGACAGTGGCTGCCGCACACACCAGGTGTCACGCGGACCCTGGAGCGAGCACACGCCAAAAAGTTGACAAGAGTTGTGCTGGCTGATGCTGACCCTGCTCTCAGAGGACATTATGTCAATCTCAGGACTCTGACACAATGTTTGGATAATCCAGGTAATGGTTTTCACATGTTTGGAATAAATAAATAAATCATATTAATGATTTGGTTTGTCAAACAATTTTTTGTCCTATGTGCTTCTGTATTAAGTAATAGTTTTAATGATCTGGAGATTATTATCTTATTGTTGAACTATCTACAAGAGACAATGATTCCATGTTTAACATTCTTTCGTGCCTCAATGTTAGTAATAATGAATACTTTTGTTATTGTTCTCATGTAATGACTATTGTCTTTATGAGAAAAAAGTTCTGTATTTGGAAAACTATCACAATAAATTGGTACGTTAGATAGTTCCCATGCGACCTGTGCAGCGGGCGGGGTGACGGGCGCGGAGTGCGGCGTGCGGCGCGCGTGCTACAGCGTGACGTCACCTGCCGCGCGCGGCCTGCGCTGGGAGTGGGCGCGCCTCGTGTCGCCGCCGCTCGGGGGCGAGCTGCACTACGAGCCGCTGCCCATGGAGGTAGGCGACTGGCTGGCATGTCTTCTTCAGCATGAAGATGGTCGAGTCTGTGTGCTAACTACATGCATATGCATCAGGTTCAATGTCTCCTGGAAGAAGCGTGGGCGGGCGGCGGCGAGGTGGTGACGTTCGACGGGTGGGTGGCGTCGGTGTCGCGCATGACGGCGCGCGGCGGCGAGCGCGGCGGCGGCGTGGCGCTGCTGCGACGCGCGCCGCACCCGCCCTACCCGCTCACCCGCTCCGCACCCGCCGCGCCCGCACACCCGCCGCCACCGCCCGAACGGGCACCACTCGAAGGTAGGTACCCAGTAACCAGACAGATATTGCCAGGGTAAAAGAAATCTATGATGAAAACACAATTACTATTAGTTATTTCGCTCTTTCAGGTCGCCGTCCTCGCATACCTCAGCAGCACACCGGCTCCAGCGTCCACTCCGTGCAATCTGTCCAGTCATTTCAGTCAGTGCAGTCAGTGAAGTCAGTCCAGTCTGCAAAATCGTGTCAGTCTGCTCAAACTAACGCCACGATTCCAAGGCAGGGAGCGCGGAGTGCTTCACCCCGCGACCGAAAACCCGGATTGGCGAGACAAATACTGCATAACCTCAACATATTCAGTAAGTTTCAAGAAGTGAAAAGTTTGTGCTTTATTTATCCAATTAAGAGTTTAAATAACATTCGTTTTTATTAATTGTTTAGGTAACAATAACAAGCAAACAAGCAACCAAGTGGTAGAAAGCAAGCTGAAGGAAGAGCTGGCGGAGGAGCAGCGGCACACCGACACGGAGTGCAGCAGCACGCGCTCGGGCCGCCGCCACAGCGTCGACACCGTCTCCACATACCTCAGCCACGAGAGCAAGGAGAGTTTACAGGTCAGGAATAACATTACAACTTGATTTAAAGTTGCAACATATTGTTCTTATTGTCAGATTCCTCAATGTAATTTAGCTGTGCGTTCTGCCCCTTTAGAATGTTGCGCATATCGCGTCACATCAGCTACAGTTAAGTATATAATATTAAACTCGGTGGTTGTAGAAAGACTATTATTTGTTCGTAGCAAGCGTCAGTGGGTGAGCTCCTGAACTGTAGCGGCGGCAGTGACGACGTGTTCGAGGCGCCTCCACCTCCCTCGCTGCCACCCCTCAACAGCGAGATACCTACTTCTGACGGTAGCATCGTGGGTAAGTGCATTACTTTTGTTTGGTATGATATATCATGTATGGTAATGGGCCTAAACTTATTACTTGTCTGCCTTCCTGCTGCTAGTTTCGTAGCACTTTGCTACGATTGACCCCGTTTCGTAGTATCTTCCTGCTACGAAAGTCCTCTTTGCGTAGCAGGCTACTGCTAAGCGCTCCCCCCTCGTCTTTGGATCTTCATAATTCCTGCATGCAAACTGCTATCCCTGCTACGAATGTCCCCTTTCCTAGCAGATTGCGTGAAAGCCCCGTTTCGTAGTATCTTCCTGCTACGAATGTCTCCTTTTCGTAGCATCTTGCTACGAATGACCCCGTTTCGTGGCAACTTCCTGCTACGAAAGTCCATGTTTCGTAGCAGTTTTCTGCTAAGAATTTGGCCACGTTATCGGATCTTCATAATTCCTGTAGACAAACTGGTATCTTAATAACCCCTGCTACGAATATCCCCTTTTCGTAGCAGATTGCATGAAAGCCCCCGTTTCGTAGCGTTTTGCTACGAATGACCCAGTTTCGTAGTATGTTCCTGCTACGAATGTCCTCTTTTTGTAGCAGTTTCCTGCTCAGTGCTCTCTCCACATTTATTTATTTATTTAATGAACACCAAAGCGTACAACATAACAGTTTAACACCAATTCGTTGAACAATGTCATAATCATAAAGTGCTAAAGTAAAACTTATACATAAAATTAAAACAAACTTGTTAAACAATTCCAAAGTGAAAGTTAAAACAACAAATAACAATTAAAATAAACAAAACTAAACATTAAAGATCAACACAACATGTACCAATGCTATATAAATATATCAGTAGAAAGCTCCCTATTCGTCAATAGACTCACAAAACTTTAAACAATTTTGACAAACATGAATCCATTGCGAACTAAACAAGTCACAGTCCGGTGCTGATGTCAGTAGCTTATTGAGTAGTTTCAGAGCACGAACAAGTGGGGAGTTCTCATGAGAGACCGTACGAGCTGGAGGTACAGCAAACAAATGATGTTTTCGCGGTCTAAGTTCCATTTTTGGCACCAACGGGGTGAATTGTCTTACTATCTGAGAAACTATCTCTGGACAATCTGATATCCCCCTTAGAGCCTGACAAGCAAAAGTAAGTAAGGATCTTCATAATTCCTGCACGCAAACTGGTATCTCTCCTACGAATGTCCCTTTTTCGTAGCAGATTGCGTGAAAGCCCCCGTTTCGTAGCACTTTTCCACGAATGACCCCGTTTCGTAGCACTGTGCTATGAACGATCCCGGTTCGTAGTATCTTCCTGCTACGAATGTTCTCGTTGCGCAGCAGTTTCCTGTTAAGTGCTCTCCCACACATCTTCGGATCTTCATAGTTCCTGTGGACAAACTGGTATCTAAATAACCCCTGCTATGAATGTCCCCTTTTCGTAGCACTTAACTGCTACAAATTTTTCAATTTCATAATACCTTGCTACAAATGATCCTTTTCGCCGCATCTCTCTGCTACGGATTTCCCATTTCGTAGTATATGTCAACAAGACTAGTGTCCCCTTTTCGTAGCACCTAACTGCTACGAAATTTTCAATTTAGTAATATCTTTCTACGAATGACCCCGTTCCGTAGTGTCTGTCTGCTATGAATGTTCCCGTTTCGTAGCAGTTACCTGCTAAGTGCCCCCCCCACGTCTTCGGATCTACATAATTCCTGCGGGCTAACTAGTATCTTAATAACCTCTGATACCAATATCCCCTTTTCGTAGCAGCCTGCTACGAATATCCCTTTTTCGTAGCAGCTTCCTGCTACGAGTTTTCACATTTCGTAGTATCTTTCTTCCAGTGTCGTACCTTTTCGTAGCATTTCATCATTCTGCTACAAATGTCTCTACTTCCTATGTGTTTTTGTAACGTACATGTATGAAAATATTTATTTAAGTGGTGTGGAATATAGTGGAACACCCCACCTGCATGTGTGCGTGGGGTACTGGTGTATAGCGTAGCGTGTGTGTGTCAGGCGTGGACGAGGCGTCGTCGCAGGTGTGCGTGTGGGTGCGCGCGGCGCCGTGTCCGCAGTGGGGCGCGCTGTGCCCCGCCTGCATGTGTGCGTGGGGTACTGGTGTATAGCGTAGCGTGTGTGTGTCAGGCGTGGACGAGGCGTCGTCGCAGGTGTGCGTGTGGGTGCGCGCGGCGCCGTGTCCGCAGTGGGGCGCGCTGTGCCCCGCCTGCATGTGTGCGTGGGGTACTGGTGTATAGCGTAGCGTGTGTGTGTCAGGCGTGGACGAGGCGTCGTCGCAGGTGTGCGTGTGGGTGCGCGCGGCGCCGTGTCCGCAGTGGGGCGCGCTGTGCCCCGCCTGCATGTGTGCGTGGGGTACTGGTGTATAGCGTAGCGTGTGTGTGTCAGGCGTGGACGAGGCGTCGTCGCAGGTGTGCGTGTGGGTGCGCGCGGCGCCGTGTCCGCAGTGGGGCGCGCTGTGCCCCGCCTGCATGTGTGCGTGGGGTACTGGTGTATAGCGTAGCGTGTGTGTGTCAGGCGTGGACGAGGCGTCGTCGCAGGTGTGCGTGTGGGTGCGCGCGGCGCCGTGTCCGCAGTGGGGCGCGCTGTGCCCCGCCTGCATGTGTGCGTGGGGTACTGGTGTATAGCGTAGCGTGTGTGTGTCAGGCGTGGACGAGGCGTCGTCGCAGGTGTGCGTGTGGGTGCGCGCGGCGCCGTGTCCGCAGTGGGGCGCGCTGTGCCCCGCCTGCATGTGTGCGTGGGGTACTGGTGTATAGCGTAGCGTGTGTGTGTCAGGCGTGGACGAGGCGTCGTCGCAGGTGTGCGTGTGGGTGCGCGCGGCGCCGTGTCCGCAGTGGGGCGCGCTGTGCCCCGCCTGCATGTGTGCGTGGGGTACTGGTGTATAGCGTAGCGTGTGTGTGTCAGGCGTGGACGAGGCGTCGTCGCAGGTGTGCGTGTGGGTGCGCGCGGCGCCGTGTCCGCAGTGGGGCGCGCTGTGCCCCGCCTGCATGTGTGCGTGGGGTACTGGTGTATAGCGTAGCGTGTGTGTGTCAGGCGTGGACGAGGCGTCGTCGCAGGTGTGCGTGTGGGTGCGCGCGGCGCCGTGTCCGCAGTGGGGCGCGCTGTGCCCCGCCTGCATGTGTGCGTGGGGTACTGGTGTATAGCGTAGCGTGTGTGTGTCAGGCGTGGACGAGGCGTCGTCGCAGGTGTGCGTGTGGGTGCGCGCGGCGCCGTGTCCGCAGTGGGGCGCGCTGTGCCCCGCCTGCATGTGTGCGTGGGGTACTGGTGTATAGCGTAGCGTGTGTGTGTCAGGCGTGGACGAGGCGTCGTCGCAGGTGTGCGTGTGGGTGCGCGCGGCGCCGTGTCCGCAGTGGGGCGCGCTGTGCCCCGCCTGCATGTGTGCGTGGGGTACTGGTGTATAGCGTAGCGTGTGTGTGTCAGGCGTGGACGAGGCGTCGTCGCAGGTGTGCGTGTGGGTGCGCGCGGCGCCGTGTCCGCAGTGGGGCGCGCTGTGCCCCGCCTGCATGTGTGCGTGGGGTACTGGTGTATAGCGTAGCGTGTGTGTGTCAGGCGTGGACGAGGCGTCGTCGCAGGTGTGCGTGTGGGTGCGCGCGGCGCCGTGTCCGCAGTGGGGCGCGCTGTGCCCCGCCTGCATGTGTGCGTGGGGTACTGGTGTATAGCGTAGCGTGTGTGTGTCAGGCGTGGACGAGGCGTCGTCGCAGGTGTGCGTGTGGGTGCGCGCGGCGCCGTGTCCGCAGTGGGGCGCGCTGTGCCCCGCCTGCATGTGTGCGTGGGGTACTGGTGTATAGCGTAGCGTGTGTGTGTCAGGCGTGGACGAGGCGTCGTCGCAGGTGTGCGTGTGGGTGCGCGCGGCGCCGTGTCCGCAGTGGGGCGCGCTGTGCCCCGCCTGCATGTGTGCGTGGGGTACTGGTGTATAGCGTAGCGTGTGTGTGTCAGGCGTGGACGAGGCGTCGTCGCAGGTGTGCGTGTGGGTGCGCGCGGCGCCGTGTCCGCAGTGGGGCGCGCTGTGCCCCGCCTGCATGTGTGCGTGGGGTACTGGTGTATAGCGTAGCGTGTGTGTGTCAGGCGTGGACGAGGCGTCGTCGCAGGTGTGCGTGTGGGTGCGCGCGGCGCCGTGTCCGCAGTGGGGCGCGCTGTGCCCCGCCTGCATGTGTGCGTGGGGTACTGGTGTATAGCGTAGCGTGTGTGTGTCAGGCGTGGACGAGGCGTCGTCGCAGGTGTGCGTGTGGGTGCGCGCGGCGCCGTGTCCGCAGTGGGGCGCGCTGTGCCCCGCCTGCATGTCGCCGCTGCACGCCTCTGCCGCGCCCGCCGTCGCTCTCGCCTCCTGCCAGCATCTGCTGCATCTGCACTGCCTCAACCGACAGCTCGAGCGTCTAAGACAAAACGGGGTAAGAAAACTGACACAACCGTCAATTCAGTTTTCATATTACTAGAAACTTTTCTCCACAAATTAACATTGTTTTGATATTGTTTAGGAGTCTCTGTACATCGAGTGCCTGGTGTGCGGGCTGGTGTACGGGCGGCCGGGCCCGGCGCCGGCCCCGGCCCCGGCCCCCGCGCGGGTGGTGCCCCCGCCGGGGCTGCAGCCGCGCGGCAGCATGGCGTGGGCGCTGCAGCCGGTGGCGCTGCCGCAGCATCCGCACTGCACCTCCTCCATACTCGTCACCTACAAGTTAGTATCTGGGCTTTCAAACGATGCATAATTTCTATAGACAGTAATGACTGCTTATCATAAAATCTGGTTGCGATCACTTTTAACACGATAAACTCTTGTGGTTGTCACGCTTAACATTGAAATTTTGTCTACTGATAACGTCATCGTCTTTGCTCAACGCCTAGAACATGTTTTAATTTTGTGGTTACTGTTGAAGCACAACTACAGTATGGCCTAGTGGTGACATCGGATGGTAATACGAGCGTTGTTCCCGCAGCTTCCAGTCAGGCCGGCAGGGTCCGCAGCACCCGTCCCCGGGCGCGCCCTACTACGCCGTGGGCTTCCCGCGACACTCGCTGCTGCCCGACACCGAACTTGGCCGACAGGTATTACAATTATTTACGTTATATCAATTCTTAACCGACTTCAAACAAGGAGTTAACCACGGATCTTTTGACGGGGCGAACTGATTTTGATGATTGACTATTTATTTGAAAGCTAGTGCCTCTCGTGAGGTCCAATGTTGTCAGTGGGATCTATAAGAAATAAATGTAAGACTTATTTTGAAGTCTGAAGGTTTTTCTTCATCAATAGTGGTAGTTTTGTGACGCTTATCAAAACCGACGCTTAAAGAGACCGACGCCTACCAAAAACGACGGTTACCAAAAACGACGCCTACAAAAAACGACGCTTATCAAAACCGACGCTTACTAAAACGACGCCTTCCTAAACCGACGCTTATAGAGACCGACGCATACCAAAACCGACGTCTACCAAAAACGACGCTTCTAGTTTTAGACGCCTACCAAAACCGACGGCTCTAGTAACCGTCGCCTCTAGTAACCGATGCCTCTAGTAACCGACGCCTCTAGTAACCGACGCCTCTAGTAAATGATGCCTATAGTAACCAACGCCTTTACTTACCGGCGCCTCTAGTTACCGACGCTTCCAGGTAACGACTCCTCTAGGGACCGACGCCTCTAGGGACCGACGCCTCTAGTAACCGACGCCTCTAGTAACCGACGCCTCTAGTAACCGACGCCTCTAGTAACCGACGCCTCTAGTAACCGACGTCTCTATTAACCGACGCCACTAGTAACCGACGCCTAATAACCGATGCCTCTAGTAACCGACGCCTCTAGTAACCGATGCCCATAGTAAGCGACGCCTCTAGTAACCGACGCTTCTTAACTGACGCCTCTAGTAACCGACGTCTCTATTAACCGACGCTTCTTAACTGACGCCTCTAGTAACCGACGTCTCTAGTAACCGATGCCTCTAGTAACCGACGCCTCTAGTAACCAACGCCTTTACTTACCGGCGCCTCTAGGTACCGACGCTTCCAGTTAACGACTCCTCTAGGGACCGACGCCTCTAGTAACCGACGCCTCTAGTAACCGATGCCCATAGTAACCAATGCCTGTAGTAACAAACGCCTCTAGTAACCGACGTCTCTATTAACCGACGCCTCTAGTAACCGACGCCTAATAACCGATGCCTCTAGTAACCGACGCCTCTAGTAACCAATGCCTCTAGAAACCGACGCCTCTAGTAACCGATGCCCATAGTAAGCGACGCCTCTAGTAACCGACGCTTCTTAACCGACGCCTCTAGTAACCGACGTCTCTATTAACCGACGCTTCTTAACTGACGCCTCTAGTAACCGACGTCTCTAGTTACCGACGCCTCTAGTAACCGACGCCTCTAGTAACCGACGCCTCTAGTAACCGACGCCTCTAGTAACCGTCGCCTCTAGTAACCGAAGCCTCTAATAACCGACGCCTCTAGTAACCGACGCCTCTAGTAACCGACGCCTCTAGTAACCGCCGCCTCTAGTAACCGAAGCCTCTAATAACCGACGCCTCTAGTAACCGACGCCTCTAGTAACCGACGCCTCTAGTAACCGACGCCTCTAGTAACCGACGCCTCTAGTAACCGCGGCCTCTAGTAATCTACGCCTCCAGTACCCGAAGGCTCTAGTAACCGATGCCTCTAGTAACCTACGGCTCTAGGAACTGACGCATATAGTGTGTATCTTGCCGGTTGTCTTATGGTTGCTTGTGATTTTAGTAGTCAAAGTCGTTTTGTTATTTATCAAACACGTTAACCATGGCGCATATGTGAAGTCCTGCCGTAACGTAAGGTGTGTGTCGCGTCAGGTGTTGTCTGCGCTGCGCGCGGCGTGGGAGCGCGGCGTGCTGTTCGTGGTGTGCGCGTCGCTGACGACCGGCCGCGAGCACGTGCTGGCGTGGAGCGTGGCGCCGCCGCCCGCACAGCCCGCGCACTACGCGCCGCCCGCACAGCCCGCACACCTGCTGCGGGCCGCCGTCGCCCGCCTGCAGGCGCTGCTGCCAGACTGACAGGTACTACACACTCAACAAACACCTCCTGCGTGTCAACGACCACGGATGACCTGATGCCACCAACTAAAATTTTACTAGGTGTTTAAAAAATTGCTCGGGTAAATTGAAGGAACAGAAAAATACGGTATTAAAAATTGACCAGAAAAAGTTTAGCCTAAAGGGTTGTGCAATTTGAAATTATTTTTTGTACCGCGCACCTGTTAGGGTTATCGACCTTGCCACTTGCAAGCTCAGCATTAGCAAAGTCGCACCATTCGCGCACCGCCCATGTCGTTTGAGAATGAATTCACAAAATTCGAAGAGTTTTATTTTATACTCCTTAAAAGTCTGATGAGCCTGCGTAATGTTTTACTAAACTTTGTATTAAAAATATGGGAGAAATTAAAAAAAAAAAGTTGAGCTTTAACGTAATCTAAAAAGCGATATAAAGCTTTTGACACTTATTGTAACTATGTGCCTTGTTTATTGGCCACTTGGCAGTTTTCTTTTATTTTGTCAGGTATTTTCTTATCATCGAACGATATCAACTTGATATCTCATATTAGTGGATAACCTCTTCCTCTATTTTTTATAACTCTGTAGGAAGCTTTATCTAACTTTCACGGACTAACGAATCGTAAAGAATTATAAATGTATAACGACGAAGTATAATACTAGGAAACAAGACAAGTATTTATTTACACATCGAATGGTACGTTTAAGACATTGCATTTTATAATTGTAACAAATAGCTATTGTATATTAAAAACAAACAGCTTTAGTTAATTGTAAAGTATTATTTTACTACATTAAAAATGAGTGACCAATAACAAAAAGACAAAATAGGTTTAGTAACTAGCAACACCACTAAGAGAGTTGCAATTTTATTATTATTCAACAATTATCTTACACATTGACTGTTAAAGAATCTCTCATTTACTTCAGTTCTAGCCCTCAGTCGTATCAACGAATATGATTGGTTGGCTGAAACAACCAATCACAGCTGATGAAATAATTATAAAATATGAATCGCTCTTGTAGTACCCGTGGCTAAATCTCAAGTGCATTTATTACTGCTACAGCTAGATATACCTACATAGGTATATCATTTTATATTGTATAGTAAATAGTTATTGGGTATATAATATTATGTATCTGTAGATATAAGTATACATGGTCTTCCAAACGACGCAATATAGGAATGATGTCTTCCTCACAAATGTTATGTATTTTTGGTAGCTGTATTATAAATAAGAGACTGAGATATATTCGTTATGTTATTTAGATAAAGTTAAGTTTTAGTTGGTCTGGCGTGATCCCAAATGGGCCACAAAGCATTTAACCGCATAATTGACTGTTTAGAAATGTAATACGTACTGGCTCCTTACTTTAAAGTCCAACTGCCATCACCAGTAAATCCACCAATCGCGAGTCCTTGTCTCTCATTGGTGGAGAAGTTTCGCATAGACCACATGCGAGATAACGAACTTAGCGTTTTGTTTAATCGCAAAAACCATCATTGATTGTAAGAGCTACATCAGAATCTATAACTTCATCTCAACCTGTCACTGGAGTTACAAAATTTTTAAAACGTCACCAGTTTTTTTTTAAATAGCTTTTATATTCGTGATCGCGCCAGCCTATGTAAATACGATCAGTATTTATCGATATTGTTTAGTTACAGATAAGTCTTGCCTGTAAGAAGGACGTTAAACATTGCCTCATGTATAGGTGGCGCTAGTGTCGATATCTAATTGGCCGTTATACTCTATACTTTACCTTTGTTAGCTTTCCAATAAGACTTTATAAAGAGACACTAGCGCCATCTACAATACGCTCAAACTTCTCTGTGCCTTAGTAGGATAGATGTGACATACAAACTTTATTTTTCACATTTGTATGTGCCTGTCTCGAATGTATAAAATAAGAATCGAAAATAATGTTATTTTTGTTTTCTATCGATTTATCGATATTTTATCCAGTTATCGATATTTTATCGATTAAGTTAATGTTTGCCATCGCAAGTCTTCCCGACGCAACTCTTCCGATTAGCTTTATTATTATTATTTAAGATATACAGCTATGTTTACAACAAATTATTGCTAGATTACATTTTACTGCAAATATTAATTGTATAAACTTTATTTCGACAACTATTTTATTATTGTTTAACAAGTATTTTTATTTTAATGAATTACTTTTTTGTTAACATGTACCTAGTTGTTTATTTGGCTCTCTATCTAATTGGCAATTTCAACAATAATTAAATAATTGTATATTTTGGTAATTTTTTAACAATAATTAGTCCATGAAACCAGAGCCAATTTACCTTTGTGTAAAATCCTGTAATGATACGTAAATCTTTATATGTTTAGTATAAACTTGGTAATATCCAAATGTTGCCATACTGTACAATACGACGATAGCTTGCCAAAGTTAAATAATCACAACGATCTGGAATTGATTTATATAAAGCTGTAATTTTTACGTTTGTAACGAGAAATATTTTTATTGTTTAATAAATATAGTTATTTATGAACATATTAAGTGTCATTATTTTAGTCATCAAATATGATTCACTGATAATATAAATTTTCAGAGTCTTCGTGCACAATATTTTCGGGTATAATTTGGGTACGAGATAGAAAAATCCGCAATATTAAGATTTTTCATTAACGATTTATGGATTTACTAAAATTAAATACTGAAATAAAACTTATTTAATTTTCCGATCAATTAAAACTCAGTAGTGTTTCCTTACTTACGATGTAGACGTATTAATGTTACATGCAATACCCAACTTTCCTAACGAACACTTAACAAAACCACTTCTTTCACATGAGGTTATCTATGATGCGACTATCGCGCACGTTGTTTTGTGTGTAAATGGTATAAGTCATAGTTATCACAAACCTAAAACTCACTGTTCTAATGTAAATTGATTCAAAATAGATGTCATAACGTAAAACTAATTTGTATAGTATTTTAAGTTTCTTTACCTCGATTGATAACCGCGACTATTTTAAGCCGGTGCACAGAATAAGGCAATATTGACAAACTGTCATAACACTTATCTAGGACGAACTTGAGGCGCGAACAATGAACGTAACATCCCAAACAATAGCTCGTTCAATCCTCCCGCAAATACTCACAATTTGTGCTGAGATCACATGCCCCGATAATGTATAGTTAGGTAATTAATATAACACACAATTGTCGCCTTTATTCCATAATCGATAAGACCGTCGCGACAACTTGCATAAACGCACTTCGCAAATGTTAGCAATAAACAAAAACGTTTAGTTCGGCTGATAAGAGAACCATTTAAATGCATAGCGCATGAGTTCATCCAGAAAATATCAAGATGGTAGGCCAAGGTGGTAGACGCATCCTTATGGAAGATATCTTGAGCGAGAAACAAGTCGCGCATATTATTAAGCAGTCCATTGGCGAGCATGTTAAGTATGAGCTACGAGGGAGTGACATAAAGCCAGCGACGGATGGCTTGGCGGGCTTCCTCGGCGACCACATGCGAGCCACCCTGCAAGTGTGTGCTGACGGGGAACTGAAGGATATCCACATCTTCATCAAGTGTTTACCTATTTGGAACAAACCGAAGGCGGAGTTCATTGATAACAAGAATTATTTTAGGCGAGAAAAGTTAATGTTCGAAATTATTGAGAAAATGTGTACAAATGATGGTAAGTACCTGATTTCAAATAAACTGTGAATAAATATAACTCAAATCTAGTGATCAACCAAACTTTACCCAAAATGATTTGCAAGGTACAGGCATTTGCTTGTGGGCTAAATTCATATCTGTATTTGTTTTTTATAGTAGTTAAATAGATCCGGTTATTTGTGCGGTTTGGACATTGGCGTACCTAATTCTTAAACAAATTAGGTTTTTATTTGGAATACAATTGTATTAAAACATTATTATCTTTCGTTTAACCTGGATCACAAGAAACATTAAATATATTTTACTTCGTTTTTCCTACAGATCCAAATCCTTTTTGCCCCAAATGCTATCTCTGCACGGACACCATGCTCGTAATGCCTGACATAGCCTTCGAGGGATACACGACCCAGCCTTACCTGCAGACCCTCGACTTGCCGCACCTGCTGGTCAGTGTAGCAGCCATCGCCCGCTTCCACGCGGCATTCGCTAACTATGAGACTAGGGAAACTATTGGTGTCAAGCGACCACACAACTTCTGCAAGAAATATGGATCCGTACTTGATGAGGTAGCTTTTTGTGACTCACCGTTTATGAAAGCCAGTGCCAAACTGTCTGCTAACTTTATAAAAGCGTTTTCAACAAAACCCTACCGTAACTTGCCGGATTTAGAGTCGAAATTTGCTAAAATGTACTTGGTAGCGTGCGACAGTGTGACGTACAGGGAAGAAACAGTAAACGTCCTGATCCACAAGGATCTGTGGGTGAACAACGTGATGTTCAAGCATGATAACGGAACTCCGACAAATGCTGTCATTGTGGACTTCCAGTTGATACGGTACGTGCCGCCTGCATTCGATCTCATGACTTTCTTGTACCTGACCACATCGAGAAGCTTCAGAGATGAGCACGAGCTGACCATCTGCGACCACTACTACTCGGTGTTCTGCGACAACTTGGACGAGGACACTAAGCAGAGGATGGTTGAGGTGGGCTACGACAGGAAGAGTTTCGTGCAGTGGTGCGAGCAGGCGCGCATGTTCGCGCTGGTGGAGCCGGCCAGCATCCACCCGTTCATCCTGATGCACCCGCGGCAGGCGCAGCGCGTGTTCGACGACCCCGCCACGTACGAGCGCTACGTCAACGAGGACCGCTCGCAGCCCGTGCTGGAGTACGCCGCCACCTGCCGCCAGTACCGCGAGCGGTGCCTCGAGGTCACCGAGGAGTTCCTCGAGAGGTACATACTATAAACCTAAAACAAGGATGGTTGTGTGCTGATGAAACAAAAATGTGAACCCTGCTAGGAAAGGAAGATAATTTTAAATTTTGTTTTTGATTGTTTTAAGCGAAAAACGCTATATTTTTTATGAGAATGAATGATAAAAATATTGGTAGTAAGTGTGATGCACTATATTTAATTTTAATGTTGGATATCATCTTGCATTCCTGCGGTCACTTCTGAAGTAGAGAAATTTCACCGCGAATAGTGCAATCAGTATAATCATAAAGCTTCTTGCCAGTCATGTATCTATGAAGTATGAAGTTGTAATCCCGTGGTGGTGAGTGGCGGCTGGTGAGATGGTGGTGGTGATGCAAGCAGGCGCCATATGGCCGCGTCCATGTGTGTGCCCGCTATGGACATGCCAGCCCCGCTACAGGGCTGTCACACCCACAGGTAATACGCTCTCGCCTAAACTTACATGAGTTGGTAGCGGTAATGAATTATTTGATAATAAGTGTGACCTCTTTTACTTTATCTTAAATATTTGTCAAATGTCTACATTGAATGTCGAGACGTTCTAAGTGTTCAAATGTTTGTTTAATTGTAGTCATGATACGATTTGTGTAATATGTAACGTCTACCAATAAACAAAGATGATAACAACGATTGAATAAGGACATAGTGTGATTTCAATAAATATGCATATTATCTAATGATAACACTTATGTATTTTTAACCTTCACTATGATCATTTCTCCTGTTGCGTATGTAAATAAATTATTACAAAATTTTCCTTAACTACTTTTATCAAGCACACTGTAAAGTTCGGTCAGTGCCAACCCTGTGGTGACACAGTTAGCGCTCTCAGCTTTGGACATGTCACGATACTCGCTCGCCATATCGGGAGTAAAAAACAGCGTGTTTACGGCTAATGCGGGATTATTTGCGATCAATACTCCACACTTATGTAACGAGTGTCGTAAAACTATGAGTAATCACCGCAACCGTCTGGACGGTAAAGAGTACCTAGCTCCTGCAAAAACGGAAGCTAGGTTTTTACTTCTTGTGGCTTTCCCTAACGAAAGAAGAAGCGCTTAAGTTAAGGAAGCATCCTAGATCTCAACATGTTTTATTCATTTTCAATTAATACTTTTTTAGCATCGCAAATAGAAGTGTCTGAATAGACTTAGCCTTTTTCTAAGTTTCCGACAGCAGACGTAACATAGCTGTAGCCTATTTAATGGAGCAGACTAAAATATTCAGGTCAGATGGGTACATCTGACCTTAATATAATAGGTATATTACGCATCTTACCAAGTAAACAAAGAACGATCAACAACATTTAACGCAGTAAAAACAAGTAGCATATAGCTGACCTACATAGGAGCCACCTGCGAGGAGCCAGCTCCCTGAAGGGCGGCGGGTGTCATCCGGCCCGCCGCGCCGTCAGCCGTGACTGCCACAATACCGGCTTTGTTATATGCACTCTTACTTAGTTTACTAATGTTTTGCTAAGAAATGGTACGAATGTAAGAAATCAGATTGATAAAGACGGGAACCGTCTTAAAAGTGATGCTACTTAATGAAATGTCAATGTATAGCATTTCATTCTGCTATTTTCCGCAAATGCATGCTATGAATGCTATAAACTACCTTTGTGGCATATTCATGCCACAAAGGTAGTTAATGACCTGGACTATGGCAGGACAATTTTATCCTCTTAAGTCTCCCGTAGGCTCTTAAGGATAAAATCCGTAGATATTGAATTGAGTGAACAAGGCCGAACCCTGGTTTAATTAAAAATTGGATAAGTTATAAAATAGATACATTATGTCTTACTTCGTTTAATGGGGCTAACTACCAAAAATGTACATGAATTAAGAAATTTAATTATTAAGACAGGTGGCACAAATCTACGTTGATTAATTTTTAATTGATGCTTTTCCATACATTTCATTCCAGCCTAGATGCAATGTAGGTAATTTAATGAATTTGTTGGATTTAAAGTAAATAACAATATGTTGCAGAAGAACCCGAGAGAAACAAATAGACTTGCATTTAATTTGAATAAGCATTAGATCCGAGGCCGGAATGTTGAACTATTATTAATGTGTCCTCAGATATAAGTTCGCGATAGAGTCGTTGCATAGTCATACGAATAAATATAGCTTTATACAGGAAAATGTACTGTTTACCTGGGTTACAGAATTGGTAGAAAATAAATAAATGCGGACAACATCATATTCATTGTTCTGAACCCAAAATAAGTTGCTATAGCACTTGTGTTATGGAATTCAGATACCACGAAGGTACCACAAACACACAGACCCGAGACAATGTAGAAATGTGATTTTCTACATTGACCCGTCCGGGGATCGAAACTGGGACCTCAGAGCTAGCGACACCTGGAAACCGGTGCGTACGCCACTCGATCACGGAGGTTGCTATATTGTGGCATCTATTAAACACGATTTATTTAACGTACAAAGAAAAAGCTTTGTGTCACCTGATTCGAATGCTAAGGTCATCTTTAAATGTCTTACGTAGACTTTTATTTTAAGACATTGCTGACTAATTTTGGCTCGCTACCCAATTTGGAATCAAATGCGAGACCTCACGGTCGCTATAGCAACCGCGACCAACAAGGCGTTATTAAAGTTAATTATGAATTATTTTGAAGTTAGTGGCGGCGTAAGGTCGCTCCCCCGCGGACACTTGCATCAGATCGTAAATCTGACGCGATTCGCATCGCAACCTTTATGGAATTATATGATTCAGCGAAGTAGGGCTGGGCGGTTATTATATTATACACATAAGTAGATACATATACAAAAAAATACACGAAGGAGAGGATAGTCGTTAATACTTTATTTTATGTGAAGTGGAGGAAAACATTTCAGGAGGTTTAATTATAGAAATAAAACGTATAGGGCAGTAAACGCTACCTTGATGAAAAGTGCTGTCCAGAACAGAGCAAACATTGACATCCTCTCTCTTTTTCTAGATCATAAGGACAACATCCCGGTACTTATAGAATTTCAAAGAGCTCATAGAAAAAAGAAAGGTAGTTTAGGAAGAGTGCTATGTATCAATTAACTGAATGCTGATAGTGAATACTCACACACTAGAGAACAGCAGTTGCTAAGTTTTGAATCTCTACAGACAGGCCTGACGCAAAACGTTTCAACTTCGATAAAATTTATTAGTTGTTTTTCAGTTATACTTTTATTTAAGCATTGATACAAATAAGGCTAGGACCTTTTAATTATGTAGTGTCAGTGATAAACTATTTAAAAGAACATTAGTTGGACTGATATAGGTGAGGCTTACAGCCCTGCCATTCCCCCCAGTGGGGCAAGGGCGGCGTGTCTCCCAATACGGCGCGGCAATGACGCCTCTCTCCGTCTCATGTGCAATATGTTGTACTCGCTGCTACCTGCGTCTGCGCCGGTTTCCACGGTGCCTCTGAATTAAACATACGTTCATATTATTGCAGCCTGAACTGATTTTACAGCTGAGTTGAGTATCATTTGATGAAGTTAGGAAAAAAGATATGTCCATTTTATCATACTTTAGTACAGTTGACAGTTTTTCTGCCCCGTTTCTTCACACACTTGGAGGGTAGGTATTTTTCTTTCCCTAATCCCTCTTACTCATTATATCAGTGTTCATTTGTTTCTCAGACCTTCCTACACATTAGCACTCACAGCTGGTTTGTCATAATATGAGTACTCAGATTTCTTTGGCATTATTTCTCATATGTCAACCTATTTAATATTAAGGTGAATTGACACAAAATTCTGACTAACTAAGTATTATTGACATACTCTGTAATTGAACAGCAATTCCAATAGCCAATATGATCGCACTCCTATAAATAATGGCATGTTTTTGTAACAGTTGGCCAGATGGGCGCGCGCGCATTCTGCAGGCGCCATATATGGGACACTTTTAGTTTCAATGCGATTAACAGGAAAACTGAATTACTAGAAGTGCGGCTGATGTCAGGGACCCTGAACTGAATAGTTTGTGGTGAGTGTAAATGGGTCAGCATTGAACACTATCACGACTCTAAGTCGCATGGTAAGCTGAAGCCCACCACCTTCCTTCTGCATTTTCTTTTTGATAGTATAACTAGAGAGACTTTTGTATACATGCTAATAGAGTGCTTTTTGACAGAAACTTGAAACTCCGAAAAAAAGGCAAAGCTTTAAATGACAGAAATAAATATAAAGTTATCTACCTACCTACTTTTGTGTAACATTGCGGCGCAACACCCACAGTCAAACCGCTTAACCGGTTTTGTGGGAAATTGTTTTAAATAAATATTGTATCTCTTTTATAATAATAAATAAATAAAAAAATAATCTTACTAGTAATTAGTTTTCATATTAGTAGTTATTTAAAATGTAGTAAAATCAGAAAATACAAAACAAGGAAACTGCTTTCTTCTCGGCTCCTAAAACACGCGCATGTTATATAGGAGCCAATATTGCCAGACAAAAAGTTACAACTCACATGGATTCGGTTTATACACAGCTTTATGACTTATATATTTCACCATCATTTTACCCTCTATGCAATACATACTGCCTTATGTGAAACAAACTTTTCCTTGAATCACATCATTCAACGAAAATATAGAGTAAATGTTCATCGCGTTCAGACAGATACGCGGCGGTGAACCTTACTTTATAATATGTATACAATTTATTTTAAAACCTAGTTCTATAATGCTTGGAACATGTCTACTCTATTCTCAAACACAACGTTTTGGGAATACAATATGAACTTATATTAAGTTACATCATTGGCCTCAATGATCAATTATTAGCAATAGTGTTAAACACAACATATTTCTACAAAACTGCCGCGTGTTTTTATGTTAGTAAGTATTTATTGCGGTCAAACGCTTAGCTTTGTCACAGGAGCGATTATTTGGTGTCTCAACACTATTTATAGGTCAAATAGCAATGCACTTATGTATGTCTAAATATTGGACATTCCTAAAAATACACTAGTTTATACCAAAGTAGGTTCAAGTTTGTGAATTTTTAACCAAGTTTGACATTTAATAGTTACGAATAATAGACATCGAAAATAATTAATACTGTGATTGTTCATAAGCGATACCGTTGTTTTCGACAAAAATGTAGGTAAATGGGATAAAATTCTCTAGGATATTTAGTCTAAAAGTAAAATGTGTAAGAATTATAAAGAGAATTATGACTTAAATGTATTGAAAGTTGTGAATGTATAAATATCGACGCATTATCCTCGATATTTGTAAAACTATAACTTAATGATTATTGATAATATAATTAATTTATCATTTAATGAGATTGTTATAAAGTTCAAATATTACTAATAATAAAATAAGTAGTTGCATTGTGTTAGAATTATAAAGAGGTTGATCGCTAAAAAGTATTAATTGATGTTGTAAATAAAATATAAATAAATCGAGGCATTAACCTTGATGTTTGTAAAACTATAACTTAATGATTATTGATAATTTAATTTGTTTATAATTTACTAACATTATTATAAAGTTAAAATATTAGTTATAATAAAATAAGTGGTTGCATTGTGAGACAACCCGTTTTCCCGTCAACGCTAGCTGTCATTCGGCGTGTCAGAAAAATGGGCGGCAGTTCGTTGGTTGGAAAACGGGAATCGCTGGTTACGGACAATTGAAAATAAATATTGAAAACGATAAGTTGCAGTCTTCTTTTAGTTTAGTCTTTTATAAAAATACCCGGCGTCCTACAAGTCAGAAGAAGGGATACGAAGAAGCCGTAAGTGTTTCTTAAATCGAACCCTGTACGTGCAACTAAAAGGAAAATGTAAGTAATGGCATGATTATTTTTTTTACCCAAACTTTAGTTAAGTCAAAATCATGATATTTTAATGATCAAGGATAACGAAGTAACAGTTTATTCTTAAAGTATTTATTATTCTTACATTTTATTTACGAACCTATGCATTTAAGAGGTTATTAAAATTTGTAATGGTCTGTTTAACATATTTTTTTTATTGATTACATTTTTTTTATTCTCTATGAATTGCTATTGTTTCGCTTGGGAGGCTTTTGATGATTAAATTGCTCAGTAATAATTAAGGATATAATGGATTACAATAAATTTAATTAAATGAATATTAATTTGTAAATATTAATTGAAAATGGATTTAAGTGTAATTTTATTTAGTTTAAAAATGATTAAATTTTAAAATATGTACATATTGCCCGTCGCTTTCATATATTAATAAGTTACATTTTAAAAGCTATTGCATATAGTTTATTGACTAAATTGTTGATGGGTTCTTGGAGTATCACAGTAAAGATGTAAATTTTCTGTAAGGTTAAATAGTATAATTAAATGATGAAGTACACCGATTGCACAATAATGTATTTTATCGAAAACAAAAATCTGTGTCAGTAAATTTGGATTCCAGGATAATGGAACGAAATGGAGTCAATCAGAGACGGTCGCGTGTTCTGACAACACCACCACTTGATCAACATAAATCACGGAGCGGGACGCGGCAGTCAGCGGGCAGCTGGGAGGCTCTTCGCTCGCATAGCCGCAGTAGACGCCGCGGGCACGATCGGGTCAGCAGGCCCCGCTCGCGCAGCACCCACAGCGTGAGGCGGAGCCCGCGCAGTCACCGCATCGTGGGGCACCCCAGTGCCCACGCTGAGAAGCGTCGGTCGCGCACACGCCACACTAGCGGGCGCTGGTCGCGCGCTCGCCACGTTGGGAGGCAGCGGTCGCGCAGTTCCTGTGTCGAGAGGCAGCGGTCGCGCAGCCGCCGCAGCGAGAGACGTCATGCCCGCTGCGACGCCACGAGGACGCAGGCATCAGCAACGGGGAGCAATCTCCCGCACAAACCCACGGATTCGTCATGTCTCGAGGAAGCGACATGGCTCATGGCAGGATCAAGGTAGATGCGACTTGAACTGCTGTTTCAGTCAAGTGATTTCAAGGTAGTAGCGACTTGTATCACTTAGGCAACGTTGTGGTCTCAAGGTAGAAGCGACTTGTACCGCATTTATGTTTGTTGATATTAGAAGTGCCAATCTTTAAAGAATGTTAATAATTGTGGTCTCAAGGTAGAAGCGACTTGTACCGCATTTATGTTTGTTGATATTAGAAGTGCCAATCTTTAAAGAATGTTAATAATTGTGGTCCCAAGGTAGAAGCGACTTGTACCGCATTTATGTTTGTTGATATTAGAAGTGCCAATCTTTAAAGAATGTTAATAATTGTGGTCTCAAGGTAGAAGCGACTTGTACCGCATTTATGTTTGTTGATATTAGAAGTGCCAATCTTTAAAGAATGTTAATAATTGTGGTCTCAAGGTAGAAGCGACTTGTACCGCATTTATGTTTGTTGATATTAGAAGTGCCAATCTTTAAAGAATGTTAATAATTGTGGTCTCAAGGTAGAAGCGACTTGTACCGCATTTATGTTTGTTGATATTAGAAGTGCCAATCTTTAAAGAATGTTAATAATTGTGGTCTCAAGGTAGAAGCGACTTGTACCGCATTTATGTTTGTTGATATTAGAAGTGCCAATCTTTAAAGAATGTTAATAATTGTGGTCCCAAGGTAGAAGCGACTTGTACCGCATTTATGTTTGTTGATATTAGAAGTGCCAATCTTTAAAGAATGTTAATAATTGTGGTCCCAAGGTAGAAGCGACTTGTACCGCATTTATGTTTGTTGATATTAGAAGTGCCAATCTTTAAAGAATGTTAATAATTGTGGTCCCAAGGTAGAAGCGACTTGTACCGCATTTATGTTTGTTGATATTAGAAGTGCCAATCTTTAAAGAATGTTAATAATTGTGGTCTCAAGGTAGAAGCGACTTGTACCGCATTTATGTTTGTTGATATTAGAAGTGCCACTCTTTAAAGAATGTTAATATTTGTGGTCTCAAGGTAGAAGCGACTTGTGCCATGTTTCAAAGTTGTCTTATTCAAACCTGTAATAAAACGTATTTTAATTTGAGCAGAATTTGACCAAACTAGTTGAATTTAGATTAAAAGTAAAAAAGTCCCTAGACTGTGTTAAAATGGTTTAGTGGAATGTGCACTTGGTCTATAAGATTAAGTAATGTGTTGCTCAATAGAAATTAGTAATAAGAAGACGGATTAAATATTACATGAATTGTTTTTGTTTTTAAACGGTTAATTACACGAGGACGTGTAAATTTTATGGATGGCCGAATTGTAAGAATTATAAAGAGAATTATGACTTAAATGTATTGAAAGTTGTGAATGTATAAATATCGACGCATTATCCTCGATATTTGTAAAACTATAACTTAATGATTATTGATAATATAATTAATTTATCATTTAATGAGATTGTTATAAAGTTCAAATATTACTAATAATAAAATAAGTAGTTGCATTGTGTTAGAATTATAAAGAGGTTGATCGCTAAAAAGTATTAATTGATGTTGTAAATAAAATATAAATAAATCGAGGCATTAACCTTGATGTTTGTAAAACTATAACTTAATGATTATTGATAATTTAATTTGTTTATAATTTACTAACATTATTATAAAGTTAAAATATTAGTTATAATAAAATAAGTGGTTGCATTGTGAGACAACCCGTTTTCCCGTCAACGCTAGCTGTCATTCGGCGTGTCAGAAAAATGGGCGGCAGTTCGTTGGTTGGAAAACGGGAATCGCTGGTTACGGACAATTGAAAATAAATATTGAAAACGATAAGTTGCAGTCTTCTTTTAGTTTAGTCTTTTATAAAAATACCCGGCGTCCTACAAATGTTTACATACAGATTAAGATAAATATCCCAAGATCCGCACGCTACAAACCTATTTGTATTCGATAAGATTGATTGTAATTATCGCTACTCGTGTAGATGTTAATGGATGACAAAACTTAACAAATTAGCTAAAATTTATGAAAGTGTCCTCGCAGTACTTCTGAGAAAACAATCTAAACTTGTTATTTTACACAAATTGATTTTAAAACTCGTTATATAAGAGTTCGGCGACACAAATGGCGGGTCGTTTTTACAAATATTAATAACTCCACTTAGATGAAGATAAGCCCCTAATGCTGCACTATTAATCACTTTCTATGTCAACTAAGTTTCTCCAGTACAACGTATCGCGCTGATCTTTTAAACCTTGGCGTAATATTGTTAAATTGTACACTGATTTTTTCACTGCAGTACTTGTACTGTACTGCTTGCCGAAGTAAGTGCACGCTGCACTGTTTCAGGTGATTTCATAGGCATTGTGGGTAGAAGATGGTCACTTAAGGATGGTAACGAGTAGCAAAGTTGAGCTTTAAACGAGCTCATTCCTATTTTCCATGCTATGGATAATAAGAAATGAACTGAACTCTTACGGCAGAGCAATCGTAACAGACAGGTTGTAAGTTTGCTATTTTGGACGGCGGTATAACTGTTGGTAGTACAAGTGCAAATAACTCCTAAAAGTGAGTGTATCCTAAATAAGCTATGTGCAAGGTATAGTTAATGAGATTGGTGTGCAGTTCGCGGTTAGTGTCGCGTGTCGCATGTCCGGGCGTTGCGACACGCTCGCGCTGCGGCTGCACTTGCGACATCGTGTAACGTATCCCTCTGTACTTTGGGGACTGAGATCTGATCAACTGGATTCTTATTTTTGACGTATTTTACTGACCCACGAAAATTCGATTTTGATTTTTTTCTCGTTCTCTAGGTAGATAGTTATAACACCCTAAACAAGCATAAAAATAACTTGAACAGAGCCTTATCTTAACGACGTCAATAATATTTAAGACAATTAGTGAAGAAAGCACCTGTCTAAATAAGGTCGATCCCAAAACATAGTGAACACTAACCACAGTCCGGAAGCAGCAGTGAACATCATCAGTCACTCGTCAATCTGTCTGCGGAGGCTGCGCCCGCGCATGATTGATTCACACGACACTCGCTTATTTATGATCGCTGTATAATTGTCAATGTTATCTATCCTTGCTAAGTGCTATCCTTCGTGGGTTTTAATCGTCTATCATTCTTAGTTAGTTTTTTTAATAATTGAACAGCTTTGCAGATTATTGATTGATAAATTGAGATGTTGTTTTTATGATTGAAAGCATTCATTAAATTTTTGTGGAATAATTAAATTATGTTACGAGAAGGTTCAATATCTATTAAAAAATAATATATGTCTGTACTTCTGTACTTATTGTAACTTAAAAGGAAAGTGGTGAGTTTCAAAATTATGTATCTCTGAATTACCATATTATATGTGTAAGTAAGTATTAATTGCACAAAATAATTAATTTCCGATGACCAGGACAACCGTGACGTATCATATAATTTCTTTAAGTGATCGTTAAACAATTCGCGCATCGTTTACAAAAGGACCTGCCCTTTGGCATATTAATGTCAGTGCCAAACTGCCAAGCCATGGCGATACTTACGCAACACGTTACTGTTTAAAGGCTATCAACAATGTTCATCATTTCGAATAATCCAGAAATGTATGTAAGTTGGAAAGCTTTTAATAACATGTATCGTTCTTAAAGGTTTTATTAGTAGGTTACCCTTTAATGCTTTGGATAGCAAGCATTTTCTATCAAGTGCTATGCATCGATCTATAAATACGGAAAGAAGTGCATCACTCTCATATAGGGCTATCAGCGGTGCGTGTGCGCACGTCACGCGCATGCGCCTTGCGTCGTGCGACGTGAAGCGCTGCACGTGACACCATAGGCTGTACAAATGTTATTGAATCACGATATTGTCGATATTGAGGTCTGGGTTCGATGCAGGTTTATTACGAATTGTGTATTTGGCACAAGGATCGATTACATGATTTCCAATGAAACTCCAGGGTTCCAGTTTTTCTTTTAGCAACTACTTATCTCATTTCCAATTATCATTTGCTAATTAAACAAGTAAAGCATCTATGGGGATACAATTTTAGTACAGTGAGGTGTGTATGATATAGGACCTAACTGGAAAATAGGTATATTGTAAATAAAATGGGTAACTACATTACAATCAACTACGTCTCGGAATGGTTTGTCATTGGATATTAATTTGTAATGATTACGATAAAATCGTGTTGTTACCTATTTTCCCTAAAGGTGATTTCATTCAGAGTTCTGATCGTTCAATACATGCGTAGGCGCCGCTGACGTCACCGCCGCGCGCGCACCCTTATATGGCGCGCACTCTCGCGCAGCCTCGCGCCGCGGAGATCCTCCGACAAGCCGAGCAGCTTAATCCTATTTGTAATTAATACTTCAAACTTAAAACGCCATACAAGGAAAGCTGATGACATTTCGATCTAAAGACATTTTACCCTTGTCATTAAGGAGTTAAACTAAGTAAGATTATAAGTGTTAATAACATACATGTATTAATTAACGATATTGGCAAACTTTAATCCTAAGCTGATGTGTAAAGTGTAAGGATTAAGGTATATTTATTTAATAGTTACGAAGAACTTGACGGACAGACACACATATATATATATATATATATATATATATATATATATATATATATATATATATATATATATATATATATATATATATATATATATATAAATTACCATCAAAAGAAACGACTTGAACACTTTAAAGAAAGAAGAAGGAAGCATAGAATTCTAAACGTTCGTATCTTATGCCAACCGAATATTTACACGAATGAATAAAAGTCAGTCCTTTATGTATTAATGATATACTTGCTTAGGTAGTTACTGGACGTGCTACCTATCACGTTTCTATTGTTTATCGCGGAGACTCGCCGAGAGTCAGGGCGAGTCGTGGAGAGTGACGACAACGAGCGACTCTGGACGAAACGCAGTAAACATCATAGTTTATGAGTGTTTATGATGCGTTCACTTTAAGTATGCTGCTGTAATTACTGTAAATCAAGGGATAATGAGTGTTAGCGAGCTTGGAGGCTTTATAGTTTTGCGATGAATGTGGACAAGTGTGAGATGAACACGAATTCCTAATAACTTCATTTTTTTTTCTTACGATCATGCTTGTTCTCTTGGAAATTATGCATATACTCGTCTATGGGATCTTAAACAACACAAGAAACACAGAGCTTTTTATTTGTTGCAAGACTTGTGGGTACCGTTTTGACCATATTTTTCTGACCTTTTTAGTCTCCAATGACAAAATTTAATCCACAAAAGGAGAATAAATGAAAGGCAGTGAAATAACACAAAGTGTCAATGCATGTTATTGAATTAGCACGCACTTAATATAATATTTCGTATGTTTTCGGTTCGTCTGTATTTGGGTTCGCGTGGGTAATCAACTACGGTGATTGATGATGTGATTTTACTCAGATAAGGCCCAGAAGTCTGCTAAGACTGCCGATTAGCTATATTTATTTATAAAAAAAAAACAATGAGAAACAAAAATGCCTTCTCTTTTTTGCCTAATTTCCTTAATTCTCACGGTAGCATCCTACCGTCTTGTGTCTTCGCAGGTCGCTTGCCTGTACATTGGCTACTAAAAACAACATGATTTAACACATTCAATAAACACATATAAGGATATTCACCATAAATCTATTCTAATGACGCCGACGCAACCTGTGATGTAGACCTCCATGGAATACATATCGTAGGTACATATACACAGTGGATACATTGGGTATTCATTGTATAAAGACAAAGTAAAAAAACGTTGTCGAAAACATATTACTCAAAACGTGAAACTGCCAAAAATACAGCAAATGAGACCTTTACATAGAAGATAAATTGTATATTTATGTACTAATTTTGTTATACTCATGTCGTGACAAAATGACCCGATAAATATCGACGTCGATAAATATCGACGATTATCTGGAATTCACCTTTAGATGAATCTAATGCTAAAGACATCAACGCATAAACTAACTTCACCTTATCGATACCCTGACGTTTCATAGTTTTGGCTTCAAGATGTATACTTATAACTTTTGATTTATTCTGTCACTGCTCTCAGATGCCTTATGAGTAATTTGCTCTTTCCTTTTCTGTTGTGATCTGTGATTAGAATTATGAATGATATACGGTTGTGATGGAAGCAGAACTACTAGCGTTAGTCACTTCACAAGGTTCTATGAGCTCACTTGATTTAGGATCGATACTGGAATTGCAAACATTGTCGCAATGTATAAAATAAAATACATAATTTGAAGCATCCACGGCATTACTTGGTTGAGTAGGCTTATAAGAAAAAGAGTAAAGTTGTGGTGGGTATCAAGTTAAATAGAGATGAATGTGATATTAATTCTCAGCTAAAATTCTCGTAGCCTTTTCGTCTCGGAATGCACACCACTGAAATACAAATGCTTTGTCAAACAGCTTTATCTCTCTAGATACTTACTACCTACTTCGATATCTATCTACGGCCGGTCTGTGTTTGTCACCGGGAGGTATTTATGAAGTCACCGTTTGGTTATTGCTCCAATTCAGTTTGGTGTTAGTGGTCCTACCGCCATATTAGTGTTATCGCATCATTGACCGATCTAGAATTTCATGTTATTTAAGAGTTATTTTGAGATGTGACGAGAGGACTAATGATCTTTATTTAATTTGGTGGTTTGTAGTCAGTCTTATGTACCAAGTCACTCAACATCTTGTTAAACTAATTGTTAATTTTCAGATTTGCAGATGAAGTTACAACTGGGGCTTGTATTGACAAAACATTTATTTGTTTTTCTCTGGAAGACTTGGTTACACCTAAGTAGTAGATGTAAGTATTTCAGAAATGAGTAGGTACCTACACGGCGAGGGTGCGGGCGGTCAGCAGCGAGATTCTTAAGTTATGATACAAGTTTGTTGACCGCGGTCGCGGGGAGCCGCTCGCAACAATGTATTTAACAATTACAGGGAACAGCCTTATGAACCTTTATGATTTTGTTAACAGGAGAACTACATAGTTGGACTTTGTCAATCTTATATTCGAGTAAAACATTTAATTAACTCGAATGTTCCAGTTCCCATTGTTTAGGCGACTTAAACATATTCTAGTAACAAGCTCATATTCCACAAAACTTCGGTAACGAAAACTAGTGAAATTTCTCATTGGCGGGTAACAGTAGCTGGTGTTGTGTTGGTCCTGTTGACAATACCAGCCGGCATGGCGGCTCTGGTGTCAAAACAATGTGAGCACTGACGCGCGGACATTACTTACACAAACATTCACGCAATTACACTTCATGATTATTTCACCACGTTATAGAAGGAATAACGTTGAATCAATCTGGAAATTCCTCTTATTCTTCCACAATCCGAACACGAAGGCTTTAAAGTCCGGCGAAGCAATCAAACCTTGCGTTTAGGCTAACTGCGTAAATCTCCTCCAAAAAAACCATGATTTCCAGTTCCATTAGGGCATCGTATTGCTGCTAAATATAGACAACTAGAGGAATAGTTAAATACAAAAAATGATCTAAAGAAAAGTAAGCCACTTCTATAGGACGTCAACAAAGAACATTATTCTCGCCACCTCCTACGGTTTGTAAATGTGGGCACATTATGCAGATCACATTAATTGTTATGTTTATTATAAAGTGAAGGGTTTACTAAGAGTATCATTAATTATACGGCGTGACGCTGGTGTATAACTACAGTTACAACGCGCCGTAATTAAATTAATTCTGCGTTAGATTTGAGCCAGAGTGAGTCTCTGCTCATCGGCCCGTGACTCGTAAACTTAGGGAAATAGGTTGAAGTATCGTTCACAGCTAATTACAAACATTCAAATTCGTAAACTTAGTCTCAGCATCAAAAAAACACTTTATTGTTGGCTAACAAAATAGTATCGGATAAGGACTTAGGCACAAGAAAATCATTAAACATCCTAATGATGGAAAATCCAATCACCTAATAGTAGAAATATAGAAGCCTGCTTTTAAAACGTTCTGTTTATCCAAAGATATTGTTTTAAGATTATTATTTTTTGCTGATTCCATAAAATATCTTGTTTGCTAAAGTAGGCTAACAGCTGCACCTTAAAATTAAGCCTCATAATAAAAACATGTAATGAGGCTGTATATATATACGTCATTAAGTTGACTGCATTAACCAAATACAGTAAGTAATGCACTTGAACAAATATGCATACAAAAGGCGAAGGCGCAACACCTGATGCTAAGTGATTATCAGCGCACAGGAAAAGAGGCCATACCTGGCTATACCTGGGTAGCTAAAGGGTTGTGGTGTGTTGGTGATCATCGGAATAATTTTCAGGGAAAAATAGAGAAATTGAGAAGACCTTGAGAATTGAAACTTACTTTTTTGTGAGTGAAAATCAAAATCAAAGAGGCGAACTAAAAAAAGTTATAAAGATTGTTAAGATTTGTTTCTCCTTACCTATTCTGAAAAATACATAAAATGAGGAAACAAAATTGCATTGCATGTTTTAAGGATATTAAACGATAAGAATATTCTAACATAATGGAGCAATTATCCCTTATAGGAAACCTTAAGATGATAATTAAAACAGCGCCAATCCCGTATGCAATTAAAGATTGTTGATAACTTTTATTAAGCCTTGTGACTATGACTAATATTCCTTCTAGGGTCAGGCTGACCTAGAATGTTTACATATTTATTTTTATACTTTTTCACTGATTCCTCGTTAATTGGTAATCAAATCATGAGTGTGTATTGTTTGCGTACGGTGCGGCAGGACAATGCGAGGTGGTGCACGATTGTGATGCTAATGCGTGACGTCACCTGCGCAGGAGTCGAGTAGAAGCTGCCCACTGACCTGACCAAGCTGGACGGAGGACCTTCGAAATATTTCGGAGTTGTTAAAGAGCTTCAAAGCAGCTTGTATGATGAAATACCTAAACCGTGTGTTATGTCCGGTAAGTATAAGGAAGAACAGTTTTTGAAATATTACAAATAGTTAAAGTTACTAGCTCGAGATCAAATACGCAGTCGCTCCATGTAAAATACGGTATTCAGCTGAATCCGGTAAGACTGGAAGCCGACCCCACTATAGTTGGGAAAAGGCTCGGGAGATGAGGAGTTATAGGTACTAGCTATTGTTCCTTCCTTGCAAAGGTTACTGTAATAATCCAATGGTTATAGAAAATATATCCATATTCACTCATATACAGTCAAAGAAGCAGACTAATAAATATAATCGACCATACAATTAAGTTGTCATAGCAAATAATTAGTTTACGGGCGACTGTCAATTATTATTGATCGCTATCAAGGATATCGTGGTTACTGTTTTGTTACAATGATAGTAGAACATAAGAAAGAGGAAATAGCGAATTACTATGTTTCTTCCTTCTATCTGCGATAGTTCTCTTTGTTTCTTTATAAAAAAAATGTAGGTACTTAGGTGAAATTCTGGTGAAAAAAACAATTTGGTCATAAATACCAAACATTCAAGCGGTCTTCTAGTGTTATAACATCAATACAATTCGACCCTGTGCGATGGTATATTATTTTCAGAAAGCGTTGGCAAATCCAACACGACACTTTCCCACAAACTTGAGAAAAAGATCCTAGTACTTACCAAAAGGTTGGTGGATAATACTTTTAATTTTGACCTTATTTAGAAGACAGTAAAATACTAGAGTGAAGTGTATGACGTAAGCCTGTAACAGAGCCCCAGTCACCAAGACAAGCAGGTATTCAAATGTATTGATCGTCGACATAACGTAGCACAGTTTATTGAAGCCCTACTGATTCATAGTCGACCGTCAGTAGATTGCAGGCCATTTGCATAAATGCAATACGTTAGCTAGGTGGTCTGTTGGACAACACTGGAAATGGAAAACATTTGTCTGGTGTTCTCTTTGGATGAATTTGTTTCGGAGGTTTATTATTTATAGTATGCTGTGTACTGCTCATTACATTTACCACTTCCTTAGGTCTCACATTTGTCAATTTGCAGTAAATTATAACAGAGGGAGCAGGACAAAATTAGAAATTGTCTTTGGGAAGTATTTAATATGGGGATGCTTTCCCACTTTTCTTTCTAATACTTACACGTAGGCATATAAATAGGAACTAGTAGTTTTTATGTTGGTCCAAAAAAAGCTTAGAACCTAAAAAATTTGAAGAAATGGACAGATGGCAATGAGATGGGAAAAATCCACGAGTTCTAATTGACAAGTAACCGCCTCATAAGTTGCTCTGATCATCTCAGTAATTGACTTGTTCTAGGACCCCATGAATATTGATTATATGTCATTTCCGTCGCAATATAAACACATCACCTTTATTCTGGTCGCGTACGGTAATTAGTAGTAGTGGTTCACACAGGCAGTTACTGCGAAGGCTGGCTGAGCTGAATGGAGCGCCACATGACTGGGTAAGGCCGGGGCGAGGAAACCTGTTGAATAGGTAAATATGTATTCAGGTAGGAACGGTGTTCAGAAGGTTATGTAGAACATGTGGATTGGGTGGATAGCATATCATTAGCTAATACAAAATAAGTTTTTAAAGTTATGAAAGATTTGTATCATAATTAGATGATACACATAACTTGTTTTAGTAAAAGCTTTTTTAAGTTGCAGGGTTGTCTTATGTCAGGTAGGGAATCACTGGTATCATATACTGGATTGGATGTAACGAAACTCAACTATTTTTAGTGCTTAGCAATTACTAGAACTTTGTGAACAAATGTACCAATTTACTTAATGTATAAATATGACACGTTCTTAAGGTCCTCGCGGGATGGGTGGGCGATTATTAGAAAACGAATGATGTCATATTACAAACACTACCTACTTGTGCCTTATACACACCGAATTGATTTCATTGGCCTTGGTCTGAGGTCTTAGGCCTCAGATAAGACCTACGCTTTTCAATATCCTAGGTGATCTAATGAAGAAATAAAGCCTACGGTTGTTGCGTGCAGCTTGCAACATCGAGATCTTATCTAAGTTGCCGCCAATGTTATAGGATTTTACGTTCCCATTGGTATTTTTTTTTACTTTACCTTTTATACAAATATGTGTGAGCTTTTCCTTATTATTTTTAGGTGTAAGTGCCGTAATGTTACACAGATGTTTTAGGTTAACATCAAGCTATTCTTCAGAACTAATAAATAATATAAGAACTAGCACAAATAAAAAAGCTGCCAGCTATGGAAATTCAGGTCCATAAACAATGTTACAAGGCGAACGGATTCTTTAAATTCAATCGCTCGAGTATGGGAGCTGCAAGTATCTGGGGCCGTAATTCTGGTATTTTTATGGTCCCTATCGAGGCCGTGCGACTCTCAGCCTTCATTATGTAATATCTACTATGCCATGCCCTGGAACCTGAATCTTGGACCAGAGGACTAGATTTAACAGTTAGATGCTTAATTAAATTCCTGGCTTAAACTATATTGCTCTACTTATTTTGTAGTGAAGTAATGAAAAGTACCGAAGTTATGTGTCCAAAAAAATAACAAAAAGATGACCCCGAATCAGAAAACCCGTTACTCTGCAAATATTCCCGAGCCATCAATAACTGATAACCATCAATAAATAAGAACTGTCACAGTTTCTTTTCGTTTGTGTGCGATAAATTTCATACCCTTTGGCTCTAAGTTTAGAGATAAGTGAGGGAACTTAATTTTTCGCAGCTCCGGCCGGTCAGCCCGGATCAGGTGCCGGTTTTGGTTCTCAAACAATGGCGTCGGTGCGACATTGTCCACTATCACCGCCATCGCCACCGCCGCCCATTGTGTAACCTCTACCACTTTTCGATACATTATTGTCTTTTAGATTATCTCTTTCAAAATTTATCTTGATAATTTTAGATTATGAATCACAACTTTCATTGTTCATTAGCTATTAAACCGTGTTAAGGTAAATTTGATTCTTATACGATCCTATTCCTACAAGTTGTAGCAGTTGTAGGCGGTGTTAACTTGTTCCAATTTATAATCAAATGGAGAGAGCATAGTAGAAGGACAGATAGCTACAAAATATGTGTGTCGTTATACGCTGCCATAAACGTTAGCTGTCGAAGAACAGGCTTTTATCGCATCAAAATAAATAACACACTTAGACTAATTAGAGTCGTATGTGTGTATTGTAGCATCGCTTTCTCGAAACGCGTTTCGATAAGTGTTTTATCTTAGAGGGCACGAAAGCCTGCAGGAGAGGGTTGAGGGAGGAGTAGGAGGTGCGCACGCGCATCCCGCGGCGGCCGGCGGGCGCGGGTCACTCGCGCAGTGATCGCTCGGACGCCGACCGCGCCGCACGCCACGTCGACCCATGCTCGCACGCTCGAAGCCGCTCCACGCGAAAAAACACAATAAAACCAATCGACCCCGAGTGACCCCAAAAGTGCATACCGAGCGGCCGACACGAACGAAACGACTTCGCGAATATACTGAATTAAACCAACTAACACTAACGCTTCGCTATAACACGTGAGCTTTAATAACTGTTAATATAAGTTATAATTAACATAAAGGTGGAAATTGAACTGTGCACTGGAAGATACACAAGTTTTGAGCGATTGTTTCAAATTTAAATGATAACGGGCGAGCAGTACTAGCGGCCGGCGGCTGTGCTCCAGGTAAGTTCTCAGCTTGCTTGACGTTCTGTGCGGCGCTGACGGCGCTCAGCTGAGCGCTGCGGATGTCGGCGCCGTGTTTGACAGTTTGTATTTTTTTAAACGTGTCCGCGCATAAATTAAGTGCTTAGCACACGTATTCGTTATTTTTTCTTGTGTTGAATTAGTTATGTTTTATGATAAGAGTGATGTGATTGTGACAGAGTGTTGCATGAGTAACATGGATGTAATGATCGAATGTTTGAGTGTCGGTGTTGTTTGCTTACGTTGATGTTTGTCTCGCTAGCGGAATGCGCCGGCTTTGTCCCGCGTGTTGTGATCATAACAAATATCTTTGCGTCTAGGCGTGCGGCGGCCGGGGAGCTTGTTTGCACACCTGCTTCTTGGATTCTTGTTGGTACCTACTCTACTTTATAATCCCATATTTCCTTAAATTTGTCCGGAGTAGCCGTGTTTGCCGTCAGTTGGTCCTTGTAAGCCTAAATAAACTCCTTATGGGTTTATCGCCTATTTTGGTGGACACACAATGGCTGTTTGTCTTTGTGAGGTCTCTGACTCATAATCATTTTGATCGGGTGTTCAAGTTTTTTGTGATTATGTTCCTTTATAAGATTGGCTCCATTTTGTGAACCTAGATGGAAGGCTGTTCTAGACTGGTGGTTAGTCACTTGTTTTTATGAGAATCCACCCACATTTGGTTTATAAATAGGTAGGTATCGACTTATGTTTTCATGTGTAGAGGTGACACTGAGTAATTCCGAAGATCAATTAAAATAAGATCTACCTACCTGCAAGTTATGTTATATATATGAGTTTTGTAATGTTTCTACCTAGGTAGGTACCTACTACCTATTACGCGTATTGTCAACATTTTATTTCCTTTAGTAATAAATATACATATTTCTTCTGATTTTATGATTATATTTGATGAAAAAAAAAACTGATTTTATGGTTATGTGGGCAAAAATTACCTACTTAGTCAGTAGGTATCAATTTGTAGGTAATGAAATATGAACTATTAAGTTCCAACGATAAATCTTAATTATGTTTATCTTTCAATAATCTCGACAGTAAAATAAACTTAAAGCACTGTTTTCTTTGTAAGAACTTAAACACAAAGCAACCTTATCTAATGTTCATCTAGATAGGCGTAGTTATTAACTTTGTTCAAACTTAAGAAGTAAATGAAATATCAGACCAGGTTCCACGAATCATTTTTCAAAACGACCAAAACTTCTAATGACCAATTTATTTTCTACTACGAAAGACAACTGTTCCGATTACCTTTACACCACAACTGTCGTATTACTCAGATCGGAACCTTAGTCACCGAGCTATGATCAATAACATCGTGGTCATCAAATACTTGACGAATGTTATTACATCAGCTAGCATCATCCGTAAGGACCAATTAGAACTCTGTATGTAATAAGACCAGGGTTAAAGTAGACTCGGATAATGTAGCAGGTTCTATTCTTAAAAGCAACATTTCTCTTTACATTTTTGCACGGTTCAGCAAAAGGACCAAAAACATGGTCGTAAGGACCAGCGGCGATCTGTATGGCAGTGTATGGTCGGTAGGCACCGAGCACTGAACCTGCGCGGCGGGTTGCCGACAGGATCAGGTTTCTCGAAATAATCTTACGCGATGTTAAATAACACGGTTCCCACGCAGCTATTATTAAACGAGTTAATAAAACAATTATTGAAAATAATAAACGGTTCCGTGTTATGAAAGTGAATTCGATAAAAGTGACGCTGGTTTTTTGCTCTTTATGAATTTAAAGAGGGTTTTTATGACTTTTTCTGTTTGCAAATTAAACAGATCGTTGATAATTTGGTTATGTCAACAATGCATTGGTTGTTACATACGAGTAAGTACGTTTGTAGTCAAAACATTAGTGGTATTGTGTCAATGGCCGGTGTATCCTTTTTTGCGAATGTTGAACCACCGTCGAGATTCTTTTGTGGTTATTGTATTGATTAATTTGGTCTTTTGTAATCACTTATATGGCTATGTCTCGCTGTCAAATTAATTATACTACACAATAGTTCTTGTTAGATAAATGGACTCGCCTATGACTTTTGATGCAGCACACACATTAAGCAGCCAAGGTAATTTAAAATGAACGTAGATATACTAGATTCCTATTTCGAGTTATTCTGATCGGCGCCAGGCTGTTACAAATTGTTGTTTATATTCAGTGTCAATTTGCAAGGTCAGAATTAACAAGGACCAATTATGACTCCGTATCGAAGGTCTTGCTGAGTGCTGACATTAAGTTCTCACCAGTTTAGGCTCTGCCTACACCCCGGCACAAACACAGATACCAATAAAAGATAGTAATTATAATAATTATAGGTGTTATGTTACACAAGATGGCACATGACATCATGTTTCGAGCCCAAGGCTCCGCTTTTGTTAAATTATATCACTTATTTACTTTGAATGTTTAGAGCATTCACTCAGATGGAACCAATTGCTTTTCATGTGTTTTCGAGCGAGTTGTAGCGTAAAGGCTATTTTAAGGTAAACTTGGAGACGATATATTATCGAATAAGTGCATAAGATTTGTTTACGAAATTTTTGGGGGTATTTCCTAACTTTTATAGTTTTTCTCCGTTGGCCCTGTGTCACCCAGAGTGACAAAGGATCAAAAAATATTCGTCTTGATTCTAGATAGATCCATACTTAAAAATAAAACCTAGACGAAATACGAATAAATACCTGGAAACTAAGTACCTAAGCAGGTACGTATATTGGTTCCGCTTTAGTAGGTCCCACTCTCAGTCTCATGTGCCTAGGTTTCGTGTGATATATGTCTGTCTGTATGCATGTCTGGGTGTTTATCGTGTGGTACAAGACGACCATATCAATACATACGAATATGTCAATATTCATTACATACTGATTCAACCGTATTGTTGACTTAACAATAAATAACTACTGCAATAACTCCATTTTAAACAGTTACGAAAAACATATTTGCATAAAACATTTAAGAAATGCACGAGAGAGATCATGTGAATGTTATGACCTTAATTAATGTAATTTATACAATTAAAAGAGACTTAAGTCATAAACAAAAAACTTTATAAATGTCATCCGAACTTATTGCTTTCATTCTGCTTTATATTATTCATTTCGGGGCCAAGGATGTTAAAAAAAGATAGCTGCATCCAAAATGAAGCAATAGATTCATGAGTCTCTTGCACCGGGAACTGATATTTCTCTTCATATGATTTTATTATCTACTTAAATATTTCCGATATGAATATGCACAATCAGCATAGGTTTTGCACAATAGCCAGTCGTCATAACCTTTAGCAATCGATGTTTATCGGGGAATAGTGAACATGTCGCAAGCCTAGACGAGCGGGCGGCTGGCTGCGTATCACAGCACGTGCCTATCACACAATTAACGCGTATTGTACACAACACGATGCTTGTCGATCTATCACGTTGAGCAATTCACTCCTAGATGGACCGGCTATTAGTGCCGATGCAGTTGTAAATGGAAATTCAAGAGACTAGTTGCTTGGTCAGAACAATTTAACTTCCAATAGTTCTTTGCCACATAATGATGTAGGTACCTGAATTAAAGGCTTCTGTTCAAAATCTTTGTAAAAGTTCGGTTCGGTTATTAGCTTACTTTACTGTCAATAAACCCAAGACGGAAAAAGTTTTTACTAAATAGGAGTAAAGTAAAATGTTATGGGTGCCTTGTCCTTAATATCTGCGTCTAAGATGGCTTGGTACCTTACCCATCTTAAGTAATTGTAAGCCAATGAGAGGGTCTGAGAAGGCTAACTTCGGAAAGGTCAGGCGAGGTATGTGCTCCCGGCGGCACACAGTTATGGAAACATGCATAAAATTAACCAACTTTAAGGAGTCGGTAAGAATGCTCCTATGGCGATATATTATTTTACATAAAGCGTTTTTTCTATTATTTCCACATCGACTGCATTAGCCTTTTGCTCAGTGGCAATCGAGGACAAATCGTCACAAATGTTTCTGATATATATAGCCAATCGAAATCGTTGCATTTACCAGGTAATGTAATTATCTATTTAGTCCTTGAGGGCATCAGTTTTTTCTGCCAAATTGAGTATTTTCGAAAATGCTAAGATAGTAATGAACATTTTTTCTGAAAGAAAATAGTATAGTAAAACAACAATAATGAGTAAAACATGAATAATAGCAAATAGTTGTGAATGTTTTATTTCTGTTGACATTCCTTGCAGAGTGATTGTTGTGATAGAACACAGAAATACTAGTGACACACAGACAGGAGAGAGTTCTAGAACATAATATATTGTTTATTTACCACCTGTGCTTGTTATGTGGATCTATATTAACATAACATTTGTCGATGAATCGCATGAAAAACTTGACACATTAATATGTATAGCGCTTAAATGATATATCTAGTTAGGTGAATGTTTGAGGATTTAATAGTAGTTTCTGCATGAACCTACAAAATTACAATTCCAACCATTTACTGACTCTGCTGAACTGCACTTATTTGGACATGACCTAAAGGGGTCATACAGATATTAAGTGACCCCACTCAGCTCAAACACAGCAGAGTTCGACACAGCCGGGCGCCATTATCCACAAATTGTATCTAATTGAACATTAGAATTAATTAGCATGTATCATGTCTAATTCGGAGCGTGACATGTGTAGGTTGGCGGGTCTGAGTAAACATAGATAATGGTCATAGACCACAGCGAGTGGGTCGTTACCTATAGCCTGCAGATAGCGGATAGACGCCATGTTTACCTAGCAATTATAACTAATTATAATGTTATCATATCGACTGTATTTACCGAAGAGGTCGGGAAAGGTAAGCGATAATAGATTAATGTTTACTAAACGATAATGTTAAGGTTTAGATAATACAGTTAAGCATGATTTAAAGATAGTTCACTTGAGGATAAAAACGTTGAATAAATTAATTCGTATGGATTATGTTGACTTGACATTCATATTTCCTGTAAACCATAAATAATAATAATAATATAATAATATTCCTGGACAATTCACACACGGTTATCTGAATTCTGATCCCAAGTTAAGCTCTAAGAGAGCTTGTGTTATGGTAACCAGACAACTGATATACATACTTCTATATTTCTAAATACATACATATTACAGATAAACTTAAATCAATGAAGTTAACAGTTTAACAAAAAGCCATAAATCTATCCATACTAAATACTACCACTATACAATATCAATTTGTCGTCTCTACAACTTACTCGTAACGAGTGAGCACAAAAACTTTCTAACATCATAATTAGCGGGATGGTTCTCGATGTATCCCATGATTGAATCCTCCACGGTGAGCCGGCCTTCATGGTGCTCGGCGGACAATTACACTAGCTCTCCGCCCGACTGCACTCGCTGTGTAATGGGGCCTATTAGACCTTATAGCCATAGGACATGCCAGGAATGAGTAAGGGGAAGAGAGGCTATAAATTAACTCACTTACTATTTCTTGTTTTGTAGTTGTGTTTAACTTATAAATAGTGAATTAATTACAGTAATTAGGGGTATTTATTGGGTAAATCGACTATACAAATTAGTTGTATATAAAGCTTTTCATCAATTTTGTCTAGTCAAACTAATGAAAGACATGCGCTATTGTTGTTAATAATCATGTAAATTATACTCATCATAAAAAGCAATAAACTATACACTATTGAATAGTAAGACAAAGTCAAATCCTCAGCACACAGCTTGCCTCGTTGCCTAGCCGACGGATGGACACGCGCCACACACGATGTACACGACACCCCTTAAGCGAGACATCAACAGTCCCGACCGTCCCGACCGGCCCTACTGCCAACATCTACATAACATTACCTGCGATACTTAACTGCGAAACATACGCAACATAGCTACACATACAGACACATACACTACAAACTTTGCTATTTAAAATTCGAACTTAATGTTCGAAATTCGCTGATTGGTTGTTGAACTCTTTTTATTATTATTTTTTTGCTCAACGTCGTGGACTGCCAGCCTTAGGGATAAAATCTCTTTAAAAGCTATTTTTAATGATTGCGGGGATTTTTATGTGGGTGATGGATGGGAGGATAAATGATCAAATGAGAACAATTTTTATTTAAATGATTTTCCTGGTCACCATTAAGAAAAGTGGTAGAACCTGAACGTAATTACTTAGACATAGGTTTTGTTGATTTTCCTTAATGAGTTTTTATAGCCCTACAACCATTAACACCTAGAGGAAGTTACATAGAACTGCATTCTGTATATCCTTCCCTAGATCTCCACTTTCACTAAGAAATTCTCAAAAAGGCTCATACAACTCAATAAAACATTCTGCATTACCGTCTATTACGCGACACTTCCTAAACAAGTTAAACCTTGTCCTTCATTGCTGGCTCGTAACGAGCTGGCATCATTTCCCATGGCAGTGAAGCCGCAATCAATCACGCGTCTAAGTCGCGATCATTAGCCGCCATTACACGCCTACGGCTGCAACCGATGCAGTGCGATTACCCTCACTTACACGTCCCGCCGAGCAGGGCTAGCAGGATCTTTGAAAGAAACAGGATTTTAAACTGGAATATAAAAGCTATTTGATTCGTCGCTTGATTTTGGAATTACTTTTTTAATCAGTTTTTAAAAACCACCACAGCCAGTTACTACGTCAGAGTCTATAAATACAATCTTTTCTTTGAGATAAGTATCCTTCGATGGACTCATGCCAGGTTATGTACTAGCACTTTGCATAATGTTTAAAAACCTTATGCTATAGCATTTTGAATGTTACTGGTGATGCGAACAGCCATGAGTTTCTCGTTAATTGATACAAACTATTCCTTGACTAGTAATGTTAATTTTATGGTGTTTGTTCAAGTCACCGTTAAGACTGAGCATAGATATTATAAAGCTAGAAATTTTTGATCTATATTAAAAAAAATCTAAACTTTTGTTGTTTTGCAATGCGCCCGCGCACACCCTGTCCAAGGTGTGCAGGATCCTCTAAGCGGCGGGATCGCGGCGATTACTATCGAACTAGTGAGAGGTGACGTCACCTGCGCACGCGCTGACATTGCCAACAGGTGGCCCTTTTGGACATATGCCGCGGTTGACGAAATAGATCCAATATATTTTGTTCTGTATTAGATCCTTACTACACTGATAAATATTATAGTAAAATTCTAATGTCTGTAAAAAAACAGAAATTAGTAGGTACTCCGAATTATTTGTTTTACGAAAGTAATTTACGTTATACTCGTCCGTATATCGTCACATACATTTATAGTGGAGCCTCTATCTATGTAAATGAGAGTACCAATTTAATTGATTGCTCGAATTAATTTACTTTTAATTGTAATTTTCAGGCAATACCCCCATTAACCTGTCGCTACTGTTCCAGTTTTGATAACAGTATATTCGCGAAGAATATTAAGTTCATTGTCAATATTTGAATGGCTTCCATTGTCATTTGTATCATAACGTATTTAATCAATTGGCTCTTCTTGATAACAGACATGTTATTAATCAGAATATTTAGTATATTATAGTAGAAATACAGTGTAGTGTAACAACGCAATAGATTGTCACAACAGACACAAGCTTGTGAGATTGGTCATCTAAAGGAACAACTGACAGCTGCAGTTAATTCTAATGATTTGATACAAATAGCATAATGTATGCATTATTGTGAAGAAATTAGTTATTACATAAATACGTGCTACAGCGTGATAGGACTAATAACAAGTACAGTTTTAAAATATTAGTGAGAATACATATACTTACATACGAACGAAAAATACGAACTTACTAATGTAAAATAGTAAAAAATACTTACTGGATTAGCTAGATTTGCGAAAAAGCTTAAATGCCGAAAGTACGAAAAGCAGATACGAGTTAGCGATAATATGGGAAGAAAAGAAAGATGCATTTAATCCATGAAGATCATTCAAACATTAAACTTACATGACTATTTCACAATTCCTTTTAGATCAATTTATTGTATATTCATAATATTGTCATCAAAATATTTATGTACGTGACTGCAAATAATGCACACTTTATATTTCTTATTGTCTCCATTTTTAAAGCATCCTACGCATGCGCATTTGTGGTAGAATTGAAATTGTCTGCCGATATGTCTCTTGAGTTTATAAGTTTATACATTCGTGGGCGATGAGTTATTTATTTGATTTGTTTCTTCAAGTTGTTGTTTATCACAATATTCCAGTACCTTCATGAGCGAGTCATCTACCTTGTCATAAGGTTAAATCACCCGGTACTCGGTACGGTTTACTATAACACTCTTTTATCAATTGATTTCTTCATGCAATATTAAATGTTCTGAGGAACTAAAATTGTTTCGTTATTCGAATCCCTCTAAGTAGCTATTCTGCCAATTCCATTAGTGCATGTTTTTAAATTCTGGAGCTATTGCATCATTTCGTCATATTTTTTTATTCATCTTGGATGGTGAGATTTCGTCCATGGTCCTTTTGGCTAATAGAAATTATCTCCAGAAAAGTTTTGAAAGTATCGGATTATTTGCAAAAAGGACCCGCAGCATGTGTCTGAGGACTTAGCGTGGGCGGCGTGCACAGATCGAGCGATTGTTTCATCTAGCGCCCCCGCGAGCTCGCCGACTCGCGCGCCGTCCGCCGGCCGCAGTCGCGCGCCTCTACCTTAGCGGATAGTGAGCCTTCCACTGTTACACAACTCTTCAGGATCATAACAAGAAAGCCTCTGTTTTCAATTTGACGTTGGTGAGTCTTAGAATTTACGAATTTAGGGGAAATGTTCGGAAAACTCGCAAAAAAGAAAAGGCTTGTTGATACCTTCCGAGAAAACTTTTGTTGTTTGGTTATACTTTTGCACCGTGTATCTTTGAAAAAATATTTGGTTGTTGGTATTGGAAAAGTGAAAAGAATTAGGTATTTGAATTTTGTGCCGTTCCTGACTCCAGTTTTCAAGTAATTCATGAAAAGATTTCGAATATCGACTTGTGAGACTTTTCGTCATTAAGATCTTGTTTGTCAGTTTGGAAACTTACTTGAATCACTATTGTTTACTTTAACTTTATTGCGCAACTTGATTAGATCATGAACAGGTATCTCAAAAGTCGTTAAAAGTACGATAGGTCTCGTTGTGAGTTATAATCCTATTTTTTTATCCAGTATCAGTTTTAATTATTGCCCAGTATCTGGCATACATAGTCTCAAGAATACATAGGACTAGCAGATGTTCTCTTAACGAACATAAATGTAAATAGGAAAAAAAGCAGTCTCCATCCTTGTGTGGGTTCAGTAGTGGGCTTAGCATTTGTCTTGTCATCTAAATCTGCATAAATATTGTGTTTAAAATTAACACTTACATTCTTTGACCCGTTTCGGCGCGGTGACCAAAACAGATTTCAGTTTTTAATGAAATGTTGATACTTTATGCTAATATTAGCTAATTTAGGCGAATATTAATATGTTAACAGGTTTTTAACTATAGTATTTGGCTTCCTGCCTGTGTTAATTGGTGATCTGTCTTTTTTCCTGACCTTCTGCGATTCCGATAACTTTTGTCTTTAACAGACTCAGTCATAGCTCTTATTGATGTTTAGATTTAGATTTATTATGAAATCATGTACCTTCATATCGGACTATCTATTTCAGCAAACCATTTCTATTGGTATTCTAGCTAATCAGATTCTAATAAACTTTGCTAAGCACACACTCAATTACAATCATCTTATCGTAGCAATAATGAAAGCAAATCGATATTCACGATGCAAGGAAATCCAATGTCGTTGCAAACGATAAGACGCTAAGGTTGCTGCCCACACCATAAATGATACAATTACTCATTATAATATCTGAGATACAACAGTGTTACATTTTCCTGTTAATCGCTATTCGATCAGACGTATCTTGGAGCACAGTGGCTCTCTGTGCTGGTCTCATGGTCTGATCACAAATACGGCGTGACTTCATCGCAGTCTCAATGTCGGGTCACCTCCGAAGCAATAAATATTGCGGTTTATATTACTAAATACTTCCTCTGCTCTCTGCAGTATTGCTCGTTATTGTTTTGTTTATGATAGCGCTACTTGGAAGGTTGCGCTGGAACTGATTTAAATGTCTAAGAAACAGTTTCATTTATTTAAGCTTTTTCAAATACATTAAATGTTTCTAAATATTATAATTTATTATTTAGTACTTAGTGAATAGAACTTATTGAATTCTTATTCTAATCGAACACCTAAACTCAAATTCTGTTACAGCCCAATTGAAAATTAGCTGTATGTATAAAATCATATCCTCTTACTCTTCTTTTCATTTTGTTTATTATAGACAACTCATGTTGTGTCCGTTCCTCTTTGATATACAAAACTGTTGCTATTTTAAGAAGTTACATGTACCTGAACAATATTGGTGTCATTGATAACATTACTACGAATGGCTGACAAACTCACAAATAATATCGTCATTTTCCTTACCTTAATTCTGTCTAGATTGACTTGCTTCATTAATTATACCGAGAATTTAAGTTAATTCTATATAATTATACCATACCAACTTTTATTGGGTATCAGGGCTGACCAAATAACTGTGATGTCACCTGTAAGGCACTTCATCACTGTCTGCGTTTATGAGGTCAGTTGAAGGAAAATGTCGTTTTCCATATTCCATTTTTCCATCCATATTTAAATTGCATTTAAATTGCCAAAATGACAGTGCTTCAAGAAGTTTTTTTCGCTACCATCATCTTTTGCTACTTCAATTCGTTTCCGAAGTGTTGTCCTTAAGTCTTCACCTAGCTTAGAGCTTTTTGATAGATTAAAAAAAAAAGCATTTTTGTTGTGCAAAAGATTACTTATTTTGTATTTATGTTATCCCATAAGGAAAATTAAGTTGAACCTACGTGTGTATTTTTTATATCGATGAATACTTTATCGCTTTGTTATTTTTGCTTTTAATCACAACTGATGTTTATTTTTAAGGAAAATCTAGTTTACAACATACTAAGCGTGAATCTGGTGACTTCTAGTGTTATATAGATCCAAGTATATTTTGTTCTACCTTGAAGGAAAATCCTTTTCAAACTTTTTTTAAATAATTTTAAGTATAATTTTTTAAAGTAATTAAGTAGTAAGGGCTTAGAAGGACACGTATGACGCAACTGAGACTCGAATCCTTGACACTAAAGCCTGAAACCAGTCCTTATGACTAATATACTTACATTTATAAAACTCACGGCTGTGCGCGTGCGCATTGTGTGTGTGAGTGTGCGCGGGCGCATCGTACAAACATTGACGTTCTACAGAAATTATGCAAAACCGGTTGTTTAAAGTGTACCACAGTTTTATTGTTATACATATTTTAAAGTCATTGTAGAAATAATATATATTTATTACATAACATACCTACGAGAAACTTAAATAAAAGTTATATTTTCATAGTGATGAGTAGGTATATGACACAAAATACACAGGTAAATAAACATTTTAACTGTTGATTAACCATGACACATTAAATTCTTTTTCATATGACTTTATGATAATTCCTTGAATGTATTTGTAATTTTATATTATTTGTTAGTGATTCATTTATTTTCTTTACAAAACCGGTCTTATATCAATATGACTAAGTAAGTAAAACTTAGATCAAGTTCTAAGCTGCAATCCAATTAACCAGAAATCTTGTTGTTTTATAACCGTACTATCTGTCTAAGTGGTCTAGTAGCATATAATATTTTTACTCAGAAAACCCCGACATTGTTTTTTGGTACACTAATTGTAGTTACCGCGGTAAATGCGCAGACCACATGGTGTCAGTGAACCCTACATGGCGGTACATCTGCATACAGCAAATAAAGACGTTTCAATGGTTCCTCGGTTATTTTTCTTCAATTTACTATTGTATTTTTAAAGTTTTTTAAATAGTATGGATTAATTTTGAAATTAATAACATTTAATTTAGTCCCAGTAAGGAAATTACTTTGACCCTCCTTTTGTTTCTTAGAAAATTGGTATTTAAAACAGCTTCTATCTTACTGCCAACTGCCTCGTTGGCCTAGTGGTGCTAAGCGCAACTGCTACGCTAGAGGTCTTGGGTTCGATTCCCGAGTCGACCAAGGTGTTATTGGGTTTTTCTATGAAATTCTCGGTAGCAGGTCGGAGTTTGGATTTGTGCCCGGTTAGTGGCAATAGGCTCGCCCCCTATTACATGGGACCTAAACATATCGGCGAACTGTGGGTGTACATTGGTACACCTCTGCCTAACCCTTCGGGGATACAGGCGTGATGATATGTTATGTTATGTTATGTTCTTTTATAGCATGTCTTTAGAATAGGTACATAACAATTACGCAGGTCTATGTGCCAGTTCGTGCTCTAATACAATGGGAACCCGCGAAGCGTGTGCGCAGGCGCAGGCTACTGGGATAGGACCGGCTCCGACGCGACTTGCCGTGAAGGTTGCCAGCTACGAGGAGGCTGTGATATGTACCTGTAGAACCTACTTTAATATGTATTAAGTCACTTTACATGCTGTACATGCTTTTGCTAAAAGATTTAATTACTGCTGAGAAGTTAGTTTAGACCCTAGTGAAAATAGAACGAGAAAATAAGTTAGAATTTTATTGCATAATTCAAAGTGAAAATAAGCATAGTTATTAACACGTCGTTGGTGACAGTTTAGATTCCCACTCGAAAGTCGAGTCAGATGTTGTGTTTTGAGAAACATGCGCGGGCGCAGGCGTCGGGTTGCGTCGCCAAAACATGCCACTCTGCGGAGTTCTCGGAAACCAGCGCAGATCGCACTCGCTTGGAACATACCAATGTGTATACATTATGTCATGTAGATATATATATGTACCTACTCAATTATTTAAATCTGATAAAAGAACAAACTCTAAATATACTAAAATTAAAATAAAACTAACACGCGTCAAAAAAACTCATCGTCATCCTTGACAATGGCGGGGAACGTGCCCAGAAGGCTGGCTGCATTGCCACGTTGAATGGCTATGCCGATTCTCTGTGCCAGGAACAAACCAGCCCTACTTAGGGAACCGCAGCCCATGCCTTAACTTTCTACCAATAAGTCTTGTTCTCATACAGAAAACAACTTTGACATTTTAGTACGAAATAGGTACAAAATACAATTTCAAGTGCCACAATATAAGTACAATATACGGTTTCAATAAAAGTGTCGCATAAAATACATGTTATGTATTGAGGCTTCTGCTTTTCCAAAACTTGTTGATGGAGGTTTCCCTTTTCACTAGTTTCAGTTGAGTAGCAATCTCTTAAATACAGTATCTTCGTCAATAGGATGTACAAACCTTATTTTTGTATCTCCCTCAATTTATCTAGTTTCCTAAACAATTGCTATTATCAAATGTTCGTAATTCCCTAGTGTGGCATAGTAACGCCTTTCAATTGACCCGGGTGTCGGCGCGGGCGAATTAACTCATAACTTACCGTCAGTGGGCGACACCATCCTATAAGGCATTTAGACAACCAAGTAAGGTATTGTAAAGAAATAAAACTTATTTACTGATCCTTCGAATATTTAGCCTTTTTCGACAACCTGAAGTTCCACGTAGCTTGGGAAATTGAACTTTAAGTTATTGGGATAAGGGGGGAAATTGCATGATGGTATTCTGAAGTGTTTTGAAGTGACATCATTTATTTCATTGGTTTGATTTCAATTGTATGTATGTTAATGTATTCGCGATCGGCTGATATTGTTATGTTCATAACAGTTGCAGGGTTTACCGATGATCCATATTAAACAGGAAAGATAATAAGCGACCTTGTCTTTAAGGCTCTTCTAGATTTATATCTATACTTATCTACCACGAAGTACTTAAAATTTGAAGTAAATTTCTTGAAGAAATAAGCAGCACCTTTGTACATAATTTTTAAATACGATACATTCCTGTGTTGTGTGTACATAAATGATTAAATAAATAAAGCGTAAAAAATCAAAATTATATTCACAACCGATAAAAAAAAATATTGCATTTTTAACTGTAATTAAATATATTATTATTAAGTATTATTAGTTATTACAAAGAAGAAATAGAGAAACAAACTTCTACTCCACTAATTAAATTACTAACATTTTCTAACATTCAAACTGAAGACAAAGTAACAAAAACCTAGAAACTCATTGCAACAGACTTTATATTGTAAACAAAAAGCGTAGCATATCAGCCAAGTGAATAGTATCGCGTACAGGAGACGCGCACGCGACCATCGCCGTGCACCTATACAATAGCATCCCAATCAACATGAGAGTCGGTTATTATCTGATTAGCTTTTTACTTGGCTTTTAAAAGATAACTATTTTTATTTTATCACAACTCTTCAGTGGTCTAATTTAGCCAACTGCCACTCTAATAATATAATATTTAATTTAATGTAGCAGCAAAAAGCCAACAACTTATGATTTATACATAGAATTTGCTAGTGGTATTTTCCAAATACGATGTCGTTTGACACTTTAATTCTATGATATAGAGTTCAGAGTAGGGTTATTGCGTCCTGAAAAAGTTTGTCAAACATTGGCTGAACTAGGTCCAATATTAGCGATATGAGCTGGGCCAGCATCGCCCTCCCGATGCTATTGGCCGCATCCCGCCGCCAAACCTGTTCCGCGGACCTAGCCATAGAAGCTCGCAAGCAGGTGGCAGTACCTGAACTAAAGTTCAATGAAGTATTATAAATATTAGACTAGTGCACTTATATAAAAAAAAAATTGATTAGATTTAACTAGAAGACAATATTAAAATTTTCTGCTATACATAATATATATATGCATACGTTCATACTTGGTAGATTTGAGATTGATAAGTATGCAAGTGCACTGGTGAGCTTTTTTTTCCATTTACGTGATTTATATCGGGCCTCTGCCCCTAAATAAGGCTAAGTAGCCATTTCGTTACTTTTAACTGTTATCAAGCGGCCGTGATGTGACCATGTGTGACCATGTGCAGCACTACATTTGGAAAATTTACAAATGGCTCCGTCTCATTGTATAATTACAACCTTCGCACTTGTCCATGCGACTTGCTTGAAAACAATACACGATCGGCAATCAATCACAGATCATGTGGCGTCCTCTGTGGGCGGGTGACTCAACTGTTTGTTTACTTCCTACTAAATTGTTAGCAAGGCCGACGGGAACTAGGCTTTAGACATAATATTTAGATACGAAACTTGAACCACCAAAAAAAGACATGGTTTGGAACTTACCTGTTTTACGGTATAACACAATCACCTAAAAGAATAAATGAGAAGACATAGACCTGACATTACTTACAACACTTATTAGGTTTTCCAAATAGCCTTAACTTGTTAAAATAAACATGTCCAAGGAGACGGAAACGATCCCAGCTTAGTTAACACAGATAAAGCTAAACTGAGATCACTATGTGACGTCAGCGGAAGTTCCTAACTTTTTTATTGCATGTTATTGGTGAGCCAACACTGTGTGCACCGTGGGCAGTGCTAACTCATAAAGACTATGATTTAAGGAATTATTATGTTTGAAGTTAAATTACGCTGTTATTGTCAATTGTGTGAATTGAAACTGCTAGGAATATAACTGTAATCGTTTGCGGTAAACATTATTAGCTATACATGGACCTGGAGGCACATGTATAGTGTGGTGTGTGTGTGTATGTATTTTTATTAAATGTTTTGCGGATCATCAAACCGTCCACCGGTACTACGCTACGTCATCTCACCCTACATCATCTCTTTTTACAAATTACGATTTTCCGAATTTACCTTCTAATCCTCAGTCGGTTTTAGAAATGTTAACTTTCTAACAGTTCGCATAAAATTGAGGTAGTAATTTCAGGCACAGATAAGATTGTAGTTAATAAAAAGAATTAAGCTACCACTTCACTATCACTATCACTACATAGTATAAATCAAAGTTGCTTTCCGCTGTCTGTCCCTATGTATGCTTAAATCTTTAAAACTACGCAACGGATTTACATGCGGTTTTTTTTAATAGATAGAGTGATTCAAGAGGAAGGTTTATATGTATAATACGTGCATAATATAGAAGAGAAACACGGATAATCTTAGAGATTTTTGACGTCAGGTCGTAAATCAACTCATTTTTTGCGTTTTCATTGCAAACGCTGGCTGAACCCTACGAGATAGATCAAAATAATGTACTACAGTATTGTGCACCTCAAAAAGATCTACAAAAAAGTCCGCGATGGTATATGTCTATCTCTTGAGGGTAAACCACAATAACCATTTTTTATCCTTTATTTATTACTTATTCACGAAAAGACGATTTTAAGCAATACAGCATTAATCCTTATCCAATTAAGTACCTTCAAAAAATTGTGCATGTAATATAGATCAATATTGCCTTTTACAGCATGTAATTTAAATGAATATTTTCGAAGATATTACAGATTTAAAATGCAGGGACATAGCGGTTGCGGCGGTACCGGCCGGGGGTCGCGCGGAGGCCGGGGGGCGCGTGCCTATACCTTTGATTATATAATGTCTAGATGGAGCGTGGCCCTACATTCATACCAAAGAAAACTAGGACGCCATTTGTGTATGTGTGCGTGCAGGCGTCGTTTTACACTATACGTCAATGTCTCTGTGTGCGTAAATAGTGATACCAGCTATTACAAATTCTCCCATAAATCACATTAAATAAAGACGAATTAATTATAATAAAATATTTACTTATTTTAGTTATATGTTGGTACTTATGTGGTATTATTCAGTTTAAGTGTATTTTAATAATAATAAAAAATATTTTTATTAAGTATTTACTTTTTAAATCAATAAAAAAAAGAAATTTGGAGTTGTGTGTTTGAATCGAGTATTAAATCAACTAAGTTAGTATTTGGTACAATATTAAAACATAATGAGGTATAGGTACTTTAACATTGAGTTATTTATTTTTTTACTTTTTATTTATTTTTTTATTTGAAAAAGTACATCAGCACTATTTTATAAACGTAACGATAAACCAACAAAATTACCCACAAAAATGGGAGAATGAAAAACAGAAACTGGCAACACTGATAAAATATGGCGTGATTTTAATAATCATAAAAATAAAATTAATTATAAAGTTTCTTTAAATAGTGTGCTGTAGTTTTAGTGATAGGTGATGTGTGTTGGTATTTTTTAGCCTTCCTTTTTAATTCCAGCACACTTTAGAAGCACATACTATCATTTTATCGCTGTTATGTGGTTATTCCTTAGAGCGCGTAAAACGTAGTGTCACGAAAGCGGCACGATCTGTACTGGTGGCGGGAAAGTACTTAACAACCACTTTTGGTTGTTATTTTTTGACACGTCTGCGCGCACTTGACAGTCCATCTAGACATTATATAATCAAAGGCCTATACCAAAAAATGCTTCTAAGGCTGTGCTTCGGCCTACAGAACTTTATGATTGCGTTATATTTGGTATCAGCGTTGCACCCGAGCAAAGCCGGGGCGGGCCGCTAGTGTATATTATATCGTCATCATTTCGTTTGTCATTGTCTGATTTCTAGTCATATACCTACAAACCTAGTAGCTTAGAGTATTTTTATAGTAAATAAAAAATAGATGGTCAGGTACGACAACTAATTAATGTCGGACACTAAAACCCTTTTAACTCCGGCCACCGAAAGCATTCCGTAATAGATTACATCCTCGATACATTAAAACGCGTAATTACAGTTTAATTAATTGTTCAAAGGAATGTGTTTACAAATAACTTTGTTCACTGTATTAGCGCTGAAGTCTGATCTGACACTAGAATAATCACCTAGACGTGAATAACTAGAAACGAATTCTTTAAATAGTTTATAGCTAATATTATTGTGTGAGTTCATACATATTGGTACCTGTAAAAATAAATATGGGTGAAGTGCCGCTCTTCATGTTTGCATGCTTTGCCTGTTGTTGGATGGGTAGGCGTTTCATTTTATCCTATGAGATGCTACAGCACTAATCATTGGATTGATTTTATAATAAGCAGCAAAAAAATAATACAACTTCTAATAAAGGAAAGCTTCTTCGCCTGACTCAAAGATTAGGTACAGACGTTTATGATTTTTCCGTTCGTTGCGGAACCCAAGCCTGCACACTCGTCACGTTTACTACCTCGTGATCAACAAGTTTGAAACTATGACACAGGTGCATATTAGGTCATATCTTAATCTATTATCTAGTATAAACAAATCTAAGTAAATCACAGTCGTGTGAGCTCGGGGACCTTCGTGTCAATTCGGCGTGACGTCACCGCCAGTCGCAGACGCATCCTCTGCACTCTGTGGTTTTGACAAGGTCGCACTAATGCCAATGGTAATGGTAATATGTCGTATTCTAACTACTTCAGTGCTAGAACAACCGCACATCATTGTTCAGAAATAATTACGAAAAAAAATAGGCAAATGTGTTGTGATAAATGAATCAAACAATGTCAGTCTCTAACCGCAGATGTACAGAAAACTGCAACTCATTAGTCATTATAAATTGGGGTAAAATAATATATTGTAATTTCAAATAGAATTTGAAAACAAAATCCTTCTCCAGTGTTTGATAATGAAAACAGTTATTTATTCAGACCTTTATAATATTTCAAACGCGTACTCCAATGGATTACCAATAGAAATGGGCCTTTGTATACAAATGCAGCAGGCTGGAGAGTGGCCAACTGCAGCCATTGTGGACGTGCCATGTTAGAGCTTTACATGGAGGCTAACTTTACAATAGTTTAATAATAGACCACACCTAAGTTTCCAGTCTATTAATAGATATAAGGATGTACGTGGAAATATTAGATAAGTGGCATAGGTATGTGAAGTGTCTTTTACTTATTTATTTTATTTATTTATTCATCACCTATCATTACAGGGCAGTTTGTCCTAATGCAATAGGTCAGAAATTAAACTAATACTAAAATAAACGATATTAAACTTACAATAACTAAATTAGAAAAACAAAACTTACAAAATTAACAAATTATAACACAAAATTAAAAACACAAAACAGAGCATAAAATATTACTTATAATGTAAGAAAAAGTCTTTTAAAAGCATAACACTTTATCTTAAGTTAATTATTATTCTTATAACATAACATAAATAGTAATGCCGTTGCGAATTCACCCAAAGAGCATGTAAAAATATCTATCTCAGTTTGAAGGTCATTGATCATACGAATAGCTCTGGTAAGGGTAAGACAGATACTATAAGCACATAACATAATCAGTCAAAAACAAATATTGAAGATGAAATATTGAGCTCTTTCCTATTCAGGATACATTTACGACTAAAAGCCAACTCAAGTCGTCAAATGAGCTCAAGTGGGTAAATAAAGCAATAAATCAAACGACCCACGTTTGAATGTCTAGGTCTGTAGGTCTGGCCGTGAACTTTAAGTTACCGCGACAAGTGACTGGAATACGTTTAACTTTACTCACTTTCACTAACTTGGACATTTGCCCGATTTAAGGAAATCGTTGTTACTTTCTTTTGAATGCAAAATGAGGATGGTGTTTTCTATTCGCATTCAACAAAAATGCATACACTTCAAACTTTATAAGAAGAAAACATACCTATTTCATTAATTAAGGTTTCCAGTTATGTTTTTAAGGTTAAATACATAATATGGACGATTAACTCTTTGTAATGGTACAATGTAAGTTTGGGAGTGTAAGTTTTTTTGCACCTCGTAAGTCAATTCCTTTGCCTCGATTTGGACACCAGCCTTTTCACTTGTCAGCATAACTTAAAAATTACTTGTACCTTCTACCAAAAACAATATAAAGGGAAATAACGTAGATTTGTGATATGTGGTGGTTTGTGAGAATGTCACCTTGTTCACACGGCGCGTCCGGTTCCGGCAGAAGTTTAGCACAACACGGGAGCACGCATGCGCCCTGAATATCAACAACAAACGCGGCGCGAATGAATAACATGTTGAGAGTGAAAGCATTGTTACTGGGTTTCTTGTTAATGATATCGCCTTACATTACGCATGTATCCCATTCGGAGTAGTTATGGTTTACTAATCAACAATCATGATGGTAATTCGGTTCAAATATATGTCAGACTATTTCGTTGCTAAGCTTTGCATGTTTCCTAAAAATATAGAATTCTATTTTCTGTCCATTCTTGACTGATTCTTCTAAACGAATAACGTTTTTTCATAAACTTTTAGTAAACAAAACTATTTACAAAAACACATTAACTTTACGAGTACCTACCTATTTAATTATCTTATATAATAAACGCAAGCAAATCGAAATTTAAATCAAACGACGCAAATATCTACATAAATAAAATACAAGAGTCGTTTATGATTTATTAATCCTAATCTATTCTTAATACGTGATGGAGGCAAAAACTTAAATCCTCTCCAATAAACAGCTTTAAGTCAGCATTGGTAGATGGGAACCAGTCCGCGTTTTAATGTTATTTAATATTCGTCGTGTAGTACGAGTGTGCTGTCAACGAAACATTATGTCACTGTGTTACACGTAGGGTCATAGACCAGCTCGCCAGAACCACCATCTAATAAAGTTATACGTTTTTATAATGTTTAACAATGTTTTTGCAAATATACTTCCAAAATTGTATCCAAATAAATGACATCTAGCCTTACATAGGTTCTGTAGTTATTTTAGTTTTTTAAGTTTTCCCCAGCAGTTTCTATTCCTGATTCACAGTCTGTTCTTTTGCCATTTTCTTAACCAAACCCTTTGTTCTGAAATTCGTTCAGGCTAAACCTTCCATATAGCAAGGAATTTAAAAACAAAAGAAAACCAGTATGCATCTCGTTCAATAAACTGAATGAAACCAGAACGATCATAATTCATGCGTGTTAAAGGCATAACTTTCATCAGATATAAAAGCCGTCGTCCTCAGTGGGTCGGTCACCGCGTAGGCATTCACTCCCGGCTGACTCACGGGGGACCGGTCCTGAGTGACCTCTGTAGCCATGGCAACAGCTGACTGTTGGAACTATGTGCCATCGGAAGGTGTCGAAAATGCGTGAGTGAAATGTTAATGAGCCGGCATGGGATTCAAATAATAACTGTCAAGTGTGAGTTGAGGTCCAAGATATCAAAGCTCTACGCAAACTAGATAAAAATCAATTAGCAAATATACATCGGTTTTGGAAGAAAGGAACCGTTACCCTCCTGTTTAAAATTAACAGAACTTGAGTTGTGTGATTAAAGCTCAAAGTTTAATTTACTTGCTTCATTCTACAGAAAATTCCTTGAATATTATCATAAAAACCAGTATATAAAGTTATTGTGATGCAGCGATGCGCCCTTTCTCCACGCTTAATCTATGCGCGTGAGTCACGAGCAGGTTCGGCCGCCTGGCTCGCGGCGCTCGGTCCTGTGACCTCTCGGGCGCTCGGGACGTGCCTTACTGCCCAACTATACGCTCACTTATTCTACATACTTCGGGAAAAGATTCAGAGTCTATGTGTGTCGTTTAGGACTAGACGGTTTGACGCCTGTTTTAGTATCCATGAAAGAGCACTAAAAGGCTTTATTCTGGAAATAAAGTTTTTAAGCACTGCTTAATGTCTTTTTGTGTCTGTGTTCTTTGTTTAGGACGAGCTCCCATATTATGTGCTTAAACCAAAACATCAAAATTGTTGTAATTGTGTGAGATTCCTTGAAACAACACATTTTATAAACATATCTCGTGAATATGAAAAAGAAATTTAAGATGTATAGAAGAATTGTCTTTTCACCGACAGATAATAAAATCTTCTCAAGTTAGTTCAAGCTAAGTACTATCCCAATAATAACTAAACCAACTGCCATGTAGACTAAGGTGTAGCATGGACTTATGTCGACATTTTCCGGCTCTCCCAAAACGGTACAATGTGTTATATCCTAGGAGTGGTCATCCACTAGTAACAGCTTGCGACACTTGTCCAGTAACTCTGCCTTGTTTATCTCAGGCCATTAGTAGCTCTGCCCCAATGGCCGGTGACAGACCGTCGTTAGGTGACATCATGTATTGAGACACGAACGATTATTGGAAGTCTGGAATGTTCTGAGACTTACCCACGTCGTTATTGCGTCCATCTCAGTATCCAAGTTTGAAAGTATTTAGTAAAGCTTGACTTCAAGCTCATAAAAATCTAATTAATTTTACAGTCTGATAGATTTCCTTATTTGTAAGTCGAACGATAGAATTCATAGTATTATTTCTATGAACTGCTATTTACTAGCCTTAATAAAAATCCTTATAAATGTTGTCAAAAAACAGTTTTCTAAGGCTGCCTAAGTGTGGAACACGGTTGTACAACTACGTGCAAAAATCCGCAGAGAGAGAGATTTGAGACGAAGAGAATATTTGCGCTTGCGTTGAAATAATGTTAAATAGCGCTTGGATTCCGGTCCAGAATTCCTCATAAGTCATGCATCTCTCTCACGTGTCATCATTATGGGACATGTGAGATTCCCATGTCACTTTATCTATGGATAATTTACACTGGATGAGACATCATAAAACATTATGCAGTTCCCTAGTATTTTGCAAGATATGCTCCTTTCTCCGTCGTATTTTATTGTTTACTTAATCTTCAGAATTTTGCAGAGCAGGTCAGCAGGTGTTTGCGTACTCATATGTGTTTACTGACGTTAAATATCGGCAAACTGTTGTCATTTGTTTTGAGAATGTCTTATAGTAGGAGATCCGGCCATAGAATGACCCTCACCCATCGTATTACGGGATGAAAATGATTTTTTTATAAAATTAAATATGTAAAAAAATTTATTTACAGGAGGTTGTCTGAAAAATTTGGTGCAAAGTGTAATTAATTAATAATTAAAAAATGATTTTTTTTTAAACATTACACTCTTTCCCTTACGCAAAAAACTGTATACTAATCGAAAGTATGTAGCTCATAGAATATGCAAACGCTGGGTTGACTTTTTTTTTCCGGTGCAATTATCAGGTAGGCAGGTATATACAGGTAAATCGATACTAGTAATTTGCAACGATTCAGTTACGCGATAAACCTTATATCAAAATAAAGATAATTTTATTATGAATATAATGACATAAGGTTGGCTGCAAAAAGTTGGTGCTAAATCCCGGTTGTCGATTTTTGAAAAACGAAATATTCGTGCGGTTGAATACGTGCGAAAGAGAGGTCCGAGGAACGTATCCAGTGCGATAGAAAAGGACGCAGCATTGCAGCTGTGTGTCGCTCAATCGTCGAAAGAAAGAGAGTGCGCATGCTCTTTGTTTGTGAAATTGAGGAAGATAGCGATAGACTACAGTAAGTGTTGAGCATTATTTCGGAGCAACTGTTGCTGCTACGTATCAATATTATTTTTTGATAATATATTGTTCCAAACATGGCTAAAAAGTGTTTTCTGTGTGATTTAAGTGACTCTGTAATGGATTTTAACGATGAAACTTTTAAAAATTGTTCATTAAAATTGGCTTTTCGAAAATTAAAAAACTTTAAATACAACGACGTTGAACTAACCAACGCGTCATTTCTTGGTTATCATACCACGTGTTATAAAAAAGTGACTGCATTAAACAATAAATATATTGAAGAATTTAATAATTTTGCTACAGAAAATGCAGTAAGTACATAATAAAAAAATCTTTTAAATTTATATAGTAAACACATTTTAAATATTTAATTTTTATAACGAAATAATGCTACTGCAAAGCGTGTGGAATTTAATTATAATTTAAATTAGTTGTTACGAGATAGAATAATTCTTAAGAAATTAGCATTTTTTGTATTATTAAATTCCATCACATGTAAGCTTCTTACTGTTTTTTAAAAAAATTAGTTTAAAAAAGTAACCTAAAAATGTAATTTCAGTTGAATAATTTTTCGTAAGATCATTCATGATGATTTCTTCTTATAGCTTTATCAATAAAACATTTTATGAAAATTATCTGTCAAATACTTTTATTTCATCAAAAAAACCTACTTTTTCAGGTGCGTGTTAATACTTCCACCGCTAGTGAAGCCTCAAAAAGTATTGCATCTAATGTCGATTCCTGTGCAACAGGTACAGAGGGTGAAGAAAGTCATGCTGATGCTATGGCAGAGATTTCTACAAATGTAGAAGAGGTATTAAATATTCAGATTTTTATTTGAAGTGTTTTTTTTAACATGAATTTTCTTCTTCGGCCATTATCTTATTTAATAAATAATTTTTGTTTTAGGAGCCATCAACCTCAGCACCATCGTCATGTAGCAAAATCACTTGTCTGTTTTGCAATTATGAACGCAAAAAATGTGGGAAGCAGGTACTACATCTCAGATTTGCTAAAACTGAAGAAGCAGTACAAAAAATAAAAGATATGGCCGACAATCTTAATGATGCAGACATCCTCTTAAAACTTACAAATCAAACTGTTGCTTATCATCAGTCCTGTTACGCAACGTATCAATCCAAAGAGAAGTGGGCTACCGAAGAACATACCGATTCAAGTTGGCATAAATACAGAAACTTGCATAAATTGGCTTTTGAATCGTTATGTGATTTAATTACAAACGAAATTATAAATAATAATCACGTTGTGTACTTTGCGCAGTTATTCTCACGATATCAAGCTTTGTTGTTGGAGTACGGAGATCGTGAATTAAATATCGATGAAATTCAAGATTACCGACCGGAAACTTTACAAAAAAAATTATTAAAAAAATTTGGTGACCGTATTGTAATAGAAGCGTCTACTGGTCCTCGTTGCCAAAAAATAGTTTATCAAGCAGACATAGATGTTTCAGTAATGGCTACAAACTTAAAATTGTTGGAGACAAGAAATGATCAAAAATTTGAAGATGTAGCATATCATTTGAGAAAGTGCATCAAGAATATTAATCCTCATCGACTCCCCAGTCATTTAACTGCTGATGACATTATTCGCGGAGAATGTGAAATTCCTGAAATACTATTTTCTTTCATGCAAAATCTCATCGTAGGTCCGAACGTTTCCGAGGAAAATTGTGAACAACTCAATGTCAAAATAACATCAATATGTAGTGACATAATTTATGCAGTCACTAAAGGTAGATGTAAACCAGCAAAAAGTTTAATGCTTGGACTGGCAATGAAGTCTTTAACAAATTCTCGGCAAGTAATCACGATGCTCAATAGATATGGCCATACTATTGGGTACAATTTGGCCGAAGAACTCGAGACAGAAATGACGTATACGTCGGTCCAAGATAATAATGTAATACCAACCGGCATCAACACATCGAATGGACACTGCACTCACGTAGCGTTTGACAACTTTGACCGCTTCGTTGACACCACTTCTGGAAAAGATACTATGCATGACACGGTTGGTATTATTTATCAGTTTCCTAGTACTTCTGCAGATGATTCCGACGATGAAACAGCTGAAACACGTGAAGTTGGTGGCGACGTAAATAGTGAAGCACCTGCACGTAAAAGAAGGCGTTTTAATGAAATTGTGCGAGAAATTCGACCATACTATTCTAAACCAACCGCTAGTTTGCAACTGCTGCCGGTAGATTCATTTACTAATACACTGGATATATGCAAAGGTTCTACAGAAATTGCTATTGACAAAGATTTATTATGGGTAATGTCATTATCTCGAATAAATTCAGTTCCAATGTGGTTGGGCTATAACTGCATGACGTCAACTGATCGGAGTGAACAACAAAAGATCGAGTATTTATCTCCGATAAATAATTCTCCAACATCCTACGCAATCGTCAACGAAACATTAATCATAGCAAACGAAATAGCTGAAAAGTGTAGCCAACCACATATTATCGTGACATATGATTTAGCAATAGCAAAAATGGCTATGCAGATCCAAGAAAAAGAAAAGCCAAAATTTGACAGCATCTTTATAAATTTGGGAGCATTCCACATGGAAATGGCATTCTTCAAAACGATTGGGAAGTATATTGATTCTAGTGGCTTAGTGGAAATTCTAGTTCAAGCAGAAGTATTAGCCGGTGGCTCGATGAACAGCTACTTGGACAGCAAGCATTTCAATCGATGCAAGCGCTTACATCCACTAACTGCTGCAGCATTGCAAATTCTTCATTTTGAACAGTATTTATCCACAACAAATGTATCTCCCGAGTCGTTGGATGAATTGCTACAAGCTCAAATACAGAATGCATCAGATCAGGCTGCATGTGACGTCAACAAAAGAGTGGAACTGCCAGATTTATTGCAGCGTATTTCAAATGGATATAAACAGTTCTGCAGAGACACTCTAAGTGGCGCAAAAGGAAAAACCGCTCAATTTTACTATCAGTATTGTGAATTAATTAATTTATATCTTCGATTTTCAAGAAGCATGCGCACTAGCAACTTTGAATTGTATGTGGACTCGATATACAACATGTGTGATTTATTTTTTGCGTTTAACCAGCCTAATTATGCTAGATGGGCTGTGTTATACTTGAGTCATTTGATCACCTTGTATACTGAAAATTCAGTTTTGGTAGAAGAATTTCGTCGCGGCGCCTTTGGAATCAGACGCACCAAAGCAAATTTTGCTCGATCACCTGTAGACTTGACGCTAGAGCAGACTATCAACGCTGATGCTAGCAATCAGTTGACTGATAATCTTGCAGTGGACTCAATATCTGCGCGTCAAAGATGGGCGCTCAGTCATAGCATGAGGACAAAAATATTATCGACTGTAAAAGAAAATCTCGGGTTAAAAAAGAAAGATGATACTTCGCACTCATTGCAAAAAAGCACGATCAAAAAAGACAAAAAAAGCCTGGACAGTATTATTGAGGCAATAAAAAATACAATGAATCCGTTTGATGAAACGATAGATAAAAATCATGTATTCAACATTTCCACGGGTAAAGCAGCATCTAAAGAAGTTGGTGATTTTTTGCTAAACGTCAAGGCAACTGGCAATCAACAAAAGCTAAATTTCATCACAGAATGTTCTACGGTTCCCGGAAGATTTGAAAAAGCTATCAAACGGAATAAAATCTTGAATTTCGCTTCGGAGTGCACAAGTAAAGTTGTAATGAGTAAAGATCAAAACAAAAGGGTGTTATTGAAAATGGAACGAGATATATTTGGACGACTGTTGGCAATTAGTATTAACAAGAAAATTAATTTGGAATTTTGCTTAACTTTTCCACTAGCACCGATGCCACCTGCTCTTTTCTCATGTTCTGGTCAAATGTTCAAAACTGATAAGTCAACGTTAGCGAAAGCTTTAAAATCGGAAACAGAAGTGGTCGAGCCGACAAATATCAGCGTTGAAATAATCGACGGTTTTTACTTTCTGCATTTAGTCGGATCTTCTATGCCACAAACATTTGAAAAAGTTGCAGAGTCAATACTCATAAAGCTTTGTTCAACAGCAGCAACAGAAATACATTTAGTTTTCGATCGTTATTTATCACCGTCGATTAAAGATTCCGAACGTCACAGTCGCAAAGAATTCGACACTCCGTATAAAATATCCGGACCTCAACAAACCAGACCCAAAGATTTTTTGAACAGCCTCAAAAACTATTCTTTCAAAACAGCCTTGGTACATTTTTTGGCTGAGTATTGGGAAAACCAAAATTTGATAACGATCATTAAAAATAAAAAAATTTTCTTAACCGTTGACCATCAGTGTTTCTCTTACGAAGTTCAGCAAAATGCTATAAAAAAAAATGAAGAAGTTGATTATGTATGCCATCATGAAGAAGCGGATACAAGGATAATTTTTCACGCATATAAAGCGCCACCAGGTTCAAAAATTTTAATAAAGGCCTCTGATACGGATGTTTTGGTTATTTTGTTGGGAAATATGCACAAAATTCAACATTCAGAAATTTGGCTAGCCAATTCAGCGACAAAAAAAAAAAATAATCAACATCTGGAATGCGTTAATTGCACTGAATTAGCGTTGAAGTTGGGATCCAAGTTATGCCAAAGTCTTCCAGCTTTTCATGCATTTACAGGATGCGATTATACGGCAGCATTCTTTAATAAAGGAAAAGTGAAACCTTTTAAATTATTTTCCAAAAACGAAAAGTATCAGACAGTTTTTTCGTCATTAACAGACGAAGCTGATCTTTTCATTAACGAAAAAATGGACACAGTTCAAGAGTTCACTGCTAGTATGTACGGTATAAAAAACTGCAACAGGGTGAATGAAGCGAGATATCGAATTTTTCTCAAAAATTATTCTTCGAAAGAAGATAGCGAAACATTTTTAAAAAAAATCAAAAGTTTTGACTCAAATACTATACCGCCGTGCTGGATATCACTGCAACAAAAAATTTTAAGAACAATTTTTGTCAATTCTATGTGGCTTCATGCGACGGATCCTCAATGTGTTAAATTACAACCTGAAAATTGTGGTTGGTATCTTGATGGTTATCTACAACCAACAGGATTCATTGGGGACCAAACGCCTTTAACAGTACAAGATATTGCTGAAATAACAGAAGACGAAAATAGTGACGAATGTTGTGAACTTGAAGATACAAGTTTTATTTCCGATGAATCAGACCTTGAATAATGTAAATTAATTAAAAAATTTTTTAATCAAAATATTGTATTTATAATAAAATTAAATTTTTGTACAAAATTATAGCTTTGTATTTCATGTTTGTAATTTATGTTTTATTTAATTTTTTTTTCGGAAAAACTTTTGATTTTTTGCTTTGTTTTATTTGATTAAGTCTCCTGATGTAAAAAACACGAAATTTTCAAGATAAGTATGTGATAAATTATTTCTTTACAAAAATATTCATACACTTAAATATAATGACGATTTATATATATATATATATATATATATATATATATATATATATATATATATATATATATACATATATATAAATAAATATTTACATATATGTACTACATACATAATTTTATCACTTTGTGCAAAAATGCATTGCCGGATGCTCCGAAATAATGCTCAACACTTACTGTAGTCTATCGCTATCTTCCTCAATTTCACAAACAAAGAGCATGCGTACTCTCTTTCTTTCGACAATTGAGCGACACACAGCTGCAATGCTGCGTCCTTTTCTATCGCACTGGATACGTTCCTCGGACCTCTCTTTCGCACGTATTCAACCGCACGAATATTTCGTTTTTCAAAAATCGACAACCGGGATTTAGCACCAACTTTTTGCAGCCAACCTTATGTCATTATATTCATAATAAAATTATCTTTATTTTGATATAAGGTTTATCGCGTAACTGGATCGTTGCAAATTACTAGTATCGATTTACCTGTATATACCTGCCTACCTGATAATTGCACCGGAAAAAAAAAGTCAACCCAGCGTTTGCATATTCTATGAGCTACATACTTTCGATTAGTATACAGTTTTTTGCGTAAGGGAAAGAGTGTAATGTTTAAAAAAAAATCATTTTTTAATTATTAATTAATTACACTTTGCACCAAATTTTTCAGACAACCTCCTGTAAATAAATTTTTTTACATATTTAATTTTATAAAAAAATCATTTTCATCCCGTAATACGATGGGTGAGGGTCATTCTATGGCCGGATCTTAGACTATTAACAAACAGGTTCAACTAAAATATTTTTTTACATATTATAAGAAATATCACAACCACGAGATTTAAGCATGTAAGAACTGAATTTCAAGGTAGACTGAACCATCTAATTTAAAATGACCTCAAAATTCTAGGGCATACGAACCAAAAATATCGACATCAACAAACAAATAATTGTTTTTTTTCTCGAGTGGTAATGAGATTAAAGTGTCTCCTTATAAGTCTGATCTTGTGTAAGAGGCACAAGGGCGGCGGGGTGGTGCCGTACATGGCCGCAGGTTGGCCCGCCGCCGCCAGATGGCGCGGGAGGCTGCGACAGATGGCTCGTCAGACTGATCTGTCAGCTATGGCCTAAGTATGTGGTAATGGTCATGCCCGAGATGTATATGGCTATGTTTGGACATTGAAATACTTGTTGATTTATGATTGAATGTGTAGCTAATGCTATGTGTTTGTCAAGTCTTGAAATGAATTCTAAAAATCATATTTAGATTCATGGAACCGAGGTACAATTTTGTTGATGGATACAATTTGTTCCTTTATGGCATGTCTCTTCATTCTTCGACTTCATAGATCTATACCTATAGTCCTCTCTCTCTTTATCACTCCTTTATAATGTTTTCCTCGACCACGAATTGCGAAGTCAAGCATAAATGACAACGTTTCTCAAAACTTTGAAAGTGCATGAATATTAAGATAAACTTTATTTACCCTTGTAACAATAAAGCTTGCCTGTATAAGGCGTTCAATGAGGACTATAAATCCGTCAATGAGTGGCTGTCGTGTCGCGCCGACCACTAATTGTGTCGCCAAGGCCTGCTTGCAGCCAGTCAGCGGCGAGTAACGAGTGACGACCACTCCACGAGATTTCATACAAGTTCATTTAGCGAATTACGCGGTAATTGATGGCTTGATGCAGTCAACGCTATTTGTGTTATTGAATCAGATTGCTGGTTTGATAACGACGAGATAATGAATAATGTTTTTGGCAGAAAATAAAAATCGATAAATACTTACATTGATTTTACATAATTCTCACGGAAGTGGTACCTAACTATTGTTAAAGATCTTGTCATATCCTGTAAAGGCTACTCAGACCCGTTTACAGTGGTTGTAACCGGTAAGAGTCCAGCTTATTTCTTTACCAGGATTGAAATTTCCTGAAGATATCCACATAGCATATTATGAATTATCTAAATCATTGGCATTTAAAGATCTATTGAATTGTGATTTTTTCTGCATTGTTCTTATAAGAGAATCAAACATGTTCTTTGTTGTCAGATATTGAATAAATCTCTTCTTTCTGGCTTTTTGGTACAATCCTATACCATACATTATAATATACTAAGTACCTATAAACTCAATATTCCTTTATAAATAGATCATGTCAGGCAAACGAGCGCCATATTGATGCGAGTCGCAGTTCAACTGATGGACTTGTCACCAATTGACCGACTGCGATTGTTTAATTAGGTGTCATGTGTGTAATGAAGATATTGTCTGTATTGCTCGATAGTTGTTGGGTAATGTACCAGAAGGAGATCGTTATATTGTTCATAGGTGGTGGATACCTCATTTATTTCTGGGTAACTACGTTATTGGATTGATGTTTTTCGAGCGTTGGTGGGTCTGCGATTCTTACTAGTTGCATATATAGTTCTTGACTTGTACAATTTTGTAATCAGGCTCAGATTTCAGTACGTATGTGATTATGAGTAGATTGAGCTGTTAATGATTTGAATATTTAAAGCGGATTTTTATAAGTTTCTGTTGTTGTTTCCAGAATGTCTGAAGGCGACGTGTCGTTGATCCGCGACGAGGATCTACTGCGCCGCATGGTGAGATATACATATAAAATATACATATAGACTTTATTAATCAAAACATCTATTATAGCCTATTTTATATACTTTCGTAGTCAAGAGTAAAATAACTTCACTTGCAAAATACAACAAGCAATATGCGCCTCGAGTGATATACTTTTTTTATCAGGCGCTACAAGATTATTTATGTAGCTGTTAATAGAAGTAGTAACATTACAATTTATGAAATCTGAGCTTTGACAATATTGCTGATGATCTCTTTAAGATTTAAATCCTTTGTGCTATATAAAGAGTCCTAGTGTAAAACGGACTTATTTACAAGAGTGCATGAACAAATCATTTATCACGTTTTTATATAATACTAGCTGTGCCCCGCGGTTTCACCCGCGTGAATACCTAGGTCCCGTTCCCGGCCTTTATGTTATTGGGGGCGGAGCTGAATTCAACAAATCACTATCGTAACAAAGCTCAGGATTACTTAATTTTTCCGTGCATTTTTTTTTTTCATTTTTTCTCTTTTATAAGAACCTTCTCCTGATAGTAACTAACACAAGAAAAAAGAATTAGCTAAATCGGTCTCGGCGTTATTGAGTTATGCGCTTACCAACACATTTAGCGATTCATTTTTATATATAAGATGCGTATGGTATATATGTACTATAAGATATGTGACTAACTTGTAATACTACCTGTTCCAGTGGCAGCAGACGGAAGACTTCTCCCGTAAGAAAGAGATCCGCGCGCACATGTACCGGCTGCGCGAGGAGCGCCTGCGCAACCTCTACTCCCCCGAACCCACTCGAGATGGGAAAGGTACACACAGGATAACAATACAATAGAGACTAGAGGACCAGTAGAGAGTAGCCAGTAGTAGAGAACATTGCGTAGGCATGCAATGGGATTAGAGCTTTGTATTTTTGACCCCCGACACAAATATATTTTTGACATCGTAGCATCTTAACGAATGTAATCTCTCTATTCAAATTTATTATAAAGCGTTTGCTTGTTTGAAAGCTAACTTGATCAAAATGATTCGTAAGTATCTGTTACAAGCAATTTTCTAAAAATCGGGGGTTTCACAATTATATATGTTTTTCCTTTTGTTATTTTATATGCTTCTTGTATGTAGCATGATTTGCCTGCCAAGTATAAACGAGTAGTTGACATTGTAGAGGTAGTAGTAGTAGTAGTAGTTTTACTAGTGTAATCTTAGATTTTTGTTTGTTCTATATGGTGTCAAACAAGGATACATTTGTCTACCATTTCTTTTCCCTACTCAACTTGTATAAGATTTGCTTCTTTGTTCTTATGTTGTCTAGTGATAAATATAAATGAAATGTAATCATGTTTTACTCTCGCTTCATTGTTGCGACTGCATTATGAACATGACGAGTGAAGATCACTAGTTAGCGTAGCTGTGCCCACATTCTACAGGTAGTGAGTTCAGTGCTGCGCAAGGCCACGTCAAGTCCTTCGCGGACCAGAGCTTCCAGTCCATGAAGAGCAAGGAGGTCCGCGACGCTGGCTCCCCGCCCAAGGAGTTCACGTACCGCGGCCAAGGTGCCTGCACGATACAACCATTACCCTAACAGAACTAACGCTTATTAACCGGTAACGGTACCCTCTCTCCCAAGTCAGACACTAAATCCAATGTCTTTACAGATCTGAAGGCGCTGTCGAACGCTGGCTGGAATGTGGAGTCGGAGAATAAGACCACAGATGACGGACACACGCACGTCAAGTCCGTGCATGCCAACATCGAGGGCCGCTACGACGTGGACGGCGGCAAGGGGCAGTTCGCGGCCGTCGACCGTCACAAGGAAGCCGTCACCGAGTACCACGACGATAACAGCAGCCTCAAACGCAACGAGACCTCCTCGAACACGGCCGCTCGCGAACACGTCGTGCGGCAGACTGACGATGGAACCCACATCTCGTCTACGACCAGCTCGTCGACCGCGACGTCTAAGTTCCAGCAGATGTCTTCAACAAAACACGACACAGTGCCATATTTGACCAATGACGACTTTGATTTACGAAGTTACGATACTAACCGCAACGAGGACTCGTCCTCTGTAACAAGGAGACAAACCACAAAAACTAATAATGACTACGAACAAAACGTTAGAAAGAATGATTACGAGCAGATTTCCAGGAATACTGACTACGACCAGACTGTGAGGAACATCTCAACCAACTCAGACCACATCGTTACCAGGAGTGACTATGAGACAGGAGAACTAGTTTCCAGGAAGGTTGATTACCCTGATGACAACACCAGAGTGGTGGTGGAGACGCGCTGTCTCCCGGATGGCACTCGAGTGACCAGCACCAAGAGAGAGTTCCGGGCTCCGGTCCAGAGCACTCGGTCTGAGCATTCCTACCAAACCAGGGAGAATAAGTCATACTCCACTCAACAGCGATCTGACTCGCGAGACACCACAAAAATAATACATAATATTATTGATAATCGTACCAATGACATTGTTGATTCTCAAAGAAACGTTGACGAATATGATTTTAAAAGGCAAATAGCTGATTATACGACGAAGGATAACGAAGATTTTTCTGATGTGAAGTGTTATGAGACGAAAGTTAATAAAAATATTGTTGACCATTCGAAAACTGATGATGATTACTCGCATACAACTCGACACGTGACTAAAACCAACAAAGTAAATGAATCAACTGACAATAATGATTATGTGCAAACCCACCGGCGTACGGACCAGCGCCGTTACGACAATACTGATGTCCGCCGAGAAACAGTAAAGCCGCGTGATGAACGCCCAGTTCAGCCAAAGGACCATCAAGATATACTACAGCGGACAAAGGACACTGAAGAAAAAATCCATCTCGTCACTAAAGAAAAGAAGGTTGAGGAGATTGTGGAGAAGAAAACAAGCACCGATCAATATCAGACTACTTATCAAACTGATTTTGCCCAAAAGAAAATCAGTAATGACTGGAGTCCCTCTCACCAAGCTTGGGCAAGCTCGCTGCGTGCTGACACGCCATCTACAACCCGGCCGTCAACCAGAGCCTCATCTCCTGGTAGTAAGACTTTTAAATCGAGCACATCTTCTTTAAGGAGTAGTGTCAGTCCAGATAAAACTTACAAGAAGCCAAGCAGTCGTGGTGGTAGTCCTAATAAAATTGATAGATATTCACCAACTCGGACCGTGTCTGACAAATATTCCTCAACACATTCCACTCATTCTGTTACCGAAGTTAAGACCAACAAATATGCAACTGCTGAAGATCGAAGACCACCAAGTGGACGTTCTCCAACTAGACCTGGTTATAGCCCCGAAAGAAAGCCACAAGATTACCGACAAAGGCCAAGTGTCAGTCCGGATAAGAAACCCCATGACTCGAGCTACAGACCCAGTGCCAGTCCTGATAGAAAACCCGCTCAGAAGGTATCTCCTAACGATAGCTTCCCTAGAAAGGATTCTCCGACACGCCCTCTTGATCGTGGCGAGTCACCAACACGGCCAAGATCGAGCCCTGAAAGAAAGCTAGCCCAGAACACGACGAAACCCAGTATGAGTCCTGATAGAGCCTCCAATGGGTTTCCTAGGGATACTTCAAAGCGACCAAGTCAAAGTCCCGAAAGGAAACCAGGTTACCAAAAACCTACAGACAGTCGTCCAAGTACTAATAGCGAGTATCCTCGAACAACTTCTCCTTCTCGGCCTTACCAGCCTGCTGATAGTATTAAAAGACCTGACGCGAGTCCCACTAGAAAACCTAGCGCGACTGGATCGAGTCCTACAACTGACACTCCAGACAAAACTCCAAAAGGTTCGCCACCAAAAAGATTAAGCGAAAGCCCTGAGAGAACTCACAATTTCAATAGGCCAACTTCTGATGGTACCTCGCCTACGAAGCCTTCTAACAAAACATCTCCTACTAAAAAAGAACCTTCCCAAAGTCCAGAACGCAAACCTCAGGGCTATCCTAAGACTACAACCAAGATACATGAAGATCATTATAAATTTATCGATGAAGAAACGAAGATGTATACTCGCACGGATAACAGTGATCATGACATTTCCAAACGCTTACCAGCAGAGCGTCCTAATGTTAAGGATAAAAGTCCTTCACCTTCAAGGAAAAGCCCAAGTAAAGATACTCCTGACTTCCGTAGCACTGAATTGCCAAGAAAAAGGTCACCATCGCCTAAAGATCATGTCACATTTATTGACCAACGTGACCAGGTTAACAAGACTCATCTTAGAACAACTGAAGTCACCGACGAACATACTACGGAGTATCGCAATCAATATACAGAAAAAGATACTGTTCATGATAAGAGCACTCCAAAGGAACAGTCGCCATCAAAATATGGTACGTATGACAAAAAGAAACCCTACGATACCACAGATATTACAACTACAACAACTACCCCTAAAGAGTCTAAAGACAATAAGACCGATTCTTTGACGCGACGTGATAAATCGCCACAAAAAGCGCCTAGTCAACCTTCATCTCCTGTTAAAAAGCTACTTCGTGATAGTGTGTCTCCCACTAAATCTCCAACAAAAGATACAAAGTATAAACAAACTACGGATTTCTTAGCTACAGAGAGAACTACTGAGGAAATAACAAAAAAAACGACAAAAGAACGTCCTAGGCAACTAGTTACTCCATCTTCTAGTCCGACCAGGAAACCTAAACCCACTGACACTGAGCCTTCTACGGGACAAAGTTCTCCGACTACTTCAGTAAGTGGTTTTGTTTACTTCAGCTCCCCGCGTAATGAACAAGCTCCCGTCACAGATTTAGATGATCAAGAATATTACTCAGACACGCAAGTAACTACTGAAAACACTACGCACAAGCGACCAGAAAGCTTGGATGTTAATCGATCTCCATCACCTTCCAAAATACCATGCAGGTCCCCAAGTCCCGAAAAACGTTCTCCATCAAAAGAAGTGTTACCTAGAAAAAGTTCTTTAAAAAAACCTTCATCTGAAATTACCCAAGCTTCTCCAATTGAAAAACCACCATCAAGTTTCAAAGTATCACCAACAGAGGAGCCGAAAGATTTCCCTGAACATAAAATAGTAAAAAAAGATCGTCCTGAGGAGCCAGACTCTGAAGTTCCAATAAAATCTAAACCACCTTTAGAACGCCGAGAAACCTATGAAGACCGATGCCGTAAAATTCTTGGAATGATGGACGATACTACTATAACTGAAACTACCACCAAGCAGACTACCTATTTAAAGGAACCAGAAACAAATTTAAGCTCTCCTAGTGTCTCGCCTTGTCGCAGTCCTGTTCCAAAGGAAACTCCATTCGAATATCCATCTACTCAAAAAACCACTGAAACTAAATCTGAAGTCAATGATTTTATAACTCGTGAGCAGGAACATATAAGAAAAACAACTACCACGCATCGTGATACTCCAGCTGACAATAAACCTGCCGTAACAAGAGACACTTCCCCAACTAAATTGAAAGATGTTTCGAAAAAAGATAAAACTGGAGATGTTACTATTGAGGATACCAAAAACAACAAGAAAACGGTCCAAACAAAGCATCCATCCCAGAGGCAAAGCCCTGAAAAGAAACCGTTAGGTCATCTAACTGACGATAGTCCTTCCAAAACTCCTAAAGATGACACCTACAAAACTAACAAAAAGCCGGATAATTTAGACTCACGTGCGACTTCAAGATATCCTCAAACAACCAGTTCACCCAGGTCAAGTCTGAGTCCTGAACGGAAGCAAGGATATGGGACATTGGAAAAGAAACCTAAAGAAAAATTACCTAAGGAGCCGACTTCTGGTGTAACTACTGATCATATTAATGTATCAATTGAAAACTCGTCTTTATATGAAAAAACGACTGAAGATTATGAAAAAACAACTGCAATTAAATCTGCTGAAAGGAAGCCTTCCCGTTCTTCAGAGTCTCCTACTCGAAAAATTCCATCAGACAAACCTAAGACGGGTCAACCTGTTAAGGAAACTCCACTTTGTAAACCTGAGTCCGAGAAATCAACTCAGCCAAAACCTGGTGATGAAGTTCCACGGGAATCATCTCCTACAAGACCAGTGTATAACAAAACCACTACATCTATGATTACTGAATACGATTCGACTACGGAAGATTTAGAGGAATCGATGACTTCAGAAACAATTGAAAATGAAACTGTTTCTGAAAAACCAGCGCAAAAAGCAGATAAACCTGAAACATTGATAGCGCCAACGGGTCGCAAACCTATCAACCAACGTCAAAGTCCAGAGAAAAATATAACAAATAGGCCTAAACATTCCTCCCCAACAAGACCGGGTTATACAAAAACCACAGCGTCAGTAATAACTAAGCATGATACTGTGACATCTGAAAATACTCAAGAAGAAAATATTTCAGAAACGATCAACACTAAGTATTCATCTTCGCATTCACCAACACGGAAGACTACCAAACCTTCAGATGACACTTCTTCACGACCGATTTCCTCTGATAAAAGCCCTGAGCGTAAGCCTACGCGCACACGAGAGACAATTTCACCATCAAAAAGAACGCCTGAGAAAAAACCTACTGATGAAACTTCTCCATTGAATCGTACAAAGCCCGATACTTTACCTGGTTACATGAAAACTACTTCTTCGGTCTCAACAAAGTATGATGTTATATGTACGAGTGAAGATGTTAATATTGAACAAGAATCTTTAACGTCTAAAGGTACAAAATCTCATCATACTCCACGGGTTTCTGAATCACCAACCCGCCAGCCTGTAGAACCAACTGGAAAGAAACCCGCTCCTAGATCTCAAGATGATATCTCAACTTCAAGGGCTAGTCCTGATAAACAACCTGACGGTAAGTATCCTAGGGAAGAGTCTCCTACTCGACAAAAACCAAGTTCAGAGAAGATACCAGGTTACATGAAAACTACGTCATCTCAAGTATATAAACAAGACACTATTTCTAAAACGGAAGATGTCTCGGAAATATATACATCAAAAACGGTCAAAAAGCAGCATCCTTTACCTCGTCCTGATGATTTAAGTCCAAGTATACCTTCAAAACATGGAGATTTACCAGATTCAGATTTTCCTCGAGTTGATTCTCCATCCAAGCCCGCTCTGAGACAAAGTGCTAGTCCTGATCGCAAACTAGTTGCCGAAAAGCCGAGAAAAACTTCTCCTACTAGGCGGATCCCTTCGGATACTTCTGAATATACAAAAACTACTACTCAACATGATATTGAGGTGTGTGATGACAAAATATCTTCTGAAAAAACAATACAAAATAAGTATACCTCTTCGCGGCTCTCAAAATCACCTACTCGTGATACCCCGAATGAGGCTCCGAAAAAACCTCACTTGGATAGAAGTCCTAACCGCACAAGGTATGGAGAATCTTCCCCAAGAAGCAGTCCGGACAGACAACCACTTGATAGCTACCCTAAAGGAACGTCTCCAACTAGAAAGATTTCTGATCATTCAAAAACAAGTACTTCGATAAGTGTTAGTACATCGGAGGACATTCAGAGCACCACAATGATCAAAACTACTGAAAAACGCCAGCCTACTTCACGGCCATCAGATATTTCGCCAACTAGAAAAACCCCGATGTCTGATAACTCAAAACCTGCTTCTGGTTATCCTAAAACTGCATCTTCTATTGCACCTCGACCTGATAGCCCAAATAAGAAACTTTCACCAAAAGAAAGCGGTATTAAGATGCCAGGAGGCAAATATACTCATGATACAACTCCTGGTAGGCGAAGTGCTAGTCCAGATAAACAACCCAATTATATGAGACCCACTGCTTCTGTAACAACTAAGTTTGATACTTCTACCACCACAGAAAACGTTGATATAACAGAGGATGTAGAATATCTATCACCTATTTCTCCATCTCGTCCTCTCTCTAACGAACCATCAAAAATAAAGCCCGGTTACCTACAAGAACCAGAACAACAGCGGAGAAAGCTTCGATCCCCTTCTCCAATCAAAAAAGTCACTGAAGTAAGCACAGATTTCCTCATGTCAGAAAGAGAACAGGAGATTATGGATAGAGTGCAAAAATCTCTTCGAAAACTATCTCCAGAACGCAAAGAAAGATCACCAAGTCGTGAAAGAACCCCTGGAAAAACTACAACCAGCTTGCAAGATATTGATATAACAAGTCATATTGTAGAAGACACCGAAAGTATCACTGAAGATATCAAAGAAACTACAGAAAATACTAAAATTGATAGCTCTAATATTGCTAAACCGAAGTATGAAAAACCCAATGATCGGAAATTGCCTAACAAGCCTACTTCCAGAAATGTTTCACCGACGAAGAAGTCTTCAGGTATAGCTACTCCTACTAAGTCGGATAAAACTCCAGAAACTCCTACGAAAACAAGAAGTACTTCTCCAAAGAAATTAGTTTCGCCGACTGAGAGACCCCAATCTCCTCAAGTTACAAGGCCGAGTGGCATAAAACCTAAAGAACAGATTCCTTCACATTTAACTCGCAAACCTACACCAGCCACGCTTAACATGACTAAAGTAGACCGAACAGTTACTGATTTAAAGAAGAATACAGCTGTCACATCGGTTACCAAGCAAAATAGTTTTACAAAATCTATTACTGCCAAGACTACGAAAACTATCCCTTCGCCAACTGGTAGACCAAATGAACCTGAAACAAAGCGAACGCCGACCCCTAAAGGATTAAGAGAGAGTAGTCTTCCAAGAAAAGATACTGACACAAGAGTAACACGTACGGCTAGCGATATCACCATTAAGTCCAAAAAGACTTCTCCTCAAAGAATGAAATCAAAACCTGAGATTCAAGTAAATGATATGTCCACAACAAAAACGACAACTAAAATAAGTAAAGCAACTCTAAAAGAACCTCATTCTAAATTGCCAAGTAAACCCAAGTCTGCTACGACACTGAACACATCTACCGATGAAGATGATATCATTATTGACGTGCAGCAATCTAAATCATCAAGGGAAAATTCACCGGACCGTATTTGTCCTACTCCCGTTAATTTCGGAGAAGATATCGGCACTCCCCGCTACCCTGATGAAGTGAGTGAACCAGATGATGAATTCAGAAGACGTACTCACTTAACTATTCATGAAACTGAGTCGATAGTAGATGATATTGTTGAAATTTGTGAAGATGACGAACTTTTCGTAAGGAAAACCGACGTGGACATTGTCACAGAAGACGATGAAAGCCTTCTCAGTGTAACTGATAAAGTATCCAGATTCACAAAGGGTGTGGATACTGTGACAAAACCAAAGGACACCACTACAGCGTTTAAAGATACAGAAAGGAAAGTTCATTCAGATTTTATTGATGAGAAACTGAAGTCCGACGAGTGCTTACTATCTGTGTCTGAAAAGGTCAACAAGTTTGCCAGAGGGCCGAGTGATATGAGAGATAGCAAGAGTCCTGCGCGTAGGGTGGTTGAAGAGTATGATAAAAATACTGTTTATCAAGATGACTACACGAAACTTAGTGTGCACGATAAGGCTCATTTGTTTGTAGAAACTGCTGAAAATGTTAAGGCACCAAAAGTCAAACCAACGCCGCAGAAGGTTGAGCGCCCAGACTTGAGTAACGTTGATGACTCATTAAAGAGTGACGACTGTTTGCTAAGTGTTTCTGACAAAGTGCATAAGTTTGTTAAAACAGCTGAACAATTTTTAACGGAGACTCAAGAGGTAGAGGACAAAGAAAAGAAAATTAAAGAACAACATGAGAAAATTATGAGACAAATAGTTGATGACGTCGAGGAGGATACGTATGAGATTGAAACAACTACTGCTACAGAGGACATCCAGGTTGATAACAGGAAGACACCTGACCATCGTGATGACAAGCCAGCTTTCGCCAAAGAGACTTCTTCGACTCATGCCAAGGTCAAAGAATACGGCAGCCCTAATTTGAAACCCACAGAAAGGACGCCTTCTGTCAAAATTACTACCCTTCGTAGTAGTGAAGCCGTAAAAAAGGCGAAGGCTCTGTTTGAAAACATTGCCTCTACAACACAAAAAACTAAAGAAACAACTCACTCGAAGACTACAAAATTAACAGATATTGGTGTTATAAAGAAATCACCTAAGACTGATTCAACTCCTGTTTTACATCCTTCTGTTAGAGACAGTTCTCCCCATATAACTGACGTAGACCATGAAGTGGATGCTGGCCCTCAGACACCGAAAGACCGTCCTCATAGCGGCACTCTGATACGCCCACAATATCATTCGTCAGAAGAAAAACCTCGCAGCAGTCCTTCTCGGTTAGCAGTCCAATCACCTGAAGTACCTAGGTCGAAATCTCCAATGCGCCAATCTGTAGAAACGACAACAACTACAACCAAAACCGTGCCATCAAGACAGCCTGTTACACACAGAGCTGAATCACCAAGGCAGCGCTTAGATGGAGACAAGCCAGATAAAATTCCCGGATATCTCCGCCCCACAAAGACCAGTCAAATCAAGGAAGAAACTAAGTTGGTAGAGGAAACCGAGGTGAGCAGTCGTCGCGGAAGCGGCAAGTTTGGAGTGGAACTGAGACGGACTAGTGTTGAACGATCGACTGCCAGCAGCGAGCGCCGGCGCAGCGTCGAACACCCCTGTATCGAAGACATCTTCGACCTGGACCTCCTGGAACAAATGGTCAGTAATCACAAAACATGCATGCTCATTATAATCATTTATGTATCCTTAGTATATCTATTCATTTACTGACTGTATTCTAATTTTCAGTTGGAAAAGGTCGTTGGTTACGAGCAGAGGCGACGCATCAGAGCTCAAATACGTATTGCTAGGAAAAAACATGAAACTGACAATATAGAATCAAATTACTCAAGAACCACAAAACAAACTGTCATTACTCAAAAGTATCAGTCGCCGGAGCGCCCGCAGACAAGTTCTCCCGATCGGGCTTCAAAGTCAACGCTCCACAAAACTTCATCTCCTGATCGCCACGCTAAAACTCCTCAAAGGTCTATTCCTGAACGCATTCATCCCAGAGATAACGCTCAGCCTGTGCTAAACGGACATGCCAAGGATTCAGTAAAAACTGTAAACGAAAAGCGCCAGAGACCGCATAGTCCAGAAAAGTCTCCTTCTAAACCAGTTCACAAAACAAAGAGTCCGGTGCGGCAAGCTAGTCCTGATAAGAAGACTAGAACTCATTCTCCAAGTAAAACTGCGATTCCAAAAACTAAACAAAATCGCTTTAATGAGTATGCATCTGCTTACATGAAGAAAGTGGGTTTGAGTGAAGCAGATAAAATTAAATTTGCCGAAGCCAGAACCAAGAAAGCCGCGGAAGAAAAACAGAGAACAATAAAACAGGTAGAAGAACACAAAATAGTCGAAGAATACTCTACAGCTAAGAGTTACACGGAAAGATCTACATCAAAAGACGTCATTGACGTTGTTCAAAGAAACGGCACCAGTAAGAGATCTCCTTCGCCTGAAAAGAGACTAAGTCCTGAACGCAAAGCACAAAGCCCTGAGCGCATTTATGAGCGTACTCCTAGTCCTGCCCAGAAGCATCCGAGGCCTGAACCTACTAAAAAAGAAACTATTATCAAAACTGTGTATGATATCGAGAAGAAGCTTCCACAAAAGCCTGCCCAGGAAGAGAAACCTTCGTGGATCACAAACAGGAACCTGAAGAAGATCAGTTCCGAGACGAGGACGTACAGCAGTAAGAAGATCGAAGAGAAGCCGAAGTACCGCGCCCCCAGCCCGTCCAAGGTGATCTCGAAGCCTATCGATGTGATCACGTCGAGCTACGGGCCCGGCCCGCTGGACGCCGACGGCAAGCCGCTGTTCGGCATCAGGGCTCTGAGAAACGGTGCCTCTAACTACCAAGGTAACATACATAGCTTATATGCTTAAGTAAGACCTAAGATTAAATCTTTCGCATAAGAATAAACTGAATGTAAACAAGTAGGTATTGTGATAATTACAACATCCACAAAATAGCTGACACAACTTTGTTCGTCGTTCAGTCATGTCTTAGTTTTGTAATTCATTGTTATCATGGTCGCTTTAGATCAATGGGGCCAATGACCCAGTTCAAGTATTTGACAATACGGACGTGACGTCACACTTTCTAATTTTTGCGACTGTTTCAGCAGATCTGAAAGTGGTCTAAGTCTTTAGTGAAGTCGGTACGCTGAATATTTTATGTGAATCATAATTATGTATTATTCATTAAATAAATATTAGTTCAGTTGTATGTAACTTTCTGACAGGCTGACTAGTGTAGTAATAAGAGGTGGCATGAACTCTGTTTCATTTAATCAGTTATATAATTTTACTTTATAATATTTTGAGGATTATTTGACGCAAAAAGTGTTATCACTTCAAGACGTAGTGTCAGTTTAAATATAACAACAAAACAAAAAAAAAAAGTTTCGTATACGGAGTAGTGCCAGTGACAGACATTTTAAAGTGTAAGAAGGTTGAATCGACGAACATTTCACCTATTTCTATGCTTTTAGTTGTATGATGTAAATTAATGAATCCATTTCCCACAGTAAAGGGCACGGTGATCCGCTCGGAGTACCACTCGCGGAACGGCGGCGAGCCCGAGGGCTCTGTCTCGGTGACGGCGTACTCCACGGAGCCCGAGGACCTGGAGCGGCTGCTGCAGGGCCAGGGCGAGCCGCCCTCGCGCATCCACGGCCTCGCCGCCATCACCACCACCAAGAAGTTCGGCGGAGACACCGGCACCACGCTCAAGGAGGTTCACAGGGTAAGCGCCTGACAGAACTGTTATAGTAATGTTGCAGCAGTAAGATTACCAACTGGCAGTCATATTTAATGGGTATATTGAGTCGACATTGATCATTTACTTAGTTTGAGTTAATAATTATAAATATGTTATAGTAAAATATTTAGTACTATTTGTTTTAAATATAAGATTTGAAGGATTTCCCTAGTGTGCGCGTCAAGTATAAAATGTATGAACATACTTTCCATAAGTGCAGTAGATAAGTAAAACGAGATAAACACATTTATTTACAAGATACTGTGAACAAGATTAAAGTATCTCCAACTTTCTCAGAGGGAAGACCGCGCCGCGATAGACCAGTTCACGCACAGCGACAGACGCGTGTCCGACACTAAGGTGGAAGACATCTCCGAGACCAGCTTCGACCGCAGAGAGGAGATAGTGGGAGAGAGTCTCGAAGCCAGAGACCGCAGGGACGGGACCGAGAGGAGCATGAGACGCGTGGAGAAGCTGGAGAAGAAGGGAGACCGCACGCAGGAGCGGAGGGAGAGGGTCGAGAGGACGGACGACAAGAAGACCGTCCGCCAGAGCTCCGTCAAGTCACTCACTGAGAAATACATCAAGAGTGCCAGTAAGTACCTACTGATCTTTAGATTTTTTAGTTCACTAAATATCCTAATCCCCCATTAAACGAAGATAAAAGAACAACAATTTAAGACAAACTAATTATTTTACATTTTATTTTCGAAATTAAACTTAAAATATTTACAGTATTGTAAAAACTAAGCCTACACATTAAATAAGAAAAATTATGTACTAAATAAAACTAAGAACTAAAATAAGGCGTCAAAAAATTCACCCACGTCGCTGTCGACTGGGAGTGTGCCCAAAAGGCTGGCAGCATTGCCACGTTGTATGGCAATGCTTATGCGCTGACCTAGGTTGAAGCCAGCCTTTGGGTCACGCGAAGTGTCAATCAGGCGTCTGGATAAATCTTTAAAAAAACTGTGTGCACTCGGACCCCACGGACCAAGTGTCTCAACCCCAAACGGCTCGAATATATAACTTCCAACTAGGTTGGAATATTTCCGCCGCTTGAGGTTCTCAGCAGCCGCAGCAGCAGCGCCAACACAGCACGACGTGCTAGGAAGATGGGAAGGCGCAAGAGTGTCGACGCAAGTAGCGTCCCACACTAAAGGCCTACCCACCTTCCACGGGAACAAAGACATACCGTCCGGTCTCTTGCCGTCGTCGCGTGCCAGGCCATTGGGTTCGAGTACAGCTGGAACGCCCACGGCGACAAGAGCTCGTCGGATAATATCGTTTATATTAGCATGCCGCGCCATGCGGCCCGCGCTACGGCTACATGATAGGCCGTGGTGTCCGAGGCTATTGACAACTTCGCCACAGTGACAGCGATGCGGGGTACAAGACGAAGCCCCCAGGCGTAGGGCAGCAGCAAGGCGGAAAGTAGTGTCGTCGAACAAGGTGCCTATGTTCGACGAAGGCAATGCTTGAAGCCAAAGGCCTGACTCCCACTCTCCCACAGCCAGTAAGCGCGCACGCTCAGCAGAAGTATTGGAAGAAGAGAGTAGATTTTCTTGAACTACTCTGCAGAGCGGCTCGTCCCACTGTCTCTGGGAAGATGGGCAGACAGGAGTATTTGAATGCGGGCAGGCAATTTTCCAGGCATCCACAGCCTCGGTGAAGCACGGCACCTCAAAATTAATCAGTGTGGAACTGAGAATATTCCTGATTAATTTATCAGTGCCGTGGACCGAGGATATGAATGCCGGTAAGCTAATACTTGTAATTTTGCGGACGCCGAGCCCGCCCATACGGATGGGAAGAGTGGCTTGAGCCCAAGCTCGGTCGTCCAAGGCCACATTCAAAATTGAAATGAGTGTATGTTTTAAAATTTGGTCCATTTTATCCAAAAGTTGAGGGTGCTTCCATAAATGGGAAGCACGAAGGAAATAAATAAATTTAGGACCGAAACAACAAAACCGAATTAGGGTAATGGCCGAATGCATATTAATTTGGTGCAGTCTATCCGAAACATCATTAAAATTTTGAATTTTTATAAGGTAGTAATTAGGTAGTATCATAAAAATAATAATAATACCTTCCTATAAACGTCATATATGGAGAAGGCCTGAGCATTGATCACCACGGTTGTTCCTTGCGGATTGGCGATTTCAGATCCCAGTTTCAATTAGGTATCATATAATGTTAAAATATTGGAGTAACCAAGTAATGCGTGTTTTCATATTCCAAGCAATTTAAATCTAAGTAATCATTAGTAGATGTAGAGACGTCCCTTAAGCATAGTAGCTATGTTACATGATATTATGTGATTGTTATAGTTCAGTAGCACTTGTGACCAGTTGTTTCCTGCCGCCACTGTTACAGTGCCAATGAGGCAATCACAGCTTTGAATAAACTTGCGTTGCTCTATGAAGGGAAGCGAAGCGTGGGGCAGTTACAATAGTTACAACACTCCCACAGTATCACGATTTTCTTTATGAGTGAAGAGAAAAAGTGAAAAGTTTCTGCAATGGTCTACTACGTAATGGCGACTAACTATTGTGGTTAATGACAATACTAGTGTACTTAGCGAATAATGGGTACGACAAGATAACCTTAACGTTTTTAGGAGCTAAAAAACCTTTATATCCTGTTTTCCACTGCTGGGCAAAGGCCACCCCAAATCCTTCCATCTCGCGCCAGCTCAAACCAACAATCGAAATACATACATGGCTTACTTACTTATTTCTGTTCAGCGTACAACAATTGCACTACCAACCTACATAAACTCAGACAAAAAATAACTTTGTTTAAGTTAACATTCTAAAATCCTCAATTTCACGTGGAAGCTCTTTTGTTTGAACCCATGACATTACATTAATGAACTGAGAACTAAATTAATTCCCAACAATACTCCGAACTTAGAATTAATTAAAGGTTCGTGTTATCACATAACAATAACGTAACGTAAACGCACGCGAGCGCGTTAGCGGGCTCGTTACGCAACAACTTTCATACTTTCATATTGCACTTACTTGCGTTTACGTTTTCAGTCGCTAACCGCCGCTCGGACTAGCCCGACCTCGGTTGACAGTGTGCTTGTCGCGATGGATAACGACTGTGGTTATAACTTTAAACTGTTGCTTAGTATTTATCAGAGATTAGGTGAGTTAATGTGTTGTAACGTCTGTATGTCAAGTTATGGCGGTTCGGCGGTTGTTTATTTATTTACAAACTTTACGGTGCTGTTATTTTTTTAAAAGCTTGTTTGTTTACGTCCCAAAGTGATTTTTTTGTGCATAAATGTAATAGTTTATTATAATTATAATGATGGAGTGAAGATTCTGTGTTACAAAAAAGTCGTAATTTTAGTTACATTATAAATTAAAGTTAACTAGGTATTTTTTTACCTAACTTCTCCTTTTTAAATATTGAGTTTTGAACTCAACATTTAAAAATATAGATGTGGGCTTTAATCAAATAAAATGCAACTTGTAACCAAACCGTCAAGAGTTTATTTAACTCTCAGGAGAATAATAATCTAATCACTCACAACTTAAATATTTAGCGTATGACTCAAGTTACCGGAAGGAGGACACATTCTATTGTTTATGTTGTATTTACAAGCCTCCTCAAATGTTTCGCCACTCTTATCTAGAGACAATGCGCTGTTATCAGCCGCCGCTGCGTTATCTACGTAACGCTATCTCATCTCAGAGAATTGTTTACATGACTTAAGTAACATCTTATTTTGTATCTTCCTAGAATATTAAAGATGTGTGACTCACTTTGAAGTTTGAGTAGTGTTAAGAACTAAAAGAACTTGTGAGTGTAAATAAAATAATAATTTTAAATTCGATATGTCACTTGTCGTCAGGATGAATTTTGTTAGGTACAAGTCGTTTTATTTATTTTTATTTACGTTCTTATTTTTTGATAACAAACATGGAGCGTTGCGTTCCAAAGGATTTTTAAGGATATTTATTATTTTGTCAGATTTTCTAAGGACGGGAAAGGACCTAACCTAATTGAACTTACTAATAAAAAGTTAATTGATATGCATTAACTACGAAGATTGGACAACAGAAATAATCGCCTATTAATTTACTCATCTGACCCGGTAGTGTCCATACAAGACAAGTAGTCCTTCCGACATATATGTAGAGCATACTGTATGGTGGTGTATGTTGGCACAGACGAGGGCTCGAAGCCGGAGCGCGCGGCGTACCCCAAGGCCGGGCTCATCCTCAGGACCGCCACCATGAAGGACAGCGTCTCCAGCGACTCCTCGGCGCACGCCGGTCAGTACTAACAAGCTATACTAAAACACTAAACTATATTAATCTACTTGTTTATGAGGAAAAATACAGGGAAATAATGATAGTTAGGGGATTTATGTTTGTATTTTGAAATCTCTAGGGTAGATTGGCCATAAAATTGACCAGAATTTGGCAACTGCAAAATTCTAGCAATACTATGTTTATAGGTCTTCATCTTCCAACATACTAAACCCTCTCCCCTGCAGGTCTGGCCCGCACGGACAGTGAGCACAGCCTGGCTTCCGTCGAGGACACGACGGTGACCACAGAGCGCGTGGACGGCGGCGTGCGCACCACCACCACCACGACGCGCCACCACACTGGCGGCCACCACGCCGGCCACCACACCACCACCAGCCAGACGCGCGGAGAGAAGTCCTTCCTGGACAGCAACACCAAGGTCACCGGCGTGCAGGACATCCTCACCAGGATGAAGAATGCTGACATTGGTAAGGATACTAAGCTAATGTGTGTTTCTAACAATATTTTCTTGAATAATGTCTTGTGTATGACGACTTCCAAGAAATCAAAATAGTCGAAAAGTTTTGCTTGGAAAAGGGTCTCTTCAAATATGTATAGGTTAGCAGAACAAGAATCGCTTTTAAATACTTAGTAAAGTAGTTACGTGTCATGCTCTGCTAGTTCCGATGATAATAGGCTGTCATTAAATAAACGTTTACAAAAACTGGGGCTGATGCGCACGCTACATGCATATGTATCGACATGCACCTATTAATATTGATCATGAACTTGAAAATAGCTAGCAGGAACTAGTAATGTACGGCTCGTAAGTCAGCTTAAGACCGCTTTAAGTTGCTGAACTTTTAGCGGTCTAAAGACGTTTGACATATTTTTGACGGGCCCGTTGGTCTAGTGGTTAGTGACCCTGACTGTTATACCTGAGGTCGTCGGTTCGATTCCCACCCAGGACAAATGTTGTGTTATGAGCATGATCATTTGTTCTGTTTCTGGGTAAAATTTATCTATAATATTATTTATGTATTTAGAAATATATATGTATGTTGATCAGTTGTCTGGTTACCATAACACAAGCTCTGCTTAGCTTGGGATCAGATAGCCGTGTGTGAGTTGTCTCCGTTGTCCCGCAGTGATCCAGGAGGGCGACACGAGTGAGGACACGGAGGCGCGCGCGCTGCTGAACAAGTTCCTCGGCGCCACCGTGCTCATGGCCGGCATGCAGGGGTACGTCTCCGAGAAGCCGTCCGGCAAGCTGGTCGTCAAGCAGGTACGTCAATACTAGAAATAATGTGATTTATACAAGACATATCAAACACTAAACTTTCCTGAAAGGAGTCGGAAAGAGAGCCATGTACTGCTGAACTATGATGTAGTGTCCTTTTCGCGTGGCAGCTTGTTACACAAAAACACAAATAATAATTTGAAGCTGTTAGTGTAGGTGCTTTGCAGTAGGTACACTAAAATACTCATCACTGTTGCGTATTGCTCGTAAAATATTGAATGTGCATTTTCCATATTTCAGTTAAAAGTAGGTTAAGTTTTCTAAAACATGTAGACGGATATGTATGTAAAGTAAAGCTTTGTTTAAATATAATGAACTGTATATTGTAATGTGTCAGTTGGCAATACCGCGGTGTAATGACCTACATTATATTGAAGATTTTCGCGGAAGCTGTAACGTTTTGAGTCACCGCAAACAATGTATAACACGGCTTCGTTGTGTCCTAAGTAGGTAGGTATTGTTGGACTCGGATTTCACTGCAGGTAACAAAAAGCTCAAACGAAACGTGACAAGGCAAAAAGACAAAGAGTTTTCGAGTACTCTGTAGGCGCAGTTGTTACTAAATACACGTGATGAGCGAATGCTGGGAGTAACTTAACTTTTCCAGACATAAAAATGGAAAAATCCTTTCTCCAGGTAGGGTCATGGACAATAACTTTGAAATCCACAGTATTTTCAGTAAGGGCTTCTTATATCAATAGGACGTTTCCAGACGACACAGATATAATACAACCGTGGGCTCCGAAACCAGCACCAACTATAAAAAACCCCAAAAACAAAAGCCTTAGCAATTCGAAAATTAAAAAAGCACAAAAGCCTTTAGGAATCCCATCAGTCCATCTGGTCAGCCCAGCTGGTGGGTGCTGGCCGATGCCGGGAAAAGCGGCGGGTGGTCCTATTCCCGCGGCAACCGGATCCCAACACACAGGTGCTAATTGAACACAATATTATAATATGCAACACTGCCACTGTCAACAATATTAAGAAGGTCAATGGTACGTGTATTGTATGCCAACTGTTGGACATATTAGATTAGCCACTTCAAGTGTTTTCTTGCTGACCATAATCTTACACTATACTTACTATATTTTAGTTACCTTATGTACACTTGAAAAATTAAAGACTTATTTTAAAAGATGTGTGGAGTGGATTTTCTGTATTTTCCTATTAGCAATGCACTTGCAGTATCGTGTGCAGTGTGTGTTGGCACGAGACGCGCATGAATCACTCGTGCATGCGCCTGCGCACCTATTGATTTATTTATTTATTTCAAACGCGCATTAACGGTCAAATAATGATCGGTTTTTAATACAATCAGTGCAATGTAACGGTATGTGATTGGCAGCCGTTGTGGCACACATATTGATTAATTTATAGAGGCGCGCGGTAAAAATAGACGGCGCGTGCGATTTCAGCGCCATTGCTTGTCGATCTAGGACCCCAGCGATTGTAAGCCCTTACTGTAAAGGGTTCTTTAAAATAAAAAGCCTTGTATCCTGAAAAAATAACATTGATTGATTAAAATAATATGCTGAATTGAAAGCTCACGTCATGGAAAATACAGAAAAATAAATTAGGCTTATTGTAACTAGAACTAAACTTTTTACGTGAAAACTTTAATCTTAAGTTAACCTATACTCTAGCTACTCTCTTATCTCATAGTGTCTGGGAAAAAAGTATCGAGCTTAAGCTTAACTCTCGAAAACCTTAAGCTCGCATTTTAGTATGACCTTAAATCTGATTTTTGGTCTATATCATAGTAGTTTATCACAACAAAGCCCACGTGACAGTCGTAGTCCTTCCAAAAATATCTCTTAAACACCATATAGGGTCATCAGCGTGACAAAGGATGCCCAAATAATAGTGTGATGTAAATACATCTGCGCAGAAGCACATGCGTCGAGCCCGCGCGTGGTCTGCGCACGCGCCGGGCTGTTTGTTTATCATTTACGCGCTAAACGTGAATGTGGGGCAATGTTAAAACTGATGATTACGTGTACTGGTCTAGACATATACCTGTACTGCTTTATACTTGGATTTACCTAAATTAGGCCTGCTAGGTCACAGAGGAACGGTTTCAAAATTAAAGGATTTTCTGGAGATGTTTTAGAGATTTTAAATTCATTGCAGTTGATAGTAGTGTATGAGCTAAATAATGCTAATGAACTATAGATTTTAATACTTAGTATATATAATTAAAGGATGTAGGTCTAAAACTCCAGCCAAGGGTTTAGCCAATCTTTTCAAGGTTTTGTAAAAAAATTGTAGGTAAATCAAATAATTTGAACTAATACTTATCCACATCACCCCATAACGCATTATTGAAAGGTCTATAAAGAATTTAAATTCATGTGATGGCTGTAATTATTACGAATAGACAGAAACGAATATCAGTGATGAATTATTCGCAAAATATTTATACAGAATACCTTAAAAGGAAATCTGAATGAATGCCAAGCAATATGCAGGAAAGCTAAATACTTTCTCACGCTGAAAAATATGTAAACTCATACCTACAGTTACTGCCTGGCGAACATTCCCGCCCACTGAATATTGCCTAATCATTACCTACATACAGTATACTACGAACTCTGCCGCTCTAGTAAACAAAAGCTGTGCTCTACAAGCAGATGCGCAGGCGCCGGCTTATTGCCGTTTTAAGCCACGCGTTCTAGCGCGGAAAGCGATGAAAATCCTATGCAAAAATAACACACCCGGCCCGACATTTCACCACTCAAAACTACTTAACATCCTAACGTCTCCACAAACACAAGCAAAAATAGACCTTAGAGACTTCGTAGATAGTTTTTTGTTAGTTGAAAATAGCGTGTGGGGTGCGGGGCTCTATATTGGTCTCGGTGACGTCACGGCGAGGCGCGCGCGCAGTCCGTTCCCGGCTCCCGCGCACGGCACGCGAGCCGACATGCCATTACAATAAACCATAATATTATGGTATAATTATAAAATTAATTAATTAAATGTGAAGTAGTACCGCGTGCAACACACCGGTGTAGACAAACCCTAGTGACAAACATATCTTCAGGATTTACAAACAAATTTCACTCTACAATTTGTGGTGAGTTTAATTAATATAATTTTTTAAATTAATTTTCAAAATTTTAATTTAATTTTAGTACTTATTTAATTTTTAATATCTAATCCTAAATATTAATAAGATGGTAACCTAATTACCATAGTTATATAACTACCCTATTCAGTTAAACAAATAACTATCCCATAGTTAACCCATAGTTATATTAGTATCGGCGGCGATTACTTTCGGCCGCGGTTACAATCCGTCGCTGACGTCACGACCACCGGACTTTGAACTTTAACTCTAAAATACTCGCCAATGTTACTTATTGCAAAAGATTTTCATTTAAATTATGACGCTATAATTAAGAATCATTAGTGAAAAAATTTAAAATTCGTAAATAAGTATACTTTTTGGTACATAAATATCTGAAAGCTTTGCTCTGTGGCGATAATTTTCAGTTTTAATATTTTCTGATTTATATTCACATTTTATGAATTATCCACTTTTTTTAATTCTAGGAATATTTAAAAATAAGAACATTAAATGGTAAAATATTTCTGTCGATCGAGTTCTGTAGAACTGGAAGCCGACCCCAACATATCCTGAAAAATTCCAGCCAGATCTTATTTCACATTTTCTGATAGGCATCATTATTTTTTATAGATAGTCAGTAGTCTCGTTGTGGTGTCTAGTTTTTTCCTATTGAATTTAGGTTACTAGATCACCACCCAAAAACTCGCGAAAACATAGAATGCTACTTACTAGAAGCCGAAGTAAACTTTTTTTTTTCTATTTATTTCATCGCTTTTAACAAAAAGAAAGAGATAAATATTGTAACTTACACTGCATCAAAATAACTATTGAAAAATCTGTATTTGCTCTATAGATTTGTTCTATGACCTACACACAGTCTTTTCACCTGTCAAGCCTGACATTGCGTCTGTCAATGGGTCGTCAGGCGGAGGTCGGCGTTGCGACACACAGCCGCGAGAGTCGCACAACAAACCTCACCGCTGAGGAGATGTTGTAACTCTCAAGGGTACTCCGTCTCGTAAAATCTAAAATTATTCGTTTTATAGTGACGATGAAAGAAATTTCCCGCGTGAAGAATGTTAACGTAACAATCATTTTAATCTTGATACGACTAAACAGCGGGAATTTATAATGTTGTTCTTCAAACAGTCATTTATTGCTTGTTTCTTGAATAAACACAATCATTAGTACCTACAATTGTCTACAAATAAACATTTCTTAGTTAAAAAATCATAAATAAAATACAGAGTTACAGTACCAAACAAAACGATTAAAACTAGATAATGTAATCACGTCCAAGCACTGTATTATAAAAACTATCTGTTGTCATATAATTCATACCATTAAAAATATAATGATACTTTACGATTTCTCCGGCAACAAGTGTGGTTAGTACAAATGGCTTGACTATTATGTTTTCTCTTCAAATTACAGCTCGTCTGGCTTATAACAAGCGTAACAAGCTGCAGCTACAATGCGAGCTGTTTCAAACACAGCTATTACTCGGGCAGCTCGCGAACAGCGCCGCAAAACAAATGTGGCTTGCTATTTATTTAACTACGTAATCTCTGGTTGTTATAGGCAAAGTTTAGTTCAGACGGGCGACATAAAGTAGCTAAATCAAAAAAATCTGTAGTGCAAATATATTATGGACAAAAAGAGTTAAAAATTTGTTTATCCTGATCGTTCTAGATTGAATATTACAGGCTACATATTCAGTAAGGTACTTGTGAAGAATGAAAATAACAGAAAGCATTAAGCTCTTTACAGCGAGAGTTTAAAGTCTAAAGCCATGTTCTAAAATACTAAAGGCTCTAAGCTATAAAAGTCAGCATACATAGCAAGAGTACATTGTTGACAGATGGCTTGTAAGTAAACACAAGTAATGCCTTGCAAAGACGCTGTTATTTAAGACGTACTGAGAGCCGACGCGTCGTAAATCGCGACCGAAATACTTCGAGAGCATTGTCTCGTGTTTATTGTTTTGTCATTCCCGATGCGGACTGAGAGCTTTATGATTTAGAAGCGAAAAGTTTCAATGAACTACGCATACACACGTATATATGTCTATCTTCTTTCTCAGAAAGGCCTTTAGTCGCAAAACTTTGAATCTGAATGAACAAAACAGGCCTGAAATTTAAACATTGAAAATTTAGATGTTTGAAATGTTATACTCACAAACCTTCGGAACTACCATTATTATTCGTTTATCTTGTTGTCTCTAATAGCCCGTTATTTGTTGGAAGTTACAGACAATTTAGTTTTCATATCAGTATCTAAATTACGGACACAAGTAGTTGGTAAATGGACCAAACCAAAAATATATTTTTAGGTTTTGTATACAATTCTCATATAGTTTTTCTCCTTTAGCTTTGTAACTATCTAAAGTCGATCGTCTGAACAAACCTTTACGCTTAGTGGTCTTAGAAAATTACGTTAAATTATATTGTTTCCACAATATCATAGTGTTATTATCTCTCCGGTACCATAAGTAAATGGCTGATGCCTATCTCCCCGGCAGCAGCGGCTCCACACGTTCTCAGTGCCGCCATCACTGCCTACCGCCTATCTGCAGACTATCTCAAGTCTAGCCGATCGAAGCGAGACCTAATTGCTGGCTAGAAATAGCGGGACCGTGGATAATTTGCTGAAGCTATAACCATAAAAGTATTTTAATAACTTTGAGTTTTCTTCTGGCTACATAATGTAGCATGATATCAAGTGCTATTTTTTGTTGCTTGGAACTCAAGAGCAGAAGACTGAAGTGCTTATATTACTAACCTAAGATTAATAGAATCATTTACTTCATACGCTATAGACGAATATAGTCTACCTAACACCTTTCTTATTATACAAGCACTACTTATAACGCAAATCGAGGAAACCAATCCGTGTTATATTAAAACTCGGATCATCTCATAATGCGCACCTTTCACGCGATGATCTGCACATTTCGAGTGTGGACAGAAAGTGAGATGCATGACGTGTGACGTCACTGGTACCTATCATCCTTTCCTTTTGCAAATACAGTCTGTAAACAGAAAATAAATATTCAAACATTCACGTAAATTGAAAATATGACGTGCAAAAAACTTCGAAAACAGCCCCAAATTAAATCAACAAATGTTTACGAAACCCAATACGTTGAAAATACTTGAAAACAAGAACATCACAGTTTTACCTGAGATTGAGATTACGCAACTTTGTTCCCAAATCGTTTGATGACAAACACAAAATGTGTAATTAATTGGCAATCAAAGCGCTATTAATTAAGCGGATCGCAATTGAATGAATCGACACGCTTTGTCACTTGCCAAAGTGGTAGGGCGTGGACATAGGGCTGAAGAGAGCGAGTCTAAGCCCTAACAGAAGCAAGCAAACAGAAACTGTTAAGAAATTTAAAATTTAATTAATTTGTGTATTGCTTTTATATGCTTTTTTGGACCCGAATTACCACGAATAAATATCTTACTAAGGGTTCAGATAAGTACCTAATAGGATCCCCGAGTTTCCCAACACTTTTAAACTAACTGAGCATTATTTCAAACGCGTACGTGTCCCCAAGCCAGCACTTGTGAATTTAGTTTCATCTCTAGAATAGCTGGTGACGTTTGATGACATTCACGCTCGCTTCCGCGTGCAGCGTGTCCGCCCCGTGAGGTCAGGCCACAGGCGGCACTAACCTGGGGTCGTTCACTCCGCTAATTATATGACGCGCCAATCTCGCGCCAACACAACTGGGTCACACACCCGTTAATTAGAGCTCTTCTTTAAAGGTGTTTTATATGTCTATTTATTTATAAAAATATTTACCTCGACGAAAGTCATTGTACAAGCTAGCAAGAAGCCAACTCTTAAAACAACACACAGCCCCACTCATTGAATGAAACAGGTAATCACATAATAGACGACACTTGAATCAACTACCTACTTCTTTCAAAATATTAATATCAGTACAATTCTTGTCAGATCTATTCCCACACCAACACGTGGTGCCTGTCCCTCTTCAATACAATTAGAGTAGCCACGAGGACTCTATTATTATCCTTCAAGTACCACACGAGAGCACTTCAGCCTGATCCCAAATATACCAGATACAGTCGGCAAACTGTCTAGCATTCTAGTAATTATAGGGTCATACGGTGCAAAAGTAGGCCAAGGAAGAAGGTATACTTCTACTGCTTTTCTAAGGACTTAAATCTGAATTGCGACAGTAAATTTTTTTTTTAATCTTTCTCTTAAAAAGGCATTGGGTAGCTAGCGTAGATCGAAAATTAAAATCATAAAAGGGTGCATTTTGACTCGACAAAAATGACTTTGCATAACATCAACCACACTTTTGAGAATATTTCAAAAGCTTATAACAGGAAAACCAACCTAAAAACAAGAACAAAAGTCTTGATGTGAGGTGTCAGTGTATCATTCATGGAGCATAGACTCTGTCCCTTTGTCCACGCTGTGCTCGCCAGAAATACCCCGCGCTGACGTGCGCGCCAGTTTCCCCAGTCACCGCCACGTGGGGTGCGCACGCGCTGCCAACTCTGTACGTGCAAGGAAAAGGGCCTCGTTTGTTTATGTCGAGGATTTTCGCATCATTTGCACTTTTGATTGATCGCACTCTTGTTGTTAGTGACAATGACGGTTTAGATGTTCCTGCTTATTGTTTTAACACCTGCGCTCAGCGTCAATTCTGCTCTGCCAAAACTCAGTGAAATATGCGACGAAAATAAAAGACAAACGTCAAAATATACTCGTACGTTTGTATTATAGTTTTTTTTTATTTCGCAATACAAAGCCAGAATTTATGTTGTTTTGATTTCCAAGAGAAAGCAATGTCCAGCTGTACACGTCTATATTCAACTATTCATTTAAAATAACCAAAAACTCTTGACCGTCGGCCCTGCGCGCGCGCCGCTTGGTATGTTGCCAACTCTCGTACAAACACAAGCTAATGACCTTAGATCTCTGCTTCCCCCATACCCACATATGGAGCGCGATAGTTCCGAGGAAAAGGGCCAAGGTTTTCACGGAGAAGTTATGAGGAGTCGCTTTTGTTGCGATTTATAATAGAGGTAGCTTTAATTGTGCCGTGGCATTGACTCCTTTCAACTTTTCCTGAAAATTCGTGCCAACTTCTTGTCTAGTTTTACAATGTTTATGATTGTTTATATAATAATAATGTTAAACTATTAGCGAGTAGATATGATTTTATATTACATTCGTACGTAGTAGAGATTTTGTCTAAAATGAATTTTTTTTTTTTTTGTTTTAACGGAATAGAATGATTGTATGATGAAATCAGACGTAGACAGACGTTTTGCACAAATCGTCAATAGCATTTTAGCTGGCATATAAAAAAAATGTGTGCCCATTTAATTCAATTATGTAATTGACGTAAGTAAATAATCAGTAGCTACTACTGTAAACGGTGAAGTGTGTTTTCAGTCGACATGAAACATAATATACTTTCTTCGAGATCTGTTCTTTCGCTCGTAAACTACTGCATATGAAACTGCAGTATTTTTTCCCCACAAACTAGAAAGCGTTACTTTCTTGCAGTTTCCAGGACGTCTCCATATGTCTTCCAATCACCGATCAATCACAGGAAAGTCTATCTGCACTGTAATTACGACTTTAATGTCTGCAGCAAAGAGTTTGATATGGCACGGTGAAATCTGTTTTCTCTATACGGAGAGACTGGTGTTTTATAAATGATTTGATTTGCTTGTAATGTTGGATGGCAAGGTAAATAGATAATGAGTTGATTATTTAATTGCAGAACAACTTAATTTGTTGGTAAATTGTTTGAGTTAGTAGAATAACTGCTAGATTGGTGCGGAATGCTTAGCTTTCCACACTAATTCCAGAAAACAACGTGTCATATGAGCCTGTTATGGTCTCAACTAACGTAGAATATATGTGTATATAGAGACGATCAGCTGTGATGTGAAGTCCGATAAAAGCAGTCAAAAAGTTATTAGTAAGTTTTAGAATATTGTCTCCACTCCACATGCACATCTGCTCCTATTATTCTTATAAGTCTATGAAAATTCACGAGTCTTTGATTCGCGCCGCTTACAACCAATTACAAACAATTACATTCATGAATATTCTCATAAGTTCCGCTTATCTTCACGCTAACACAGAACGGTGGCAGCAGAACTCATGCTGAATATTCATTTTGACTATTATTGCTGTAATTTGATTTCAATTGTTGCATTTTTTGTTGGAGTAGTAAGACTGTTATTACTCCAGTTTAAATTTTTGTGTTATATGATTAGTTTGGATAAAAGTGATTATCAGGTCCGATTGTTATAAAGGGTCTAGGTACTGTTGTGCTGTGTGCAACGGATAGTTAGACTGCGACTTGCGTAGTCCTAGGTTCACTTCCTAATCATCAAAATTGTTGTCTGTTTCTATAACAGATTTATAAAATGGACCTAATGTAGTTATATATTCTTGTCAATATGAGAATGTATCTCTGTTTTAGTGACATTATTTGTAGCCCCTACGAAAACTTCTTATTTGTGATAATATTATTTACGGTACCTAGTGTATTTATCTGATCAGGAACTCTGCGACCAATACGTAATCATTGTAGCCAACATAAGGGTAACAAAAACTATACGCGACAAAACTTTCTATCTAATAAAATTAATATGATTTTCCGGCGTCGAGATATCCAATTACATCATACTACATAGCTAAGACAGAAGGTCCGCTTTCTATATTTAATCAATAATTAAACTTACGTGAAAAGAAGTTTTTTAATTCGTTCCATTTATTTTTAGAAGTTAAATACAAATTAATAGCTTTAACACCAGTACTAAATATTTTTGTTTATTTGAGTGGGTTGGTCTCGTTGTTTTCAGTTTTACATGCGAAGTTTTTTTTATCAGAACTCGTATAGTGCAATGCAAAGTTCGGGTATTTTGTAAAGTGGTCTTACTGTTTTCCTTACACTGTTGCCTTATTTAGTTTTTATGCTATCTAGAAGTTTTTACTCGCTAGTAAGAAGTATTGCCCAGTTTTTGCTGTTAACTATTATGGCTTATTAGGTTTCAGCGGTGGGTGGTTTCTGGAGAAAACATTAAGATGCTCATCTCAGATAGTTTGGCTTTATGATTTTAATTAAGCTTCGTGTACGCCCATAAAACCAATTAGGTCGTAACGGTAGTACAGCCATTATAATTTGTTAATACGTTTTCAAGTTACAAGAAAATAAAGAAAGCGTAATACAATTTATTATACCGAACACGATATCAATTCCTATATATTAATTTATTGATAAATTATTAGGCCAATAGGCCATATAGGCCAAAATTGGAAGATACTCGTCCGTTTGACGCTGAAAAGTAGCTGTTCAAGTACTTACTAACTTTAAACAGACGACCAAGCATATTATAACTGGTAAAGTCGAAGAGCTACTTGCACGGCAGGCACACTCATCAAGATTAGAACTTGAAATTTGTCACACAATATTACCATAATAATGACCATGTTTGTAGTTACATAATGTTTGCACGACTGGTCTGCTTAATGGCGAGGAGGATGCGTAAATAGTCTTATTTATATAGTTGTCCGACAATTATTAGCTATCAATTAAAGACAACATAATTAACTGGCTGTTTACATGATAATGGATTTTAAAGGTCTTAACATTTGCATGATGGTCGTAACAGCGTGTATTTATGCTAATGGTAAAGTAGTAAACATTACTATGGAAATTAGCTATAGTATTTTAATTATGGTGCTCATACTTAAGAAAATGATAGACGCTATAATAAAATTAATATGTAATTGAAATAAAACTACTTTTTACAGTCGTCAGTCGTCGGGCAGTCTGCCCGTGACCATGATACCTGCAAAGGTGTCGAAACGTCGAGACCCAAAATCTAAATACAAACCGCGAAAAAATCCGTAAAAAGTAGTTTTATTTCAATGTCTAACATTCGCGTAAACCTAAGAAACTAATATGTAATTACTTGATCTGCTAATGATTAAAGAGTGTGTGCATTGCGTAAGTTGACACCTTAAAACTAACATAAAAAACAAATCCATTAATTTAATTGAGTTACTTCGTCAGGCACTTAATAATATTTACTACAGTACAGAGAAAGCTAATAAAGTAACGAAATAATTACCATTTTCCTTATTCGAGGCAATAATATAAAGAAAGTATCATAATAATCTGCAATACTTATTGACAAGAGATGTTTATCGCGGATTGTACGGCCATCAGCGTTTCATCGCCAATAACTTCTGAATAACGAAGTAAACATCATAATTATATGAAAGTGATCTCTTTCTGCACTTTCTTACGGTTATACACGAGGGGTTTAATATGCTCGTAAACATTTGAGAATAAGCAAATCAGTGTCGCGATTTTAAGTAACACTAAATAAAATGTATGTCGTTTTGGTAGAAGATACTTTTTTCATTGAAACCTAGATCCAAGCTCAATAATATGAATAAACTTATTTAGTAAATACAGAACAAAGTTTAGACTTCTCACACTGTATGTAACGTTAGATCAGTCTGGTGTGGAGCAATGTGCTGGATCATCCTCTGTTTTCCAAATTCTCTAAAGACTTTCTTCAAACAGTTTTATAATTCATAGGACCTTTGTTTGGCTAGGCCTTACTTAATCAATTTCTATTTATACATATATGGTTTAACATTTCCATAGGTCAAGATCATTTAAAAATACCCTGTAAGTAACCTCCGCAATCCGAACTCGATAATAAAACTGAAACTGAATAAAATAAAACGTTTATATAGACAAGTACGACTGTAGATCATTACAGATACAAGTTTATTTATCCATATTGTACATCTTTTTCAAATATAACTTCCCAAAGTGCGGATCTATTGGAGGCGGAGATGCGCGCGCGTTTTATTTTTAAATGCGCAGCGTGGCGTCGGCGCGACCTGCCAAAAATGTGGCCCACTGATCTTCTGAAATATAACGCGACCATTATTATTATACTGTTATTCGATGTAGATCAATTGCCCTGGAATTGGGCCGCGGTATCGAGTTCTGGAGCCGAAGACTCGTTAAACACGCACAGCCTATATTCACTGTAATATTCTGAATGGGAAAATGATTCTCGTATCGTTTACATTGAAGAATAACTTAAGCTTTTCCAATATAGATTTGTGTAAAGATAGTTTGAAGCGTGAGGAATTCATTTCATGGCTCCCACGCTATTTTCTCTGTCAGTAAACAAATACAGTGATTCCTTGTTGCGTGTGCTGCGCGATCAGATACACAAACTGTGCTAAACTGGGTCACATACACAACGCCCTGAATGGTTCAGAAGCTATCGAAACCGTTATGTATTTATCTTATTACTCATAAAAGTTGAATTTTTTGTTTCCTTATTTTTGACCATACTTATTATAAATTCATATCCTTACTTGCGAACAGCCTAGCTTTATTAACGCTTCTTTAGGCAGATGTGCACATACAATTACAAGTTTTACTCTTTACGTACAGGCATATAACTAACACTTGACAAACACTGCTCTAATAATTAACTCACAAGCATCTCATAGCATGTAATTTATCGGTCGCCATTCGACAAAGCTTCCACCAATAAAACAGTTAGTTATTCAGGCCATCTATTCATGTGAAATAAACTGTATTCCGTTTAACACGTACTTATAAACTTCGGTAATAGTTTGGGCGCCTTACGGCCTCATCTGTGGGCCTCATAGACTAAACACGCCACATCAAAGGGCCGTTTGGAGATGAGTGAGTCACGTCAATATGACCGAGTAGATATACTCGTGTCATCGCGCATGCGCTCTGGTAGATGTCAATCATTGAGATGATGCGGATAGCAGAATGTGTGAGTGGTCGATGATTGATAGATCATATTCCCACTGGTGATAAGTTGCGAAAGTAACTGTGTGTGACTGCAGATGACTAATGTATGTCGATATAAATTGTAATTGAGAGATAGTTGTACAAATATTTTTTCAAGTAAATAACTTCATGATAATGGTATAAACCACTACATTTATAAATTGCTTATATTCATAAAATCAGATGTTAAATGGTAATCTAAATTATAAGTTTATATCGTTAAGAGCTGTTAGACGTTGCAAATAGTTCCCATATTGCCATTGACCTAAAATTGCAGACACATTTTTGTTTACTTCGTCTAGCAGAACTTCTCCACATTTTATTTTAAAAACCTGTTTATTTCAATTTTCAAAATACCTGAAATTCCAACAGGCAACTGAAATAACTTGGTCTGTAAATATCCAGATATCTGTTAGTTTGTTTGCATTCCCGTGCAAGGACACGAGACATTGTACCTCCTGAAATTAGCCCGGGCCTTGACAGGGAATGCAACACGACGGAGACTCCGGCATTCGGGCCATTTGACCTGTTGACTCATCAACTAAATATATACCAGCAATTGGTAAATGGGACTCTCAACAGACGACCGAGAGACGGTTAAATTGAAGATATACAACACAAATTGGTTAGAATCTGGAAAATTAACAGACATCGTAGAGTTTTAGATTTTGCCTCTACGATTTGGAGTTAGTAAACGCTTTTTGTTTGTATACTGATATTGCAAATAAATGGAAATTATAGATTTGTGGACAATGTCACTCTTATTGAATTCCTGTAACATGATTTTTGGCTTCAAATATCTTTGGCGTATACCTCCCCGTGCCAATAATACTTTTACAACTAGCAAACAAATAGAGTTCAAAACATATTAGAATAGACTTGAATAAGACAAACTAGTTTTGGATCTAAACTTTACTTTTCCTTTGCTACAGTTTCCCACCAGAACTGAACCTTCGCTTAACACAGCTGACAATGACTTATAATTTGATCTAACAATATTCAAATGATGCATGTGTTGTTTATGCCATGTTTGCAATTCTAACCAAACAGCAACAGCTGAGGCATCCCTCTTAATCTTGACATTCCCTCCAGCCTGCCCAGATATTATCATGACTAGACTGAAATAGCGCGCCCTCACTAGTTTCAGCCGTAAACGTGTAGTTCCGCGTTGGAGCTGCGCCCGCGCACCTACACGACAAGGGATGCATGTCATAAAGTTTATTCATGAATATCTTTGTGGTGACATTAATTGGCTACAAACGTTTAGGAACAATTATAAGGCGCATTAAAAATGACAAGACTGAAACATGAGAGACAGAATGAGACGATCAAAGAAACTAAACTAGCTTGTGTTTGTAACTTCGCCTATGAAATGAACTGAAACAGTTTATTCTTGCAAGTAGGACTATATAAATCACTATTACAATGTCTTCCTAAGCTAGATGAAGTCGACATTTCCTAACTGGCTACCCTGAGAAGAAATGTCGATACAAACTCGGGGGTCACAGTCTAGTTATATATTGTAATAGAAAATGTTACGAGGTTCTAGTAGTTCTAGCACTGACTTTAACCCAATATATGCCAAAGTAAAATATAATTTTGAAATACACTGCACGAGTTTGATAGGTCCTATTTTTTTTATGTTTGGTCTTTTCCGTAATGTAGTCCATAATACTAAACATTTTCTTGAGCTCCATTCCATCTTAAAGCATAGCAAATACAGACAGAATAATATACACCCAAAAGTAGCGTATAACACAAACGGGAGATGACATCAGAGCCCTCTGGCGACCATGTATGGCAGCGGTCCATGAGGAAGCCAGACGCAGCTTCTCAGTGCTCCTTATACGGGAGGATACAAAGAAGCTTTGAAAAAGTTCTTGTAGACGTACCATGTGTTTTATCGTTATGTATACGACCATTACATACATAATTTAAGTATGTTTTAGGAACAGAAACTAAGTCAAAGATTTCGTTTTACCAATACCTACATCGTTTTTATTGAAGCAGCATATGCAGTAACATTAATAGTTTATCGCTTAGAATTCTTTGTAAAGGCGATTCAAACAAAACAGCAATAAAGCACGATCTAAGGGTGTTACCACACCAATCGATCGATAGTCGATCGATGCCATCGATCGATGGTAGAATGGATTAGTCGATGTCGATCGACAGTTTCTACCATACCATTTACGTCGACCAATCCATTCTTCCATCGATCGATGGCATCGATCGACTATCGATCGATTGGTGTGGTAACACCCTAACGCTCTACGTTCAAAAAGTTCAAACTATAGTCTCTTCTCTGTATAACAATAGGCATATGCCGAAAATATCGACAATAATAGTCTACTTCTACACCTAATCCTCAGATATAATTAATATTAATCACCTGTAACCTGCCAACTCGCTGCACCTTCTATTAATAACCTCATTGTATGTATCTATCGCCGTCGCGAGATTACACTCGTTCACACTTATATCACTATTATTTATAGTCGATGCACATACAGATAGAACAACTAACTCTTTTACATTTCAGTTTGCGTTATGTAACTATCGCTGTAGTTTATTTTCATGAATCTTCAGTGGGAGTAAGATGAAACGAATCAAACGTATTTTTATTTTCATTTAATCTGTTGCAAGATCACTACAGACTATCAACGATTGTAGTACAGAGACTGTGTAATGGAAAACATTATACTCAAACTACCCGCGGGAAAGAATAAATATTTTTTTAATCATTTATTTAGGAGGGAATATACAACATAACTATGAGCATACGAAACCCTACAACGGTAGAGCTTTGAAAGAGGTTTTTATCAACAAGCTTGTATCTTCAAATTTTCCTCTTCAATGTCTTTATTGTCTTTGGATGAAAAACTCACTTTATATTATACTTCTTATTTTCTTTGTCTAAAATACTAAAGAGAGTTTTTAGAGTGACGCAAATAATTAAATAACTAGCCTCGTTTTAAAATAGCAGCACTTAAAATACGGCAGTCGTTACGCATTCCGGACATAGCTGGCTAACTGAATAAGTAAAGCCTATCACAACAAACTATTTCGTGTCATCCATTATATTATCTAACAAACCGATAGTAAGAGCACCTCACCGACGCTGACGCCTGTGGCTTTGTGTACATTGATGCGCAGGCGCACGCAAATAGCCGCTGCCTACAACTCTTCGAGCGCTACTACTGAAATACAACTTCAGAAACAATAGGGTTGTCAAATATAATGCTTAAGTTTTATTTAAACGAGCTTCAAGTTAAATTAGTAAACTAGATTTTTTCTGATAAAATAGTATTTTTATTATGACATTGCCTTTGCAAGTTAATGTCATATGTGAGTAACCTAAGATTTAATTCAAACCAAAAACAACATCGAACACTACTCCAAAACTGAAAATATCCGGTAGTACTTAAAATCCGATGTACGTCAAATCTGCCTCAATCATAAACACATGTTTCCTCAATAAAACTTCCTACAACTTACGCGATGACGTCAAAGCGTCAATAAATATGAGCCGCAAAAACTGCGCGTGGCAGCCCTAGCGTCCGCCAAGGTCGCGGTAGAGTGTTTTCATATGCTTACCAACGTTGGCTCCGAAAGTATTGCAAACATTTCTTCGTATCAATGAATAAAAATGTATCGCATTTAGATTTATATTCGTGAGTGCTAGCAGCTGTTTTCTTGTAAATTATGTTATGAACCGCAGACATCGTTCTTTATGAAGTAACATTGAAATGTGTTTGACGACATCTTCATCTGAAATAGTATTGTAAGGTAAACGTTATAGCTGATTCTCAAAGTTTACGTAATGGTTAATTTTTAAATATAGTTTCCAACTGATATTCGATGGTGTAGAATAGTCAACTCTATTACTTTTTTAAATAAAACAGAGTATTCTATCGCACTATCATGGTGCCTATTAAACTATGATCGTGAAGAATTCTTAAAATATTTGTTGCAAATAAAAGAAGCAGCGTGTCAACTAATTAAAAAGCACTTTATCTTCAAGGTATTCGACACACAATACGCGAATAACTAATGACTCACTGACAGACGTGTGAAAAGGCGCCTACTGACGACCTCCCGTAACTAGGCTGACCTAGCATTTTGAAGGTCACACTTGCTAACTGAAAATACGTCAAAACATTAGTAGTCTGAAAAAAGAAAATTCTTGTTTTTCATGGATGATCTATTTGCATAACTTCGTTAGTACACTACCAGACTTAATTTAGCCTTGCAAAACAATTTAACTAAGTAGCAGACTCAAAGGGACGAGATTCTTAATTCATCTGTGCCTATGTTTTTAGAAATAGTTTTATTACGGTTCTAGTTTTAATTAAATTTACGGTAATCAATGATATAATGCAATTTCCATCTTGACACCTCATAGGCCAGAACAGACTGACTAACGCTGTTCTTCTGTTTGTCCCCAGGAGACAGTTCGCACGAGCAGCAGCAGCGGCGGCAAGGTCAGCAGCTCGCAGACCAGGACCCTCGAGGAGTTCGACGTCGACCAGTGCTGGGACGAGCGCCTGCTGAGGAAACTCGTGAGTCATAACTATCCTGCCTTAATACTTCGTTGTATTTCAGGAATCTTTCAGCTCCAAGACTTAGACCTAAAAGAGATCTCACTGTAGTGTGTATGGGTTTAAAACATAAGAGGTTTTCTTTCTGACATTCTGACCGTAATTAACAAGAAAAAATATCCCCAAATGTTTAAGTAATATACATATATCGTATAGAAACATACTTTCTTTCGCGTTTATACTTAGTACGATATAATGTTGGTTTATAGAGGTGTTTTAAGAATCATAGTGATGACGGGCGCTATTGTATTTATTGATAAATAACACTTTATACGCAAAAGTCTAACGCCATCTTATGTATTTTGTTAATTACCTAGAAATTATTTGAACTTATCCCGGAAGAACATTCAATATCAGTATCTTAGCTTCCAAAGCGGCGTGAGTCAGCGGCGACCGGGCGCGTCTCATTTAGTCGACTTTCATTCATGCGCGGTTGACTCACTGCAGTTAATTGCCGCCGAACATCACCACTTACCTGAGACAGTTACTCTTGCTTGTTTAGGCTTATTGTAAGGAAGACTGAGTAATTGATGAGTAAAGGCCAATGGGGATATTGTTTGGAAAACTTTATTTTTGGGCAGTTTGGTTGTATCGAGCTATCTTAAGCCATCAGTCCACTGCTGGAAATGGAACTTTGTAAGCTGGACAGGCGGTTGTCTACCATATTATGTTAGCTACCTTTTAAAGATTTTAGACAGGTTTTAGACTGTTAAAATAAGTATCATATCGATTATTATATCAGTTCTGCTTTGCGCTTGAGCTTTGATTAGATAATTAGCTTCTTCCGACGACGTCTGACAAAATAACATGAGAAAGTTATGCTTTTTTTTTCTTCGAACTGTACCTAGCTAGCTGTACTGGAATGTAGTCACGACAGGTCTGATTAGAATGGAGTAGGTACACATTACACGTTATGCAACACATCCTCACACCTCGTCCAGATCGACCAGTCATTGCGTGGAAAGTAAAGGCTTGCGTTAGTCAAGCACATGTCCGCACACACACGACACGTGCGACTTGTGTGACAAACTGCACGAGAGTTGACAAACAGCAAAACTTATAAAAACAAAAAGTAGGTTGGTATGTAAAGAAATTTATAAAACATACTCATAGAACAGCCTTTGCAGAATAGATTTAAACACAATAATTTTTTTTTATAAAAATTACAAATAAAAGTAAAAGTAATGCTGAAAAACACAATAATTATCTGCAGCAAAATCGGTAAAACATAATCGCTGTTCGCTTATGCCTTATTGATCGCTAATCACTTTCGCTGACGCAGCACGGGAACATTTGTATGGTACTTGACACCAGATGTGCATGACTTGTGTGTATGGCTTGTGTCATAACTCATACAACACATTACGGCAATCGTGTTGTCGTACACAATACTTTGCAATTTGAGTTGTTTCTTAATTATGTGATTGTTATGACTAGTAAATAAGATTTGTAAAATGAATAGGTGAATAATTGCTTACATATCACCTTGACCTGTGTAACTTTATCATATAGCTGATATGTGTAATAAGTAGATAGGTTATAGTAAAAACTTTTAGAGCAAGCAAAAACAATTATTCTCTTAAATCAGTACCAAAATTATAAAAAAATAAATACATTTATTTTAGTTTGTCAGCATTGTACTTGGGTGCTCAAGTACTTAGCCCTGATAACCCTAAAAAATCCCATATGTCAAACTTTCACCAAATACACAAATCTACCTAACCAAACAAAAACGGCATTAATCATCGCAGTTCATTGTGTGACAAAGTGCCGTCAGATCAGCATGGCGGCAGGTCAACAACAAAGCCCTGTGATTGGGTCACAGTCGCCACTTCCGGCTTCCGGCGAGAGCTGCGCGGGAGTCGAACCGGTCCCCGCGTCACGTATTCATAACTTGACCACTCGTGCAGAAACCTTGGCTACGACCGCGTTCACAGTGATGGAAGCTTTATGTATTGTTTTTTTTTTTATATTATACAGTTAAAGTTATAGGATAGATTGTACAGTATTTGGTCAATTTGAATACATTGTCACAGGAGATAAATAATCTTCTTACTTTTTTTTTATTAGATAGTCAAAATATACTTAATAGATAGTTATAGTAGATATAACTCACTCTCTTTGAATATTGACTCACGCGTAGATTTTCTTATTCGTTTCATTAAAAGTGTTATACCTTAAATGGCCTAAATTATTAATCACCAGTCTCGAAAGAAGACCTTTTAAAGATTATCATAACAGACTGGGCTACAGATCTTACTCGCCGAATATAGTCCGGGAGTTGAGTTCACTAAATACTAAGTTATCTAAAAAAGTAATTAGGAAGTATTATGTAAATAAATAATAGTAAGTACTTACTATAGTACTACTATAGTAAGTTACTATTGTAAAGTGGCCCTAACCGCGTCACCGCAGTGCCAATAACACGGGCATCGCGTACAGTTACCGGTGAGCGCGGGAGTTGCGCGCGCGCACGACGCTGTCAATACACATTAGAATAACAAACGGTTAGCGGCCGCGGACAATGTTCCGGGGACTACAACAGATGCGCGTGAGTGTCCCACTGCCGTCACTAATCTCAGAAACATGAACATTTATATGTTTATGTTTATTTACATATATGTTTAATCACGTAGAGGCATCTATTTATAGATAGTTTTTTTTTAGAAAAGTGTTCATTTCACAGGATTTTAAAATGATTAACTAAATTTTCACACGTATCCATAGAGATTGGTCACAAAGTAAACAAATGGTTATTATTTTCTTCACATCGATAATGTTCAATAAGGAATGATATCAGTTGATCTTATTTCATGTCATGTGCGGTCATCGCGCGTAAAGTCTGGGATTAGATTTCAATCGTACTAAGTTATTATGGTCATCATTATGAACTGTTAGGTAAAGCCGTACATAGAGAATTTATCAAATAAACATATGTATTTTTGAATATGAAGATATTATGTTTGTTTTTCAGTTGGACGAGTGCAACGACTACGAGCAACGTCGACGACTGCGCGCGCGCATCCGATCACTAATGGCTGAACAAGAAGGTAATAATCCTGAAACAAATTAAAGAAAGCCGCTAGTGGTAATAATTTGCAAAATAATATTTGTTATTCTGTCTTGTGTTTATTTACAGAGGTAGTCTAGGTACCTACAGGAAGTCAGTTCTGTATTGTCTATGTTCTAATTGTTCCCGTGCATTGCAGCATGCGCGAGTGCCGTGACGGAGGCGCTGGCGGCGGCGGGCGAGGCGGACGGCGCGGAGGGCGACAGCCGCGGTGAGTCCCTCCTCCTCCCGCTGCTGCAGGGGCTGCTGGGCGGCGGCGGCGAGCGCCTGCTGGCCGGGCTGGGCGCCGCGCCCGCCGACGTGGTGGCGGACGTGCGGCGCTCGCTGGGCCGGCTGCGCGCCGCGCTGGCGCCGCCCACCGCGCACCCGCAGGCGCGCGCGCTGCTGTCGCTGGCCGACCGCCTGGAGGACGCGCTGGACGCCGCCGACCGCCTGGACGGCTGCCGGCGCCGCCCGCGCCGCCGCTCGCGCGCTGCTCGACACACCGTCGGCGTCACGCACGAGGAACTGGAGGAGGCGCGTCGCCTCGTGGACCGCGACCAGCTCGCGCTCGGCGCCAAGCCACACTCCTCCTCCGGCGCCACCTCCACCGCCTCTATAGCGACTAGCACGGACGAGCCCACTACTCCAGAACGGAAACAAAGTATCGACGAAAATGCCCACTACCACGACGCGGTCGCGACTCGCCAGAAGCCGATACCAGTAGCCCACTCCGTTAGTTATGAGGCACCTAAATTAAATAGAGATGCCCAAGTCGTCGTAGAAAAACGTGCCCCGACTACTCGCAAACCTGACTTTTACCGACATTCATCCGCCGATGCGAACGGCCATCTCTCGCAGCCCCTGCAGCCCCTGCAGCCCTTGCAGCCGCAGCAGCCGGTTAAGCCACCTCCACCGCAGCCTGTCCACCCGCCACCACCAACACACGCGCCTCACCTGCTGTACCAACCCCAGCCTCTGCAACAGTCTTACCAGGCGCTCCCGCGGATGGAGCGTCGTCCCTCTGACTCTAAGAGCAGTATCGCTGCCATCGCTAACAAGTTTGACTCGCAGGCTCAAAACAAAGAGAATATACCGCGGCGAGCACCCGTGGAGCCCACACCCGCGCAGCAAAAGGAATTTAAACATGAGGACTTCCGACGTGCCCCACTGTACATGCCCCTGCCTCCTACGTATAACTTTGCGGCGCCGCCTTCAGCCACCCAAGATGACTCTAAACCACTTAACAGATTCGGAAGTAGCAGTAACAAGCGCTTGCGCATGAAGCGAGCGAACACCATAGACATAGGGCGCCCGCTCGCTGGATATCGCATCGACAGTGACAATGATGACGACACGTCACCCCGGCCCGCCGTGCCGGAGTTCCGCCCGCAGACCGAGAACGACCGGAAATTTGTAGCATTCATGAAGAAAAACGAAGCGGCCGAGCGAGAGCCGGCAACAGGCACCGGCCAGGCTAACTGGAGCAATAGGTTCGGTAACATTAAGAATGCTTTCGAGAGCCGCGAACGAGAAGATAACAGCACCAACAGTAGATCATCCAGCGCGTCATCAGCGCGGCGCTTCTGGCGCGCAGCCGATGAAACCACGGTGAACCCAGCGGTGGCGCGACCGAGGAAGTTCGGCGCGGACAATAATAGTGATGTAGTTAAGCCCCCGTGGGTGAACGAGCGCCGGGAGCCCTTGCGCGTCAACATCCCGCGGCAGGTGCAGGCGCCTCCCCCGGCGCCCGTCGCGCCACCACTGCGAGCCGCGCCCCGCCCGGCGCCCGCGCCCGCACCGCCCATACCGCCCGCACCGGTCGTGCCGGCACCGCCGCCGGCTCACCCACCAGTCCCGCAGTCACCAACTAAACCACTTGTTGTTAAACCGTTCGTCGCGAGACCGATCCCCGTCAATCAGTTCTCTCATGCGCCCATGTCCGCGTTTAAGCCCCCCACCAAAGTGACTTCTCCGACGGCTGCCCCTGCTTACATGTGGAGTCCACCTTCCGTCACAAACGTCACCTCTCCGACGGTGGACAACCCGCCTGTCTTCCCGGTCAACCCGGTGCCCATAGCCCCCAGTCCGCCTGCACCCAGCAAGCCCTGGGCAAACGCAGACGCAGACAAACCAAGAAGGGTGGTTGGCATTGCTGCTGCCAAATTCGAAGGCAACAAGCTTGAGCCCGCGCCAGCACCCTTCCGAGAGAGACCATCCGCGTTTCAACCGACCACGCCACCGACTCACGCTCTTCTTCAAATTCAGAACTATCCGGTAAAAGCCATACCTAGTCAGAACGACCTTTCTGCTCCGGAACTTGTACGAAAAGCAGACGATACGAAGTTTCCGCCACAAGATGCATTTAACAATATGCAAAAGGTTGATGCTCAAAAATTACAAATAGAATTTTATGAGAAACAAATTCGTGAGAAGAATCGGCGCGAGGGTATTATGAACGGCCACGCGGAGCCTGCGGAACGTAAACCTCCGGCACCACCTGCTTATACCATCACCGACTTTACGCCAGCCGGAGGCATCTCCACATTCGTCCCTCTACAGCGCACGCCTGACATAGAGAAAGCTCGCGCGCATAAGATAGACTACCTGCCGGATGTCGTCACCAACGATACGGACAGGAATCGAAGTGGTACTTCACCACTCGCCCCCCGCGCTGCCACCAGTCCCTATTCACCACGTGCCATCAATCAGACGGAGTCGCCACACGTCTACCAAAATGGCGACGGACCGTACACGAACGGCACCACAGACGAAGGAGTGACTACAGAACATGATAGTGTAGTGACGCGAGTGATGCGCGGGCCAGTGCGCGGTGCAGCCACCATCACCACGGGCGTGCGCACGCGCAACGATGAGGGCCGGCGAGGCTCCGCAGCTGACAGCCTGCGTGGTGCGCTCGACAAGCTGTCGTTTCCCAAAAACGACAGCATCACGCAGTTCGACCGGAAAAAGCGAGAGACCACGAGGTCCCAGGTACGGGCCCCTGTAAATACCGGCCGCTCCCCCCTGCTCGCGCCCATCCCCCCGCACGTCCGCCCGTCCCCCGCCAATGACATGGGCAGTGCTCGCCAGTCCCCCGGCGCGCTCGCCGCGTCCCGCGAGTCCTTGTATTCTAGCGAGTCGGCCGGCAGCTTCGGCTCCAACCCGCTGAGTAGGTCAGGCTCGTGGCACCAGATAGCCGCCAGTCCCAAGCCAGCCTCGCCACGTCGGGTCGTAGCTCGCGCCAAGTCGATGCATCTCCTAGCCGTTCCTAAGCTTTACGAAGGTGGAATCGCTCGCGAGGAAGTTACAGAAAAGAAGCGCACCGTGGAAGCATATTTCTCGGGTCAGCCACAACAACCGATGCGGCCGGCGACGGGTGCCGGGCGGGCGCGCTCGCTGCGGCAGTCGCACTCGTCGTCGCAGTCGTACTCGCTGGGCCGCAGCCGCACCATGCCCACGGTGTCGGAGCTGCAGTTCCTGGACGAGAGCAACACGGAGGACGCGTTCGAGGACCTGGTGTCGGCGCTCGCGTAGCGTCGCAACATTCCACTAGTTAGGAGCGGGAGGCGAGCGAGACGCGCGTGAGTCGTGTGTGTGTGGGTCTGTGCTTGTGCCCGCCCCGCATGCTCCCCCCCCTGGCCCGCGCTATCACGTCGATGTACATATGAACTCGTAACCACCGAACCATCATCATACCGCGCCCTGTAACCGTGTTATTTGACTAATAGCTTATAGGCATCGTTGTACTGTCTTGCTGATTGTTTTCCAAGTGTTCGAGTTATTGTTAGAACTGTGTCCTTCCATCATAACGATGTAGACTAATAAATTCATGTTTCTTTGCAGAGGAAGAGGAAGTAACTGTGACATCGAGCGTTAGGAGGAACTCGTCAGAAAAAACTGTTAGCAGTAGCACCACCACCACCACTAAAACTTCTAAAGGTAAGGAAACTTTTAATAAATAACTAAGTGATTTAACGGAGTGTAGGTATCTAGTATCATGATATAATGTTCTGGGATGTCCGCAGTGATAGAGAGTATGACGAGGCCGGCGCCCAAGCCCGTGTCGCCGTTCGCCAAGTTCCGGCAGCTCGAGAAACAAAACTCAACCAACAGTCCCAAGTAAGTCCCGCGCGGTGGCTCCCTCCACACTTTATCTCGATACGAATACAAACCATCTAAGACAAACAAAACATAAGACTTCATACCATTCAAGTACTATATTTTATGTATAAGATTCTTTCGCTTAATAAGTAATGTAATGCAATATATTTTATTTATTTTGGCAGCCATATCTGTGGATACGAATAAGGATTAGATACAAGTAAATATAAAAGTTAATGATATGCATATAACATGTATATTAGACGCTTATATTATTATCATTTTCCGAGAAGCATGAGGCTAAGTACATACGCGGCCTCTGTCAATAATAGCACGTGTGTACTTGCCTGACTTGAGACTTAGAACATCGATCACTCCGACGACGCTCGGCTGATGGCTGACTAGTTGACATGCATCAGCACGCGATCTTGTAAATAACCAGCGACCCCCATTAATAGCACACGCGTTTCGTAGCACACGATGTGACACATGAACTAATAGTTTGGTCGTGTCGACTAACCTCGCCGGAGCGCGGAGGTGTCGCTGCGAGCTCGGTGACTAACCTGCGCCCCGGTTGTAGCTCGCCCCAGACCCCGCAGAGCCCGGGCTCTCCGGCGCAGCCTTACTTCAAGTTCACCGACCCCGCGCTGCAAGCCAGCGCCGTCACTATTAAAGAACGATTGCTGCAGTGGTGTCGCGACAAGACCCGGGACTACGAGGTACACCCCCGCCTCCCCCCCCCCCTCCGGCCGCACGACACACCCCACTGCGTACACACAGAGCCACCTGTACATGTGCCGGCAGCTGTATATAGCGCACTAGCCAATATATTTGTTGCATCTCGTTCTATTTTATGGTTAACAATTGTACAACAGATGGATATTAGCGTATTGGGGTGGTTCTAAATGCGGTTTTGCAGGCAGATGCATATTTTTTTCTCACTAAATACTGGTCAAATCCTCCACTAAAGTCGATGTTATGAAAATTTGCATCTGCCTCATGAAACGACCATTCGGATGTAACGGATTTAACCGCGTTCTTTGCGATGTAGCATGTTGTTGGCGACCGCTGCGCACGCGCACCTAGTATTAACACACACGTCGGTGACGTCACCGCGCCCATATACTCCACGCTTCTCTTATCGCTTCACTCTGGCTGCTACTCTCCTGTATATATTTTATTCGTTGTTTTATTTACCTTGATATTTTATGTATACTCACTGTCATCACACGGCCAAATTATATAGCATTGGTTCCGAAATGTTTAAATCCCTAATCAATAACATCATTAGCGTGTGGTATCATCATGTCATGGAAAAAGTTATTTGTTTTTTGATAAAATAATAGATGAAAATGTGTAGAATTCTTAACTTTGTTAATATGTGCAAAGTGTGACTATTCAACTTTACAACTAATTCAAAATCATAATATTCTGTTAAAACTTTAAAAAGCATGGAGTTTATTTACGAGAATCGGAAATATAAACGAGTGTATATGATTTTTCAGGTTTTTGCATGATTTTTGTGTTGATAACATTACTGTTGTAGAGAGGTACGACTTAAGATACACGTCGGTTATAAGTTGTAAATAAACTGGGTGACCTGCTCACGTACAAGTTAATATAATATATGGTTCACTGTTTGCCCCTGTAGATAATTCTTAGATTAGTCTCCCCCTAAACCCACTGGTTTGTTTATTATTAACTATAAGAGATGAAGAGAACTGCAACCAAGAAACGCCTTAAAGGTACAGTTGACATTTTGACAATATTTTGTGCACAATAGAAGTGACGAAAATATGCGCACATAACTTGATTACATAAGGAATGTTGAATCAGTCCAAAACGATTTTGAAGAGCAGTCGAGTGCTGAAAAGTTTTCTTTTTTTTCTGTTGATGGTAATTTTATTTGTGTGGTGTGCAGAATGTGAAGCTGGAGAACTTCTCGACGAGCTGGGCGGACGGGCTGGCGTTCTGCGCGCTGCTGCACCACTTCCTGCCCGACGCCTTCGACTACTCCGCGCTGGCGCCCGACAAGCGCCGACACAACTTCACGCTCGCCTTCAAAATTGCCGAGTAAGTACCTCCACCTATTCTTGTTTCCTCTATTGGATCAGATAAAACCTTATGGACTGCGGCTACCCTGAGGAAGGCGGAGGGCCGTGTTGTCTCCAATTTTCATGAATAAATTTAAACCCCAAGAAAAAACTCACGTTTGACGTGTAATGCTTTAGACATTACGAAGTAAAACTGCTGTGACCTAATGTAATTTTGACCTTTTTCAGTGAGAAGGCGGGCATCTACCCCCTGCTGGACGTGGACGACATGGTGACGATGCGTAAGCCGGACTGGAAGTGCGTGTTCACGTACGTTCAGTCCATCTACCGCCGGTTCAAGGACCAGGACTGACCGCCACCAAGTCGCCCCGCAGTGGAACGCTAACACCACGGACGGTCGCCACAATGTATATGTAGCCTCGAGGGATAATTGATTAGACTAGTCTAAGACGGCGATTGTTTTAAGAGGGCTCCAATGGTAGTCGTTAGACCTTCCATTCACCAAATTAGTCGGTCCACCCTGTTTAGAGCCGTGGCGGCCGTGCGCGGTGCGGGCCGGGTCCGGGGGCAGGCGCTAGCGCCGAGTAGTTGAACGCTGTAGTCACAAATAGTACGTTACGAAGTGTGTTATAAATCCAAAGAGCGTATGTTGTTGATTTGTTCGTTTGTTATAAATGTTTATATGTCAGTGTCCGCCCAACTCGTATCTCCAAGCGCTGTCTCGATACAGTCCTCCTATTTATTATAATCTCAAGATGTGATTTTTTCTACGTTAGCTTGTAAGTATACTAACATACCAATTATATATCGAGCGACTTCTGCAAGTGTTGTCGTGTACCCGCGGCGGGGATCGCTTGCGCTTATACCACGTAAGAGAGTAGTATCCTCGGCTCACGGCGCACAAACTGTTTCACGATTACATTTAACATATTATTATATCAATTTGACATTATTAATAACAGCGGCTTGATGTATCGCCTACTGATTTTATGAAATTTGATAATATTATGATTATTATGTTAATTTATATTGATAATGAAATAAATATTGATTAACAAAACAGCTGTGTATCATTTAGCATTTTATTTGTAAGTTAAAGGTGTACATACATGGCGTTACTGGAGCCACCACCACCAACTCCACCTTAGAGGGAAACAATTGGTGAGATGTGTTCAGTACTGGTTGGAAAATGTTTTAGCATCAGCATAATCAACAAATGAACCTTAAAAACGGCTAAATTTGATTACCTACCGATCTTTTAAACATATTTTTGTGATAAATGTCGTCAAAATAATTAAATTGTTAGTAATTTAAACCTTGTATGATATTTGACGCACATTTGCACGGGAACTGTCTTTTTAAATAGCACACTTTTCAATGACATGATTATAATCACCTACAGAGTTGTTTTGATCAGTTTCATCATTATTGACGTCACCCTCATCTGGTTCGCGTCAAAACTCGATCTTAATGGCAAATTAGGCAAATTTTACATATCACAGTCGTATTAAATCGTGTGCGCAAGACGAGGAGCTGGGTAGCCGTGAGGTAGAAACATTTAACTCTGCGTCAAATAACGATCTAAACGCATTGCACTTGGCTATTCCTTGTGCACTAATTATGCCTTACTGACTGACAGTTTTGAATTGCAAAAGTTTTTGTCATTTTTTTAACAATAGCAGTTAACTTTACAAGTACATAAAATAAAGCAAGTAAATAAAAGTCTAAGACTTCATTTCGGGTCGAACTAATTGCGACCAAGGAGCTTCAAATATATTAGTTATAACTAGTGGTATACTCTCATTGCTTGTGACTTTTTAAGGATAATTCATTGATTATACCATGCTCGTGTTTCTGAAGTAGCGCCTTACTATCAAGCCCGACAGGATGACAAAACAGGTGCTTGTAGTAAAAAAGAAGCATAAGAAAGGCAATGACATGATGATCATAGTTAAGTAAGTATAATAAATAAAAGAAGTCGGCGGCGCCCTGCCGGGAAACGGTTATAGAAAACCTGAAGCAAGTGTCGCTTAGAATTTGTAGTTATTGTCACAGTCGATCTAGAAAACTTGCAAGTATCTGTGAACAAAACATATTATGTAATGAGAGACAGACAAATCCATAAGTAGTTAGTGCACAAAATAAAATAATTATTCCACTGCAAGAAACATGCCATGCCATGCTTCTTATACAAGTAAAAACAAGCTATATAGGTACACAACGCCTGAGAATGCACAGAGTTGGAGTATACCTCACGGGTCGGGCAGCGTGTAGGGGAGGGCCACCATGAAGGGGTCGGCCACGTTAGTGCTGCGGTCGGCGGTCGCGTTGCCGTCCTCGTCGCCGACCACGGTGGCTTCCGACGTGTGCGGCGTGAGCGTGCTCTCCTCGTCCGCCAGCGTCACGTGCACGTGCAGCGTGCTGTCCCGCCACGCCTGCCACGACAGCTGGTGCTCCTGGATCTTCAGCAGCATCCACGTCGTCAGCAGACCGTTCAGCGCACCTTGAGCATGGGAGGAATTCCCACTCATTATGGATATATCAAAACACAAAAAAAGACCGAATATATAAATTTTGGATTCATATGTGCTTTAAAGCATACCTGTACCTAGGTGTAGGTTATATTGTAAGTGACTCACCGATAACTCCAATGAGCAGCGAGGAGAAGAGGTTAGCGGCGAGCGCGGCGCCGCCCCCGCGCCGGGCTCCAGCCTGCAGCACGGCGTCACACGCGTGCAGTGCGCGCGCCGTGCCCAGCACGCTGGCCGTGCCCAGCGCCAGCGCGCGCCACACGTCCGCCGCCAGCGCGCGCCCTCGCCCCGACATGGCCCACTCCGCCATCGACCGCATCCACGACCATCTGGGACGAACCCGAGTAATAGACTCTCGAAACATTCGAACAAATCAATCCCTCACTTATCAAGGACACATTTTCACACCTGTAACCAGCACTCAGTGCTCTTGTCCACTTACTCAATGGTTAGCCACCATTGCAGTATCCAGGAAAATTGTGGTTAGTACCTCAGTTGCGTTGTGTTGGTACTCACTTGTGGCTGCGGGTGACGACATAGTGGTGGCGGCAGAGCTCGCAGTAGGAGGTGGCGGCCTGCAGCAGCCAGCGCTCGAGGCAGGTGCGGTGCACGGCGGCGATGGTACCGCGGCACGAGCACGGCCGCACCAGCCGCTCCGCCGACTCCCCGCCGAAGCAGATGCGGCAGATGTTGTCCGACCGCAGGCTGCCCGTGAAGCTAGATACTTCCTTCGCGACCTGCGAACCCTACGTCGTAGGTGGAGAAACCCAATCTATATAGAACGTATAGTACCTATAAGGGTCCTAGGCTCATGCCCGGACCCCATTCCTTTCTTATTAATGACAAGGCAAGAGTGTACCAGATCGTGATTAAAAGACCCTTCGAGACTCGATTCCGGCTGGCTCGATAAGACCTAATTCTGATTCTTTCCCAGGGCTCGCCAGTTCATGTCTTACTTGTTTATTGAGCAGCAATGCGCACACGGAGCTGAGGATGGACATGGAGCGGCCGGCGGGCTGCAGTAGCGACGAGGCGGGCGACGAGAAGGTTAGCGAGTCTGCAATGCGGGCGCGCAACTGCCGCTGCTCCTCCGACTCATTTGGATTGGCTGTTCACAATGGGAATAAACGCATCAACCTCTGTATCTACGCGGTACCTACCTATTAGCATGCGCTGAAGGGCCAAAGATTATCTGCGTAGGTATCCCCAAAATCTAAAATCTAAATGTCTGTCTGTCTGGTCGGGGTTATCATGTCCAGAATGTGTGGCTCGAAATATTGAGTGGTAATTACGTTCCGAAGTTATATACCTTAAGTCTTAGTTTAGTAGGTACTTAACTATAACTATTTATAGACTAGCTAAGTAAATAAAATGTTGTGTACTTGGTGAGGCGATGCCGGGGGAGTAGCGACAGCTGATGTCGGTCTGCTGCGCGGTGGACCGCAGCTCCTTGTCGCGCTGGCTGCTGGGTGTGCTCGCCTGAATACCAAAACGACCCTCTATGCATTATATTGTAATAAGTATGTGTTTAAAAGAGGAACACGGGATACGAAGATCGGTGCTGCCATCTACGATATTTGAACAGAACTAGGTATTTTTTGAACGAATTCCAACGAGATTTAGCAGATTGTATTAATTGTTATTTGGCTAACCGTGACACTTCCTTAGTCTCCTTTTCTTTGAGACTGAACACTTTGAATTTGAAAATACGACAATTGCTTTAACTAAACGAAACTAAAGGGCTAATAAAATGTGTGTGTAAGCACTTACAGGCATGTGCAACGAGGAACAGCTGGAGGCAGACATGCTCATTGTGACCTTGCTGTCAGAGCGCTCGTAGCCCCAGAACATTAACAGGGTCTCGCCCTCGCCAGCATTACACTCCTGGAATTTAATTAATCATGATTCACTTCATGAAACTGACTACCTACATGTCGGTACCTAGCTACTTCTTTCCTGTCGACAGACTTGTAGTGTAAGTATAAACCTTGTAAATTAAATCTAGAAACAAAAATGTGAAGGCTCATTAACCTAACTAGTTGCAGTAAACTACTTTGGTAAATTATTTTTATGCATGAAGTAGATAGTTGTGCAAGTAAAAGTGCTATAGTCAAGCACGTGCATAGGGATTGTCCGCACTGATTTTCCGCTATAATTTTGAATGAATAATAAAAAATATATAAAAACAAATACCCGTATTAGGTTTGAGAAACTACAAGTTCTGTGATATTTAAAATTAACTCTTTGTAAAGCTTGTTGAATCTTTGGCGTGTATGCGACTGGAGCAAGCACAGCCTGCCTCAGGTTTTGAATAACATCACTTGTGAACAGCTCCGTATCATTGCAATCCACTAAACAATTTAACGTTACGAATTTACGCATTTTTCATCTTCATCGCGAAGACATTGCTTCATATTTTTTTTATTTTTATATAAAATTTTGTTACACTAATTATTATATAATATTATCCATTTTAAAAATCCATATCCATGTGTCAGGTATCTCTTAACACATGGATTTATTTGACAACCATGTTAATTTCCATTTATTCATAATTTTACCCAAAAAGGTACCTAATATTTTTAAGTGTGCTTGTGTACCAGTGTCCAATACCAAATTATTTTTTGAACGCATCCAAATTGTGACTCACTGACACTATGCTAAAAATCTAAAAAACCAATGTAAGAATGAGAAAGAATAAACGGGCGTTCGGATTCTCAATGAGTTAAAAAGAGACAAATAATATTGCATGTTGAAATTATAGAAATAAAATGGAACGTCAAGATTGATAAAACGATAAAACTGTGCACGTAGTTGTCAAATTGACGTATAAATTGCCATTTGACCGAAGATCGCAGTATATTTTATTTTTTTCCCCCACGTGAGTCTTTATTGTTGTGAAATACTCTGTAATTACAAGTAGAATTTGTATAAATCACAATATGGCAGTCCGCGTACAATTTGAAAACAATAATGAAGTGGGGGTGTTCAGTAAATTAACAAATTCTTATTGCCTCGTTGCTATCGGAGGATCGGAGAATTTCTACAGCGTGTTTGAGGCTGAATTGTCAGAGACGATTCCTGTGGTGCACGCGAGCGTCGCTGGATGCAGGATTATTGGCAGAATGACAGTGGGCAACAAGAACGGGCTTATTGTACCATCATCGACAACAGACACAGAATTGCAACACATTAGAAATAGTCTGCCGGACACAGTCAAAGTACAGCGCGTGGAGGAGCGGCTCAGTGCTCTTGGTAATGTTATCGCCTGCAACGACTATGTAGCGCTCGTACATCCCGATCTTGATCGCGACACAGAAGAAATATTAGCAGACACATTAGACGTAGAGGTCTTCAGGCAGACTGTTGCCGGAAACGTATTGGTCGGATCATACGCCGCACTCAGTAATCGCGGTGGCTTGGTGCACCCTAAAACTACCATCCAAGACCAGGATGAGCTCTCCTCGCTGCTCCAAGTCCCACTGGTAGCAGGGACTGTGAACAGAGGCAGTGATGTCATTGCCGCCGGAATGGTAGTCAACGATTGGTGCGCATTCTGTGGTCTGGACACCACATCAACAGAAATCTCAGTTATAGAAAGTGTATTCAAGCTGAATGATGCTAAGCCCACAGCAATCACATCTACGATGCGAGCCTCCCTTATCGACAGCATGTCATAATGAGAGGCCCGTGTTGGAGCAGACTGTTTGTGATGTGCTTCATTGTGATAGGTTCTACACAGAAGCACAGAAAATTTAAGAAAATTCAGCAACTGTTGACCAGAATAAATTCATAACAAACCAATGCGTCTTGACTATTGTCCATATTTTTTTGTAAACAAGTTAATAAATTGAGAATATTATGAATATCTTTTGATTTACTAATTATGACCTATTTTAATGTGCAACTTTTGGTACTAAGTTGATATTTGTATATTATGTTTGCAATAAAAGATAAGTTTTGTAAAAAATTTGCTAACTCAAGTTATAATGCTCAGGTGTATTGGTTATTTACCAAAGCAATAAGATGCAATATATTAACAGATATTATTAATACATATTGTAACTGTAAGGGATATGCACAATAAGAAATAAGAGAGCACTTATAATACATTTTATTTATAAACATTTGTTAGATACAATCCATCCTATCTACAGTTGCCACATGCGTTGCTCTGGAAGTTCAAACATCGCCAATACCAATAATATTGACTAAAACAATTACGCAATGCAATTAACTAATTCTAAAAACAAGTTTACATAATTTCCTAGTTTCCAACGCATCTAACATGTTGTATTGAGCAGCCAGAGAGGATAACGCTCATTCATTGATTACCCTTTTCCTTCATACCTACTGAGCTGTTAATTACCCACTGTAGTTATAAGAGTATAAGTGATGCAGTTTCAATTGTTTAGTAATAAAACATTTTGTTGTATATTACTGTTTTTTTTTATTTCGATGCAACAATAAACAGCGAAACTGAAATGTGACATGTCATGACTCATATGTTTCTATGGAACAACATTTGTTATCAGGACTTCACCTGGCTGCCCCATACATCACATGAGTTGGTATGCTCATACTAAATAAGAAAAAATATACAAAAACTTAGTGATTCCTCAATTTCAGTAAACAATAATATGTTGCGCAATATCTAACTGCACTAGTTGCGAAAACTTTCATAATAATTAATCATTTTCTCTAACGAATCTTAAACTGTTACAAAATAAAACATTTTCCTCACAACAATTTCAGAAGATTACAAACTCGAACAAATTATTATAATTAGATAACTCTGAGTAAAAGATAGTTTCTTGTAATAAATTCTTTTTCATAATTTGAATGAATCAACGAGAATAGAATAAATTGATTATCATACAACGCAGTGTAATATTTGTAAACAATATCGTAGCAATGATGTTATTGCACAACATTTTATTAGCGAATCGAAACGGGCAAACGATGACTCATAAGCGAGCGGCTCAAGACAGTCCGTGAAAATAAGGTCGAAAACCTAAACTAAACAAGAAAATAAACTCCAATCAATCTAATTGTGTTATTACTATTTTACATTTTTTTTTTAATTAATCATACATTATGCTGTTTTTATATTTTAATATTTAAACAATATGTTGTGTAGTGTCTAGAAAATATTTGATTTAATGATACGTTATATTTAACCCAATAATCTGTTAAATACATGAACACAGAAAAAATTGTCAGGCATTGGCCCTTAAATCTATGACGTAGCGTAGGTTATGTGAAGATATGGCAAATATTATGAGTAAGTCCCACGTAACCGTATCGAGCCTCTTCCGTCAAAACAATAAATAAAATAACATGTAAAGCTACATTTATGCGATAGCGATATAAAATGGCATCTTTGCTCAGTCGTAGACACAAATGGCCACAGTTTAGGCACCAATGTTCCCACCAACACCCACCCTTACTCTACAAGAAATTTTCACAACTCCACGTTAGCCTCCAACAAGAATTGATATTATAAAATGAGCATTACTATTAGAAAATTTGATTTTCAGAAGTTAAATTACAATTATAATACTATTTACAGGAAGGACACGAATGGACAAGTCAATTGTGTAAAATAAATGCATTAGTAAGTACATAAACGACGGCGGTAGTTCTCAGCTGCGAGTATTCATAGTATCGAACAGTGTGCAACGAAAGCTGCAATGGTGTAGCAAGTGCGGCGGAATGATAGCAACTTGCGTTGATAGCTGTATCATTATTACTGATAATACGTATCGACAGCACCTTTCAATAGGGATTGGACATAGGTTTTCTCTTTACATGGAATTCTCTCCAAAAATATAAACCTTATGGCTAACATATTTGTCAACATCAGGTCCCTCTAAGTCATCCGTTCTAGGTAGGCCTGCAAGATATCTTAAACATTGTAAATCTGAACTACCGCCCAGAAGAGAAATGCAGAGAATATAGGATTGACATACACGAGTACATCGAGAGAGTATTCTTATTATATAATTCGTTCACAATAGTCAAGAGGTGTTTACTTTGGATCGGCTAATACGTCATCACCTACAGAATTTGGTCACACCCATCTAACATTATTTTATAAGGTTTGTTGAAACTCGACGAAGATGAGCGATACATTAAAAAAATACCAATTTCATCAATATTTAATAATTAAATAAAGTATCTGTCTCCTGCATGATCCGTTACAAAAAAAAAAAAAAGATTATATTGGTCTGTAAATAATACGTGGAAAATGGTCATAAAGCTCGCTCAAACTTCGTCAAATTTCTTCGGTCGAGACTTGTGACACACGCTTATTGCACAATATGTTTCTCTAGAAGCGCAATACGATGTTTGTTTGTGCTCAGATTCGCACATACGAAGCATAAGCTATATCACTCATTATCATGGCACACGTTCTCGAGACACGCACAAATACAACACAAGTTAGGTGAGGTAGCTACTACAGATCTATTTCATTACTAAAGACATTGTTTTCAATGCTAATGTCGGACTACAATAATAATAATTATTACTTCCTACTAGGTATTGTTATAAAACACTTATGAAAAGTTCTAACTTGTGTAGATTTGTATTGAAGGAATTATATTCTGCGATTCAGCTATAAAGTCGACAGAGTGAAAAAATAGACTCTTTTTCTTTAAAGTATTTTTCCTAAGATAACGTAGCATGCTGGTGCCTGACACGAGGACTATAAACAAGTAATTAAATGTGCATTAATAAAATTTTACATAAAAAAAACATAATAGTTTTAACCGCCTTCCAAAAAGGAGGAGTTTGTATGTTCAACACTCCACTGTATGTTACCTTTAGAAAAAGTATGGGCTGTCCAGCACCCTACGTTAGGGGGAAACCTACAGACTTTAGACAAAGGGACAGAGTTGGATTTATGAAATAAACCTTTTACTAAACACCGTTAACACAACTACTTAGGACTCCGTACCTACTATTACGTCAAGTATTTAAACAACCATTATGTGACTATTAAACTACAAGTGACGAGTTTCTATCTGCTTTGAAAAAAATACTACTGACGTCACATTTTATTTGAATAAATAGATCCAATTGGATCCTAAAAGGTGTTATACCCAAAATATGTAAGCTCGATACATTTTTGAATAGGCTAAAATACCATCAATGACCAGAGTAATATTTTATAGTCAGCAGATAAAAGAACCCTTTTAATGACATGTTGAAGTTATGTGTATACCACTGTCCCCGCGCCAAAGGCGATATACATCCATACCTATATAAGTTTACAACGATATGTAGTCGATAAATGCAAGGAGTACGTTTTAAGTCAAGACTTATGTTCATGATGTAATTATGTGATTAGCACGACTACTCAAACGGAAGTTAACTTTAAGACCTTCTGAAATGTATACCTGTCTCTACTTGATAGCTTAAAGTGACAAGGACAGCATGAGACCTATAGTTAAGTTTCGTTTGAGTGTTTGGCCATAAGTGTGTACACTGGCTGTTGGGCCACAGGGCCCATATAAATATGATATTAATTCATTCTTCTGCTTTGGCTTTTCCCATGCTATGTCTGGGATCGGATTTCGGCCTTACTCGATCCTGCAGATTTTTTCATTTTATACGTAAAAAATTACAAACAAACCCGTTAATTGGAGTTGTGGAAGTCAACTTCCAAAACCCATGGGGTAACAGTATATAAATTTTATTTTAATAACCTTGTTTTATCTGATTTTGCACACAACTTTTGACAAAGTATACTCGACAATATTCGTACATTAGTAGGCCTAAATAAAACGGCCTCCTTACAAAAAAATGTTGCCAGCGTACTTACACACAAATATTAAATGGCAACACAGGCCTTAATACTGATAAATGAGCTTCGTGATAAGAATATGAAAACGATTGAGTGGAATAGTTCACAATTGATAAGGGCACAGCCAAAAGTTATAAATTTTATAATTATTACGAATTAGTGACTTTTTTTAGGATGTCAGTTCTTGTGATAGTGATGTTCTTATAAAAGGCGGGGGTTATCACTAGTGTTTACATCATACAAAATATTATTTGAAGAAGAAACAAATGAGTCGAACAAAATAATTGGTACATTTATAAAATATACAAGTTTCAACTAATCTGCGACACATTACATAGTTTAAAGTACAATAAAAAACTGTGCTATATACTATTTAACAAAATGAGTTCTGAGTTTTAAAGAAAAATAAAGTACAACATACCCATATTTTCAAAGATATTATTGAAATAGTAATTTACATAGCTTCATTTTCGCTTTCAAATACTGTATTTTTCTACTTTCTTTAAAACAATAATAAGTATATAACAGTACAGTAAACTTACCACAAGTGATAACCCTAACCGAAGTACCACAGAGTAATGAACAAATGGAGTGTTAATCCCAGCAAAGATTTACGTCGTTGTGCTGTCAGTTCATACTTCAATTTGTTCACTCTGTGTTGTTGGGCAGGTCGTGACCAGCGTGTGAGGTGTCCGCCAGCGTGCAGTTAGAAGTGGTGCGAGTTGGCGGAGGCGGACATGACAGGGTCGGGCCGCACGCGCTCGTAGAACAGCATGTACGCCGAGCACCGCAGGACCTCCTGTAGCGACACCTCGTGGACCAGCGTGTCTGAGGTGTACCACCACCTGCGGGACAAAACGTTCGGTTCAATTCTAGCAATTATAAAACGAAATGTTTGACATGTATATTTTATGTACATTAGTTGACAAGACAAAATCATTTATTCGTAGAGCGTAGGCATACAAGAAGCTGACATTTACAAAAGTGTAACGTTACTGTTGAGCGGCATCTATGTTTGTCGTAGTGAGGTGTATTTTGGCCATCAAAAGAATTGAAGCGCCTTAATGTTGTGTGTTATGTGTTCTAGGTAGTGTTAGCAGGTAGCCGAGGATAAGTCCCCAATTATGAAGTGTGCCTGGTACCGTTTGGACTCGAAGCCGTTTCCGCGGCGGTAGGTGGCGAAGTGTCCGGAACGCGGGCCGCCCACGTGCACCACCACCGCGCACAGGCGGTACAGCGCGCCCCCCTCGCCCGCGCCCCCCGCGCCCCCGCCCGCGCCCCCCGCGCCCCCGCTCTCCGCGTTCAGCGCCGACAGCCCGCTGCGCAGCCGGCCCTCGCCCACCAGCGACACTAGGTCCACCTGCGAATACAGGAACATATAACATTACAGCCGAATACGATTAAAACGCAACGTCGCATGGCCCATCATATGATACGAATGGTTATTTTTTACCAGAATTAAAAAAGATGGGATATTCAATTCGACAGTTGTTGTCACCTCAGAACTTTCGACTGAGCGAATGGATTTTGATGATTCTTTTTTCTATTTGAAAGATGGTGTTTTCGGGGTGGTTCAGTTATGATAGTGAGATCCATAAGAAAACCACATAACATTTATTTTGAAGTCGGTTTTTTTTATAAGAATAATTTTTGAAAAGCAGCCTGTAATGCAGTTAGTTACCTTGGGCTGCTGCACGGCGGAGTAGGGCGCCATGGAGAGGGCCTCGGGGAAGGCCAGCATGTACTGTGGGTGTAGTACCTTGGGCTGCTGCACGGCGGAGTAGGGCGCCATGGAGAGGGCCTCGGGGAAGGCCAGCATGTACTGTGGGTGTAGTACCTTGGGCTGCTGCACGGCGGAGTAGGGCGCCATGGAGAGGGCCTCGGGGAAGGCCAGCATGTACTGTGGGTGTAGTACCTTGGGCTGCTGCACGGCGGAGTAGGGCGCCATGGAGAGGGCCTCGGGGAAGGCCAGCATGTACTGTGGGTGTAGTACCTTGGGCTGCTGCACGGCGGAGTAGGGCGCCATGGAGAGGGCCTCGGGGAAGGCCACGAACTCTCCTCGCTTGCACAGCGCGCCGCCCTGCCACTCCACGCGCCCCACGTGCAGGCACAGGCAGTACGGCAACTACGCAAACACACATCATTATATACGTAACACACTTCGATATTCGGTAACTAATTTTAATAGTTTTAATGGAACGTCGTAAAAAACGCGGTCAGAAATAAATACAGCTAAAATGGCGATCCTACAATTCATCGGTCCTACAAAAAGTTTATCGAAGGCGGACAGGTTGTGAAGATATCACTTTTCGGTTGACGCAGGTGCTTACCGGACACGGCTGTTTCGGGACGTACCTGTGTCGAATCGGACGTGAGCAGTCGAAGGCGTGCCACCACTGCACGGCCCCAGAGGACAGCGCTGCACATACGTTGCAGGCCTGCCCAGCGTGGGATGGTGAAAGACGCGACTTGGTCGCTGAGATTGGTGGACAGGACCTCTCACTACTGGCTGTGATATTGGCCATGGTCCGGAGTGAGAGCGCCTGGCGGGCGATGGTCACCTTCTGTGAACTCCTGGTCGCAACAAAGGAAGCCGCTGAGCTACAGAGGGAGGCAAGCGCTCTGCTCCCTTCGCACAGGGCGCCGCAACAGGGCACTTTATGACCTCAGCCCCCACCATGAGGTGGGGCCTGCGGGTGACGGGGAGGGCACCTCGTCATCCGATCAGCTGACAGGCCCCGGAAGATACGGACGCGATGTTCCACGCGTTCGTTTTCAGAAGGAATGAGGGGTGAGCACTTTACACCCACCCCTTTAGAAGGAGTCTTTTAAGGACCGTCGCCTGCCGGAACTGCGGTGAGAATGCTTAGCGATCCCGCGGCTCCAGCAAAGGCGAGAAGGGTACCGGGGTGTTTTTGGTAGGTGCAAGTCCGACATATCCCCACGCCATGCCCTCGACATGGGTTGAAATCATTAGATTTTTACCCCGAAAAAAAAAAGGTTGTGAAGATATACTTATGATTTGAGATTGCTCGACAAATCTGATCACATATTTGTCAGCAATGGCCAAACCGTAAAACCTATCACGACGTATCCCATTAAACTCCGCACCTATACGAAACTTTCATATCAATGCAATATATAAAGGTAGTATGTACTGACCTTCCCGAAGCTGACGGTGCGTATGTGCTTGGTGTAGGCGGCGGGCGTGGAGGGGGGCGCGGGCTCGGCGGGCTCCGGGCAACACTTGCTGCAGCGCACGCCCTTCACCATCTCCGGCGCCGTGAAGGCTCGTAACAAGCCTACACACGACATTGTTCAACGAATATTCTTTCAATAATCTTTTACTACAAGTTAAATGACACAGTAGTGCTATCAAATTACCTGAGAGACTGAATGTGCCGGTGAGTCCGACGCTCGCGTTGGTCATCGACAAGGAGATGCTGTCGAACTTGTCATACCGGATCGGAGTCTGAGTACAATACAATAAGGCTTAAATTAGCACACCTACTCAGGTGTAACAAAAATAAAGTTTAATTAATTTTGTTGTTGTCATTTTTTAATTTATGGCTATAATCGCTCAGCCAGGTTATATGGAAGTGAGCTGGACACGCATGCAGCCTGACTGCCCGATCGATGGGCAAAGATCCTCATCCACTGGACGTCGGAAGCACATCGCCGTTGCAGTCGACCGTGGCCAAAGTGTTCTCAAGGAATTTTGTGGTGATTGAGAGGAATTAGTTCTGCTGTGTTATACCTTGTGTGAGCAGACGGTGCACTGCAGGCGGGAGGCGAGCGTGCCGCGGAAGGGGGGCGCGGGCGGGGGGCGCGCGGCGGCGGGCGCGGGCCAGCGCCGGCCCACGCTGCTGAGGTGGCACAGCGACCGCGACACGCCCTTCGTCAGCCGTGGCGGCTCCATCATTGGTTCTGTCAGTAACACACAGGCACTTCAATAGGATGTTTAAAAAAAACAGTTCAGCCCTCCATCAGAGACTGGGTGTTTCACGCGATTCATAAGAATGGTATAGCATACCTGGTTCGATGAGATCGGGCTCGTCGGTGGGCGCGGCGGAGGCGGGGCGCACGGAGAGCGCGGACGGCGTGGGCGGCGTGGAGTCCGCGCGCAGCGGGTGCGGCGCCGCGGGCGGGGAGGCGGGCGAGGCCAGCGCCGACCACGCGCGCCCGCCGCCCAGCCCCAGCGCGTCTGATAGGCAGCCAGGCTGCACGATACCAATACAGGGTTTACTATGTCGTACATTTATTGACATTAGATATGAAAAATGTATTAGTTCAGTTCAATTGCGTTTCTGTTATTTTAAAGAACACAATATAGGTGGACAGGACGACACATATTCTCACAAATTACATAATAAATATGTAGGACTGCCTAGTCCTAGACTACAGACCCAAGTTAAATATTTCTTAAAACTGTGATGATCAGCTCGCTACTTATGCAAGCTAATAACATATGTGTACCTTCCGCGACATGGTGGTGGTCTCCTCCTCGATGCAGGAGAGCAGCACGTGCAGCAGCTCGTGCGCGTCCTGCTGATCGGCCGGCACCACCCAGCCCGCCGCGCGCAACGCCTGCAGCACGCCCAGCGGACACACCGGCGTGCCGCGCGCTGACTCGTGCGTGCCATTCACCACTACCGACAATGTTGTCATATGTAATACACAGTTAAATTAAAAAATCTAAATGCTATAAATTTCTCATAAATAAAAAAAAAGCGCTTAAGAACCATTACATTAAAATTTACTGACTCTAGTTGCCTGTTCCAAAGTGTGTTTCCAAAGTGTATATGGAGAAAAGCGAAAGCGGCAAAACACCCATAGGTTTGTTGCTTAGTACATAAGACATTCGTAAAATGTTTATTATATGCATGATGATTACAGCATACTCAGCAAAAGATAGCTTGAATGCTAGGCTAATGATAGGGGTATACCCTAGAAGACTTTCTGAATAAAATACCAATGCTAAGCCAAAATGGTGCTTTAAATTAAACAGAATTTTCTAATGTCTCCTAGTGTGTTAGTCAGTATTCAATTGGGTGAAAGATAATTGGATCATCTGGAAATAATATATTTAATTATGTTTTATTTGTACTAGGCAATTTTATAATCTTAGCTGCACATAGATGCAATATATGAGCAATTATGTTTTTAATAGAAAAATCAATACTGCAAATGTTTACAATCTCAAACATGTTTTACTTTATTCAATTCAATGGATGGCTGATATCTATTCTTCTATTATAATGCAAGTAAACTGATTGTCCACCTGTTGAACCATCTAATATAAAAAATCATAATAAAATTTGAAATTGGAACTGCACAAATTGAAAATAACCAAAGCCAAATTTCTATTTAGGTATGTAGTAGAAGTTTGCTTTTGGTTATATACCACAGGTTTTCCCAAAAAAACAATGACAAATTTAAATATCATGATAGAAATAAATACTATATTCTCTTGAGAATTTATGTTAACTTATTTGGCTCAGTCAAAACAGGTGATAACAGCTTGATAAACACAAAAGTCATCACACTATGAATATCATACTATGTTATAAAGATAAGAACAATTTTTAGACAATACAACAAACAAGTGTTGTACCTGACAATGATTAATTAGCATAACTGAGGTATATTGTGTGAGTTTCAATCTGTTTTGTTCCCTAGGGGTTCACTTTAGCTGCATTTGTAAACTATTCACTAAGATATATATTTCACATCTAGGTCATTGTAGCCTCTTTATATACATCTTTGGTGTTATTAATAAAAATCTCAACTGCAATTAGCGATAGCTTAGCAGATTCTATATTCAATTTTTCTATGAAGAATTTAAAATTCGAATCTGTTAATCCGATGTTAAGCTCCATAGCGACTTTTATTAGTAAGGCCACTTAAGTTTAAGGATTTTATTATTATAATTTAAAAAGTAAAAGGTGGATATAGATGTCCAGAAAGTCTACAGCATTTACTTTTAATTGGAAATAATTGTGTTTTGTTCATTTATGCCTTTATAATATTAAATTAGTTCAGATGATCGGAAGTGCTATGGTAGATTATCTTCTAGGATAGTTGTAGACATGGGTCACTTATTGATAAGATAAGATATTTTACTAACATGGCCTGTTTAATTGTTTCCAGTCATGAATGTTTCTATGTAGGTTAAGGTAGACATAACATTAAGACTCAACAAGTATATAAACATGATAGAAGATCATATTGTATATGAATCAGGTATAAATAAACATAAATATGTACATGATTTAACAATTAACTAATATTTTATAGTGAACCTTGTTTTACATAGTGCTTCTTTTAAAGGGATAACCTTTGTGCTCAGTATAAAGATGTAATAGCTACGTAAAAAGGACTGTGTATTTATTTAGAACTCCTGCCAATATCTTACTAATATGGCAAGTCAATTTAAGCAGTTAGCATATACAATTTAGATTACCTTCAATAACTGTGTACAGTGTAGTGATCATACTGTTGTGGCCATCAGCTTTAGCATACTTCTTGAGCCAGTCTATGAAAATGGGACAAGCGGCCAGCGCCTGAAGTAGTGTGTTCAGGAAACAGGTTCTGCCGAGGTTCTGGAGTCCGGCGATCTGCCCCCTACGCTTGCGCACCTTCGGAGCCCCGCCGGGACCCCACAGCACGAACGCACCCACCACCACAGCCGCCGTCAGCCCCGCAGCCACCAAAATCCTGTCTCCACTATCCATCGTCCCGAATTGATGTATAAAGATCTCACTATTTTTCACATACTAACAGTTTTTTATTTTCGAAATATCATAGCAATTACTTAAACGACCAATACGCTGTTATTGCGATTTTTTCGAAAAAAATCCATGAAAAAAGAAAACCTGCGTTTGACGTTTGAGTTTTGACATGTTGACTTTTTTATTACCAGATTCGAAATGTAGATAACATCTGCTATGATTTCCATAAATGTTCAAAATCGATACGAGTATTATAATTGTATACAAGTGTTATTTAGAAGTAAATAAAGAGAAACTAAAAGAGTAAGTTCCGTAGTTTGTGCAGTAACAGCTAGTATAGTAAAAGCGTTGTTGTATAATTTTACAAGTACATAATAAATAACATGTAAAATTTTTGAACCTGTACACATAAGTGCGTTTAACGAGCCGCATATGTCACTTCACTGCTGTCAGAAGTAATTTGTCAAAAATAATGACATTGACAAACAGAGCAACCTCAAAAATCAAAACAAACAGGCAATTTGTATTGTGATAAATATTTAATTGTGTTAAATTATGTATTAAAGTAGTTATCTATCATTGACCACAGTCATACACGAGATTTCATCCTGTTATGGCTTCAGGAATGTGTTCCTCCGTGAGAGAGTTCATGTGACAAAAATATTTTCGTTAATTATTGCTGTTTGTGTTAATTTAAATAGTAACAATGATACCATCAAATACAATTTGCGTGTCTCAAGAAGGGCCAGCAAACGCCTTGGCTCTAAACAAGGATTGTTCGCAAGTTGTCATAGCCGGCCGCAATGGTACCTAAAATAATATTATTTATTTTTAACTCTACAAAACTATTATTTATCTTTCACGTGTATAATGAATTAATGACGCATATATTTTCCTTTCAGTATTCAAAGTATTTTCTATTGGCGAAAATGAATTTTCGGAAGTGTGTAATTTGAGGGTTGGAAAAAATCTGAATCTTAATTTTTCTTCCATTGATGTGGCATGGAGTACTATTGAAGGTATAATTATATGATACTTTACCGTACAGAAGTGTAAAGCAATTATCTGTTAAATTTTGTATGTTTGTTTATAGAAAATACTCTAGCAACAGCAGCCACTAATGGTGCAGTGGTTGTGTGGAACCTGGGCCGGTCAGGTCGCTCCAAGCAGGAACATGTGTTCTCAGACCATAAAAGGACTGTCAATAAGGTACACAACACCTTTATTGCATGTAAATTATATATTTATTTAATGTATATTTCTTTCAAAATTAACCCTTGCTAGGCATTGGTGAAACCATTCACTCAAATTGAATATTTTGTCTAGATAACTGTGATTTAATAAACAAATTATAGAAGTTAACTTTTTCCTTATCAATAATTTTAAGTTTTAATGAACTTGATTAAAATTTAGCACACTGACCTCTACTTACTTTTTTAAGAGTTTATTTTGTATATTATAAATTTTCACAAAAGTATGTTACTTGTTGCATTTAATACCTTATCAGAGCACAATGTATGATGTTGTACTATGTACATGAAATTGATGTACCCAGGTGAGTTTCCACCTAACGGAGCCAGCTCTCCTCATCTCTGGCTCTCAGGATGGCATGATGAAATGCTTTGATCTCCGCATGAAGGAAGTCGCCAGGACATTCATCAGGTAACCCTTATAACTATTCACTTAACATAGAAGTCGAGAAGCCAGGGTCTCTTCAACACAAAGTTTGTTAATATTATATGTCATGTATAATTATTATGTTAATCAGAAGCAAGTTAATTTGCTTGATACATTTTTCCATTGGTTCCTAAAATAATGATTAATGTACTGTACTTTTACATGAACTTTTTACCTTTGCTATCAAATTACATAATTTAGAACTCTCCTGGTTTATTGTGTGTAATTTGTGTTTTTTATTAAATCAAATGTTCACCACAGTTTCATGTGAGTTCCCAATATTTTTGTTATTATTCTGCTATTCAAGGCTTTGATTAATGCAACAAATACAAAATCATGAAAATCGGTACATTCATCAGTTAAATACCGTATTTTACGTGGAGCGAAAATCGGTACATCCGTTCTTGGGAATAAATGGTGTAACTTACTCTAGTTATAATTATTTAAAAGGCTATGTATTGAAGAGGTGTTTAACATGCATCTTGTCCCCCTAGCAACACGGAGTCGATCCGCGACGTGCAGTTCAGCCCGCACCAGAGCAACACGTTCGCGGCGGTGTCGGAGAACGGCAACGTGCAGGTGTGGGACGTGCGGCGCCACGAGCGCTGCCTGCTGCAGTTCACGGCGCACTCGGGGCCCGTGTTCGCCTGCGACTGGCATCCCGAGATGCCCTGGCTCGCTACCGCCTCCAGGGATAAGACTATCAAGGTAACTATAGCCCGGCCGTTGAGAAAATGCATTCTTGACACATGTCAGGTGGTCATGTTTTTGTATGGGGAAATAAACCATTTTACATTATGCATTGTAACATGGCATAATGAATCGTTTTGAATGATTTTATTCGTTTATAGGACAATCTAGTCTTAGAAATCAGACTTTGTTTACACTACTATGAAACTCTTGCTTTTTCTCTATCACAAGATTTTCTAAAGTATATTGTCGTATTTAAGGGACTCCTTTGTTAAAGCAAAGAAAGATTCATACGTAAAGAAATATGTAAATCAAGATAAGATATATACTGGTCAAATCCAGAAAACTCAGGACTACTAAAACGACCTGTAATATATCATAATAACCAGAGGAAAAAAAGCAGTAATTAGGTATTGAATAATTGACATATTTGCATGTAAATTTAAACAAGCTAAACGGCGGGTCACGAGTATTTGCATTATCTGCGTCTAGGCGATAAACATTTGGGTCAGTCGATAACTCTAGCAGTTGGTCATGTGGAGATATTTATAGAACGCCCACAATACCTACTTGTTATGAGAATTATTTTGTCGTGCGGTATCTAATGCGTGTTAAGTAATAATATAGGGCTGATACTTAGACGTAAATCTTATGTTGAAGTTCTAATGATGAAGATAAATTGCATGACTTCGAATTTATTATCTACAACATCAAATTTCAAATTTTATGGCTATTCGTTGTACACCTGACAATATATTACATGATATAAATAAAAATAACCATATCTTTAGTTAAAAGATTATCCCGAGACGTTTTAGGGTAGCCCTAACAAGTAGTCTGCAAAAAGTTATCGAAAGTATGAAAGGTTACTCGAGGGCAGTCAGGGTCAATCCGCATGATTAAGTAATTTTCCTCACGCATGCGTGATGGGGGATTCTACAACGCAGCAGTTCGTGACCCCGACACATGCAGACACTAGACAGTTTAATTGCCTTATCTTTGTCGCGATAATTTTATCTAAATAGCTGGCGAATATTGTAAAAATGCTTTAGTCTTTGTATTAAAGTCTTCTTCTTTTCGTATAAATCTTCTTATTGAACTTATCGGTGAAAAAGTCGCTACCTGAACAATCAGGTGTTCCAGTCATTAGCGTCTATCTAACAAGTCCTAGAGGGAAAAAGTAAAAGACCGTCTGGAAAGAAAAGAGCCCTAATGCTTTCTTACTTGTAATGCTATTTGTCAGAACTAAGCTAGGTTTAGGATATAGTTTTGTAGAGGTATTTTTACATGCCATTTTTTCCAGGTGTGGGATATCTACGGCAAGCCAAATCTGGAGCACACAATATACACGATAGCATCTGTTGGGCACGTCAAATGGCGACCGCAGAAAAAGTATGTATTTACTTTACATTTTGACTGTATTTTCTAATTGAAATAAAACTACTTTTTACGGATTTTTTCATGGTTTATATTTAGATTTTAGGTTTCTACGTTTCGATACCTTTGCAGGTATTATGGTCACGGGCAGACTGGGCATTTATTTTCTTATCCCACAATTTTTTGTATTCTACTTAAGATTTTGGTAATATCCGGCGATAAAATAAGTTCGTTTTCGAGGCTCGCCGCATGCGGCATAACGACTGAGTTAACGACCAGTGAAAACGAACCTTTTGTGAATATTTGCTTTGTGAAAAGTTCTTGACATAATTTCCGTATTCCTAGGCACCAAGTAGCATCCTGCGCGCTAGTCCTGGACTGTGCGGTGCACGTGTGGGATGTGCGGCGGCCGCACGTGCCGCTGGCGACGTTCGCCGAGCACCGCGACGTCACCACCGCCATCGCCTGGCTGGCCGAGCCGCACTCCTTCCTCTCCACTAGCAGAGTAAGTAGGGGAGATTAAAAGGAGAAATTAATAGCGTTTTAAAGCGAATCATGGAAGGTTTTGTGCGGATTTTTATTGTAACTTGTCTACACAGGACTGCAGCTTATACCGGCACCGGTTCAGCGAGGCGGCGCACCCGGTGCTGTGGGCCAACCCACACGGCGTGTGCGTGTCGGCGCGCGGCGAGGTGGCGCACGCCGCGCCCGAGCGCCCGCTGCCCGCGCTGCCCGCCCTGCCCGCACAGCCCGACCGACACGTGCCCGGACTCGGGTGAGCTAACTGTAGGCCTGCAGCTAGCTCACTTCTAGGCCATATCGAGACGTTATTATAAAATGCGTATGTTGTTTTGTTAGCCGCAAGCAGCCGACAGCGGGCTCCCTGTCCCCGACGGCACAGGCAGCACTGGAGCGTGCGTTCCCGGGCGGCGCGTCGTCCACGCTGTCGCGCTTCACGTCGGGCGCGGCCGCCGACTGCGCGCTGGTGGAGTGCGCGCGGCAGTACCGCGTGCGGGGCGCGGCGGCCGGCGTGCTGGCCGAGCACAACGCGCGCGTGGCGGCGGCGGCGGGGCGCGCGCTCGTGGCGCACGTGTGGGGCGTGGTGCGCGCGCACGTGCGGGCCCGCGCCGCGCCCGGCCGCACGCCCGCGCCCCCCGCGCCCGCGTTGCCGCGCCCCGAGTCGCCGCCGCTGCCGCCATACACGCACACATACCCCACCAGGTTAGTCTATTATTGTATGACGTCATACTTCAAAAACACTCATGCAATTATGCTTTAGAAATTTAACTTCTCTCAAATTCACTAAATTCAAGTTGTTGAAGTTACACAATATATCAATGTAACTGACCATAAAATGAAAATTTTGGTATCAACAGTGCAGTAGAGGAGGAGCCGCTGGAGGAAGTGGAGGACTGGGCGGAGACGCAGTTCCACAACAGCGGCGTGCTGGGCAAGCCTACGCTCAGCATCTACATCCCGCCCAGCAAGCAAGCCAAGATCATCAGAACTGAAGGTAAGCATACCACACATGGCACAACTGTAACCTTGCCACATCAAACACTTATCATGTTTTAAAGTAAGTGTTGAGGAGTTAAGGTTGAATTTTGAGGTGATTGCACTAGAAATAGTCTGTCATTGACTTAACCTAATCCTAAACAAAAAGAAAATAACAAAATGCTTAATGTAAGTTCTAGCACAAAAAAACAAATACTATAGCTGTAACTAGCAACCAAAGTTAATAGAGTCTAAATTATTTATCTTAGTGTACATTTACAAACTCATTGAAGTACTTTTATATAAAACAACCATAATCTAATCTGTGTCTATTGGTAATGGACAAATTCTTGACAGAGATCTTTTAACAATACCACTACGACATTTGGCATACACTTGGACTTGACATACACTCTAGTTAGATTATCTTCTCCAGGATGTTTAGCTACAATACGACCAATAGCCCATTTGCCTGGCGGCATTTGGTCTTCCTTCAGAAGCACAATGTCACCAATTTCATATTCTTTCTGCGTCTTTACCCATTTAGAACGAGTCTGAAGACGAGTTAAATACTCGTTCTGCCATTTGTGCCAAAAATTTCCTACTAGTCGTTGAACATGCTGCCATCGTGATAATTTGCTTAAGCTGACATCTTGAAGGTTTGGATTAGGTATGGACACAGGTGCTTCTCCTATCAGGAAATGCCCGGGTGTCAAAATTTCCAGTTCCGTGTCTGACGTATCTATAGGGACCAATGGGCGAGAATTAAGGCAAGCCTCAATCTGGTAAAGTATGGTGGTAGTTTCTTCAAACGTCAGATGAGTGTTTAATATCCTTTTTAGGTGAAATTTTGTAGATTTCACGGCCGCCTCCCATAGTCCCCCAAAATTTGGGCTAAAAGGCGGGATGAACTTCCATTGCGTGCCATCTACTGCAAGTATCTCTACTAAGTGACCAGGTAATTCGAGTTTGGCTTCTTTCCATGCTTCTTGTAAGTCCTTATTTGCGCCAACAAAGTTTCGACTGTTGTCACTCCAAATCTGAAGACAGCGTCCCCGTCGTGACACAAATCTGTTGAAAGCTCCAATAAAAGCTTCTGAAGTGAGATCGCCAACCAACTCTAAATGTATGGCCTTTGTGGACATACAAATGAATACGGCGATGTATGCTTTATTGGTTTTAGCTCCTCTGCGCTTTGACATCAAGATTTGCAAAGGGCCGGCAAAATCAATTCCGCTACAAATAAATGCTCTGGACGGCGTTGTGCGTGCCTTGGGAAGGTCTCCCATGATCTGGTTTCTCGCCATGGATTTAAATCGAGCACATATGACACATTTATGGATGTGTCCTTTTATCAAGTTCTTTACTCGTATGATCCAATACTTAGACTTGATGTAAGAAAGCATTAGTTGGATACCGCCGTGCAACGTTTTTTTATGAGCTTCTGCAACGATGAGACGTGTTAAATGACATTGAGTACCAAGTATAATCGGATGCTTCTGATCGTGACTCAAATTAGCATTTCTCAATCTACCGCCCACCCTGATCAATCGGTTGTCATCTAAGTATGGATTGAGATTTCTTAAACTGCTTTCTCTTGCTACATTTCTTTGCTTTTGTAATGCTTCTATTTCTTTACTGAATTCTTGGTCTTGTGCAATTCTAATGCATTTTATTAGGGCGTTTTGTAATTCATCTGTTGTAATTTTCTTATTTATATATTCTGGACACTTCTTCGAATTTAAAAATCTTAAACTGTAGATAATTGTTTTTAAAAGTTCTTGTAATGTATCGAATTCTTCGCTTATCAATATTGGTAGATTATTTTCTAATTGTGCATTTACCCTTACTTTCTTCATCTCTAAGTCCGTAGTTGGAATGTTCGGTTTTGAATAAATTATATTTTTGTGCCTAAGCCATTCTGGCCCTTCCCACGATAATTTGTTATCTATGAGGCTATTTAGATTCATTCCTCTTGACCCGATGTCAGCTGGATTTTCCTTTGATTTGACATGGAACCACTGAGTGATGGAAACGTTTTCCAAAATTTCGACAACTCTATTGCTTACAAATATTTGCCATCTATTCGGGTCACCCATCAGCCATGACAAAACGATCGTTGAGTCTGTCCATGCAAATGTTTGACTTTCTTTTAATCTCATAGCATCTCTGACTTGCTTTAACAGCTTAGACAAAAGCACAGCACCGTTTAACTCCAAGCGTGGCAGAGATATAGGCTTAAGGGGAGCTAATTTAGTTCTAGATGCAATGATGCCTGTTTTGATTGTGTGGGTTTCAACTCTGTAATAAACAACAGCACAGTATCCCTTATTTGACGCATCACAGTATCCGTGTAAGGTTATTTTACTTGTGTCTTGATTGGTATATATCCATCTATTAATTTGTATTTTGTTCATGTGTCCGAAACTCTCACGTAATTTTAACCATTCTTCTTCTTCTTTTTGTTCTACTATTTCATCCCAATCAAGTCTCTGTTTCCAAATATTCTGTATCAACATCTTTGCCATTATAATTGCCGGTGATATCCAGCCCAGTGGATCAAAAAGGCTTTGAACGTCTGCTAGAATTGTTCTTTTTGTAATACATGTTGGTTTTAATGGTAATTTTGTGTGATAACGAAATGAGTCTGTTATCATATTCCAAGTTAAGCCTAGAGTTTTAATTGTACTCTCACTTGTAATTCCTTTCTCAACGCTGCTGCTTCTTAATGATCGTGGAATTTTTTCAAGAAACTCTTTACTATTTGATGCCCATTTTTGGAGCACAAATCCTCCTTTCTCTAGTAGTTGTCGAAGCTGTAAACTGCCTTTGATAGCACCCTCTAGAGTGAAGTCTCCGCTGAGGCAATCGTCGACATAGAAATCTTCTTTAAGAATTTCAGCTCCTATTGGAAATGTGTCGTGGTTCATCTTGTGATAACTGCTTTAAGGTTTTAATAGCTAAATATGGCGCAGAGGCCGTACCAAATGTAACACGTAGCATTCTGTAGTCTTCAACTTCGTCAGTAAAATGTTTTCTCCACAGTATTCTTTGACAGTCAGCGTCTTCTTTTTTAACCAGTACCATGCGATACATTTTTTGAATGTCGGATGTGTAGCATATTTCTCGCATACGCCATCTCATGATCAGATTCCTTAGATCCTGCTGTAGTTGAGGTCCCACGTACAACAAATCATTGAGTGAGGTGTTGTTCGATCCCTTGCACGACGCGTCGAAAACAATTCTCACTTTAGTTGTTTCACTGTCTCGAACTACAGCATGATGAGGCAAATATATTGCGAAATTATCTATTTCTTCTTTGGGTACTTTTTCCATATGGTTTAATTGTATGTATTCTTCCATGACCTTCGTGTATTCTTCTTTCAATGTTGGATTTCTCTCTAATTTTCGTTCTATTTGTTGTAATCTCTTCAATGCTATTTCTCTTGTCTGTCCTACTTCATGTGGTGATCGTTTGAACGGTAATTTCACTATATATCTTCCCTCAGTTGTTCTAGAATACTCTTTCTTGTAAATATCTTCACAAGTTCGTTCGTCTGAAGTAAATTTTCTGTGTTTTGTGAACCTGGATGATAGGTGAACCTGGTGGACCTTTGACTAGGTTGTTCTTCACAATCTCGGTGTATACATCAATGCCAAGCAACAAGTCAATCCTACTTGACACGAAGTATTGTGGGTCAGCCAGAGATAGTCCATTTAAATGTGTCCAATCTGTCTTCGGTTGTATAGTAGTGCAGGGCAATGCAGATGTGATCGACTTCAGTACGTATGCTTTCACTTTCAGAGTAAAATCTTCATCGTGTTTGGATAAAAGGTTGAACTGGACTGCATAACGTACCGCAGTGGTTGTGGAGCCTACTCCAATGACTGAACCTCGAATTGAGGATTTTTTGAGCTTTATAAGTGGAGCTGCATTTTCACTAATAAAAGAAGCCTGAGATCCAGGGTCAATCAGGGCTCTTAGCAAAGTCTCTCGGCCACTCTCACTCTTGACCGGTACTAATGCTGTGGCTAACAATGCGTTCTTCTGCTTTTGTGCAAAATTTATAACTATGGACTCATCCGGAAGATTATCTTGTGCATCGTCATCATTTGATTGTGTTGAGGAGATTCCAGGTGATGAACTAATCTTGCCGGTGTCCTGTGAACCCTCTTCCTTCTTACAGTAATGAAGAAGTGAATGATGACGCTTTCCACAAATTTTACAAGACGTCTTCTGTTTGCAATAATAAATAGGATGGCCTGGTGATAAGCAGTTGTAGCATAATCGGTTATCATAATGTGTTCTCCATTACATAATTTGCAAATCACTTGTGTGCTTGAAGTATGAAAAGTACGTTCTTTGTTTGTTGTCTGAGTGATAGATGAAGCTTGAAAGGTTACCTCGAGCGTTTGTATTTTATTTTCCAAAAAATTAGTAAACTTTTGTAAAGTAGGTAGGTCTGAAATTAAATGTTGTGAAAAATATTTAGCTTTAATTCCGCTACAAAAATCCAAGCTTGGCAGCAGGATGCAGTCCCCCCTCCCTCACCCTCATGCAAATATGCACATGCAGGAAAGCCCACCCTCCCGCCCTCATGCATATGCAAACATACACGAATAGTGAGAACAAAGGAAGGAGCATGCCATGCAACCAAACCAATACTCGACACGTGTTTCGCCCCTCCACGGGGCATCCTCAGGAGATGTTGACTCGACAGCCGCTCGGGAGCGAATGAGCCAGGTGGACGGCTCTCGCTCCTTTATATAGCGCAATGATGACGCATTGGCATCGGTCGATACAAACGTCACAAAGACGTTTGCATCGACCTACCTGCAATCATACTTAGAAGAGGTGATGTAATTAAGTTCGTTTGTTCATTCAACAGTGTATAGTTGTTATTATTATTATGTTTAGAAATTTCTAACTGTTCCAACACACACAACCGGAAACTTTTATCACATACATGGAGAATGTTGTACGTATTATTGTCGCTCAAGGAATGGCCGGTATCGATTAAATGTTTTGCAAAATGTGATTTTTCTGAATGGCCATTCCTGTAGGCGGCAACATGCTCCTTGTACCTTATTTCGAAGTTACGGCCAGTCTGACCTACATAGACCCCGTTGCAATCATTGCATACTAATTTATCCATGTATGTGATAAAAGTTTCCGGTTGTGTGTGTTGGAACAGTTAGAAATTTCTAAACATAATAATAATAACAACTATACACTGTTGAATGAACAAACGAACTTAATTACATCACCTCTTCTAAGTATGATTGCAGGTAGGTCGATGCAAACGTCTTTGTGACGTTTGTATCGACCGATGCCAATGCGTCATCATTGCGCTATATAAAGGAGCGAGAGCCGTCCACCTGGCTCATTCGCTCCCGAGCGGCTGTCGAGTCAACATCTCCTGAGGATGCCCCGTGGAGGGGCGAAACACGTGTCGAGTATTGGTTTGGTTGCATGGCATGCTCCTTCCTTTGTTCTCACTATTCGTGTATGTTTGCATATGCATGAGGGCGGGAGGGTGGGCTTTCCTGCATGTGCATATTTGCATGAGGGTGAGGGAGGGGGGACTGCATCCTGCTGCCAAGCTTGGATTTTTGTAGCGGAATTAAAGCTAAATATTTTTCACAACATTTAATTTTAATGTCATGGATTTCCGCAAAGTAACGCCTGATTCTATAACTTAGGTAGGTCTGTTTGAAATTCTTGACTTACGTGAGTTTCCCATTCTTTGTGTGTGTCAGTATCTAATTTTTGCACTGTTAGGTATATTATAATAGAATCCCAAGTTATTGTACTAATATTCATTGATTTTAAACTGTTTAAACACTCCTTAGTACCATCAATCAAATATTTTAACTGTCCTGGCGATTGTGAGTTGATTTTTCTAAACGAAAATAACCTCTTCAACGTGGCATTCACAATAAGCCGTTTATTGCTGTATCTATTTCTTAAAACGTTCCAAGCCTCTTCATAATTATGTTCCGTTACTTGTATATGCTTGATAGTATTTTTCGCTTCACCCTCCAAACACGACTTCAAGTAGTGCAACTTTTGTACGTTGCTTAATGATTTGTTAGTGTGGATTAACGCTTTAAACGTATCTTCAAATGGTTGCCAATCTTGATACGAACCCGAATATGTAGGTAAAACTATCCGGGGAAGCTTGACTTCAGTAGTGTGAGAACCCCCTTTTTTGGGCGATTGTGATGATGCATCGCTGTATTGTGACAAAGCTTCTGTTTTTGTAGTGAATAACTCGAGCGCGTCCGCCATGTCCGACTTCAAGTCTAAATAAATTTCTTCACATTTACTGTAGTTCTCTTCTTTGAAATGTTTTATAGTCTTCCTTTCTTCTTTACTAGTGATTTTTATCAACGATTGATGTGCTTCTTTGAAAGATTTCCAATAATCTTCTAACGATTGAATTCTTGTTTCTAAAAATCCTTTGGTTATTCTCGGTTTAGGAGACTTCTTATAATTAGTTTTACATTTCACTATCAAGTCATACAAGTCTTCTAAAATCTCCATAATTTCTTCCGGCTTCGCCATAATTATTCACTTGTTATTTAATTTGTGTTAAAACGTTCGATTCACAATAGTCACTTAAATGCATCCACGTGTATAGACAGTATAGCCGCACTCGAATCGTCCTTTTGTTCACTAATTAGCTTCATATAGAAAAAATTGCTCGGCGACACTCCTTATCAGTTGGGTCGACCGGTTATTGCTCGCTGGTATGCGGTTCGAATAGGACCATTATGTTGAGGAGTTAAGGTTGAATTTTGAGGTGATTGCACTAATTGTGAATTTAAAGAAATAAAACACGGGGTTCACTTGCGAGGTGTGTATTGCGACTGACTTAATAACTAATTGTATACCCTTTTAGAAGCGAATGTAAGAAATGACGTAAACAGTAAGTATAACTTTGTTCCTCGTCCCCAGTAGCGGAGGCGGCGGGCTGGGTATCGGCAGCATCGGCGCACTACGTGGACACGGAGGCGGCGGACTGGACGCTGCCGGAGGAGGCCTTCCCGCTGCGCAGCGCGCCGCCGCCGCCGCCGCCGCCGCACGCCTCGCCGCACCACGCGCGCCACGACGACAAGGACGCGCACGGTCAGTACCTACACTAATTAACAGTAGCTAATGCTACTGGAGCGGACTGGACGCTGCCGGAGGAGGCCTTCCCGCTGCGCAGCGCGCCGCCGCCGCCGCCGCCGCCGCACGCCTCGCCGCACCACGCGCGCCACGACGACAAGGACGCGCACGGTCAGTACCTACACTAATTAACAGTAGCTAATGCTACTGGAGCGGACTGGACGCTGCCGGAGGAGGCCTTCCCGCTGCGCAGCGCGCCGCCGCCGCCGCCGCCGCCGCACGCCTCGCCGCACCACGCGCGCCACGACGACAAGGACGCGCACGGTCAGTACCTACACTAATTAACAGTAGCTAATGCTACTGGAGCGGACTGGACGCTGCCGGAGGAGGCCTTCCCGCTGCGCAGCGCGCCGCCGCCGCCGCCGCCGCCGCACGCCTCGCCGCACCACGCGCGCCACGACGACAAGGACGCGCACGGTCAGTACCTACACTAATTAACAGTAGCTAATGCTACTGGAGCGGACTGGACGCTGCCGGAGGAGGCCTTCCCGCTGCGCAGCGCGCCGCCGCCGCCGCCGCCGCCGCACGCCTCGCCGCACCACGCGCGCCACGACGACAAGGACGCGCACGGTCAGTACCTACACTAATTAACAGTAGCTAATGCTACTGGAGCGGACTGGACGCTGCCGGAGGAGGCCTTCCCGCTGCGCAGCGCGCCGCCGCCGCCGCCGCCGCCGCACGCCTCGCCGCACCACGCGCGCCACGACGACAAGGACGCGCACGGTCAGTACCTACACTAATTAACAGTAGCTAATGCTACTGGAGCGGACTGGACGCTGCCGGAGGAGGCCTTCCCGCTGCGCAGCGCGCCGCCGCCGCCGCCGCCGCCGCACGCCTCGCCGCACCACGCGCGCCACGACGACAAGGACGCGCACGGTCAGTACCTACACTAATTAACAGTAGCTAATGCTACTGGAGCGGACTGGACGCTGCCGGAGGAGGCCTTCCCGCTGCGCAGCGCGCCGCCGCCGCCGCCGCCGCCGCACGCCTCGCCGCACCACGCGCGCCACGACGACAAGGACGCGCACGGTCAGTACCTACACTAATTAACAGTAGCTAATGCTACTGGAGCGGACTGGACGCTGCCGGAGGAGGCCTTCCCGCTGCGCAGCGCGCCGCCGCCGCCGCCGCCGCCGCACGCCTCGCCGCACCACGCGCGCCACGACGACAAGGACGCGCACGGTCAGTACCTACACTAATTAACAGTAGCTAATGCTACTGGAGCGGACTGGACGCTGCCGGAGGAGGCCTTCCCGCTGCGCAGCGCGCCGCCGCCGCCGCCGCCGCCGCACGCCTCGCCGCACCACGCGCGCCACGACGACAAGGACGCGCACGGTCAGTACCTACACTAATTAACAGTAGCTAATGCTACTGGAGCGGACTGGACGCTGCCGGAGGAGGCCTTCCCGCTGCGCAGCGCGCCGCCGCCGCCGCCGCCGCCGCACGCCTCGCCGCACCACGCGCGCCACGACGACAAGGACGCGCACGGTCAGTACCTACACTAATTAACAGTAGCTAATGCTACTGGAGCGGACTGGACGCTGCCGGAGGAGGCCTTCCCGCTGCGCAGCGCGCCGCCGCCGCCGCCGCCGCCGCACGCCTCGCCGCACCACGCGCGCCACGACGACAAGGACGCGCACGGTCAGTACCTACACTAATTAACAGTAGCTAATGCTACTGGAGCGGACTGGACGCTGCCGGAGGAGGCCTTCCCGCTGCGCAGCGCGCCGCCGCCGCCGCCGCCGCCGCACGCCTCGCCGCACCACGCGCGCCACGACGACAAGGACGCGCACGGTCAGTACCTACACTAATTAACAGTAGCTAATGCTACTGGAGCGGACTGGACGCTGCCGGAGGAGGCCTTCCCGCTGCGCAGCGCGCCGCCGCCGCCGCCGCCGCCGCCGCACGCCTCGCCGCACCACGCGCGCCACGACGACAAGGACGCGCACGGTCAGTACCTACACTAATTAACAGTAGCTAATGCTACTGGAGCGGACTGGACGCTGCCGGAGGAGGCCTTCCCGCTGCGCAGCGCGCCGCCGCCGCCGCCGCCGCCGCACGCCTCGCCGCACCACGCGCGCCACGACGACAAGGACGCGCACGGTCAGTACCTACACTAATTAACAGTAGCTAATGCTACTGGAGCGGACTGGACGCTGCCGGAGGAGGCCTTCCCGCTGCGCAGCGCGCCGCCGCCGCCGCCGCCGCCGCACGCCTCGCCGCACCACGCGCGCCACGACGACAAGGACGCGCACGGTCAGTACCTACACTAATTAACAGTAGCTAATGCTACTGGAGCGGACTGGACGCTGCCGGAGGAGGCCTTCCCGCTGCGCAGCGCGCCGCCGCCGCCGCCGCCGCCGCACGCCTCGCCGCACTACGCGCGCCACGACGACAAGGACGCGCACGGTCAGTACCTACACTAATTAACAGTAGCTAATGCTACTGGAGCGGACTGGACGCTGCCGGAGGAGGCCTTCCCGCTGCGCAGCGCGCCGCCGCCGCCGCCGCCGCCGCACGCCTCGCCGCACCACGCGCGCCACGACGACAAGGACGCGCACGGTCAGTACCTACACTAATTAACAGTAGCTAATGCTACTGGAGCGGACTGGACGCTGCCGGAGGAGGCCTTCCCGCTGCGCAGCGCGCCGCCGCCGCCGCCGCCGCCGCACGCCTCGCCGCACCACGCGCGCCACGACGACAAGGACGCGCACGGTCAGTACCTACACTAATTAACAGTAGCTAATGCTACTGGAGCGGACTGGACGCTGCCGGAGGAGGCCTTCCCGCTGCGCAGCGCGCCGCCGCCGCCGCCGCCGCCGCACGCCTCGCCGCACCACGCGCGCCACGACGACAAGGACGCGCACGGTCAGTACCTACACTAATTAACAGTAGCTAATGCTACTGGAGCGGACTGGACGCTGCCGGAGGAGGCCTTCCCGCTGCGCAGCGCGCCGCCGCCGCCGCCGCCGCCGCACGCCTCGCCGCACCACGCGCGCCACGACGACAAGGACGCGCACGGTCAGTACCTACACTAATTAACAGTAGCTAATGCTACTGGAGCGGACTGGACGCTGCCGGAGGAGGCCTTCCCGCTGCGCAGCGCGCCGCCGCCGCCGCCGCCGCCGCACGCCTCGCCGCACCACGCGCGCCACGACGACAAGGACGCGCACGGTCAGTACCTACACTAATTGACAGTAGCAAATGCAACTGGAGCGAGCCAAAATGTCGTTTGCCGTGCGCGAAGTTAGAAATTCCAACAGGTGTAACAACCCACCAAATAAAGTCGCTCGTAACAAACTCAGGCTCATGAAATAAATTTATGAAGTGATCGACGAGCGAACTTTACCGGCGACCAACCAAAACCGCGGTTTTGGTGATTGCGCGGCAGTACTCCTTTTTTACCTACATACATCGAGAAGCGTCAATCTTGAAGAGCGCCGATCTCAGAAGTCGTCGATATCGATTAGCGTCGATATCGATTAGCGTCGGTCTCGGTAGGCGTCGGTCTCGATGAGCGTCGGTTTCAGGTGGCGTCGGTCTCGATAAGTGTCGATTTTGGGAGGCGTTGAACTTCATGTGCGTCGGTTTAGGGAGGCGTCGGTCTTGCTGAGCGTCGGTCTCGATCAGCATCGGTTTCGGGAGGCGTCGGTCTAGATGAGCATCGGTTTCGGGAGGCGTCGGTCTAGATGAGCATCGGTTTCGGGAGGCGTCGGTCTCGATGAGCGTCGGTTTCAGGTGGCGTCGGTCTCGATAAGTGTCGATTTTGGGAGGCGTTGGACTTGATGAGCGTCGGTTTTGGGAGGCGTCGGTCTTGTTGAGCGTCGGTCTCGATGAGCATCGGTTTCGGGAGGCGTCGGTCTCGATGAGCGTCGGTTTCGGGAGGCGTCGGTTTCGGGAGGCGTCGGTCTCGATGAGCGTCGGTTTCGGGAGGCGTTGGACTTGATGAGCGTCGGTTTTGGGAGGCGTCGGTCTTGTTGAGCGTCGGTCTCGATGAGCATCGGTTTCGGGAGGCGTCGGTCTCGATGAGCGTCGGTTTCAGGTGGCGTCGGTCTTGTTGAGCGTCGGTCTCGATCAGCCTGGGTTTCGATTTTTTGGGAGGCGTTAGACTTGATGAGCGTTGGTTTCGGGAGGCGTCGGTCTCGATGAGCATCGGTTTCGGGAGGCGTCGGTCTCGATGAGCGTCGGTTTCGGGAGGCGTCGGTTTCGGGAGGCGTCGGTCTCGATGAGCGTCGGTTTCGGGAGGCGTTGGACTTGATGAGCGTCGGTTTTGGGAGGCGTCGGTCTTGTTGAGCGTCGGTCTCGATGAGCATCGGTTTCGGGAGGCGTCGGTCTCGATGAGCGTCGGTTTCGGGAGGCGTCGGTTTCGGGAGGCGTCGGTTTCGGGAGGCGTCGGTCTCGATGAGCGTCGGTTTCGGGAGGCGTTGGACTTGATGAGCGTCGGTTTTGGGAGGCGTCGGTCTTGTTGAGCGTCGGTCTCGATGAGCATCGGTTTCGGGAGGCGTCGGTCTCGATGAGCGTCGGTTTCAGGTGGCGTCGGTCTTGTTGAGCGTCGGTCTCGATCAGCCTGGGTTTCGATTTTTTGGGAGGCGTTAGACTTGATGAGCGTTGGTTTCGGGAGGCGTCGGTCTCGATAAGTGTCGATTTTGGGAGGCGTTGGACTTGATGAGCGTCGGTTTCAGGTGGCGTCGGTCTCGATAAGTGTCGATTTTGGGAGGCGTTGAACTTCATGTGCGTCGGTTTAGGGAAGCGTCGGTCTTGTTGAGCGTCGGTCTCGATCAGCATCGGTTTCGGGAGGCGTCGGTCTAGATGAGCATCGGTTTCGGGAGGCGTCGGTCTCGATGAGCATCGGTTTCGGGAGGCGTCGGTCTCGATGAGCGTCGGTTTCAGGTGGCGTCGGTCTCGATAAGTGTCGATTTTGGGAGGCGTTGGACTTGATGAGCGTCGGTTTCGGGAGGCGTCGGTCTCGATGAGCGTCGGTTTCGGGAGGCAACGGTTTCGGGAGGCGTCGGTCTCGATGAGCGTCGGTTTCGGGAGGGAGGCGTCGGTCTCGATGAGCATCGGTTTCGGGAGGCGTCGGTCTCGATGAGCTTCGGTTTCAGGTGGCGTCGGTCTCGATAAGTGTCGATTTTGGGAGGCGTTGGACTTGATGAGCGTCGGTTTAGGGAGGCGTCGGTCTTGTTGAGCGTCGGTCTCGATGAGCATCGGTTTCGGGAGGCGTCGGTCTCGATGAGCGTCGGTTTCGGGAGGCGTCGGTCTCGATGAGCGTCGGTTTCGGGAGGGAGGCGTCGGTCTCGATGAGCGTCGGTTTCGGGAGGCGTCGGTCTCGATGAGTGTCGATTTTGGGAGGCGTTGGACTTGATAAGCGTCGGTTTAGGGAGGCGTCGGTCTTGTTGAGCGTCGGTCTAGATGAGCATCGGTTTCGGGAGGCGTCGGTCTCGATGAGCGTCGGCTTCGGGAGGCGTCCGTTTCAGGTGGCGTCGGTCTCGGTAGGCGTTGGTCTCGATGAGTGTCGATTTTGGGAGGCGTTGGACTTGATGAGCGTCGGTTTCGGGAGGCGTCGGTCTCGATGAGCGTCGGTTTCGGGAGGCGTCGGTCTCGATGAGCGTCGGTTTCAGGTGGCGTCGGTCTCGGGAGGGGTCGGTTTCGATGAGTGTCGATTTTGGGAGGCGTTGGACTTCATGAGCGTCGGTTTAGGGAGGCGTCGGTCTTGTTGAGCGTCGGTCTCGATGAGCGTCGGTTTCGGTAGGCGTCGGTCTTGATGAGCGTCGGTCTCGGTAGGTGTTGGTCATGATGAGTGTTGGTCTCTGAAGGCGTCTTCGAACATTCTCCGAGCATTCTCAAAATTGATATGCTAAATACCTACTATGATCTTGTCCCGAGTGCATCACGTAGTTGACGTGTACCTGGCGTGTCCCACAGCGTCGCAGCGCGGCGGCGGCGTGGGCGGGGCTTCACCAGGCGGCAGCTCGTCCCCCGGCAGCGGCTCCAGCGGCTCCGCCTGCACCGCGCCGCCCAACCTCGACCACGCCGGATACACGCACTTACATGTGAGTACATACAACATCGTATAATATGACTATGAATGTTAATGGTTGGAAAGGTACTCGTATAATAGAAGATGACGTTTTCTTGTCACAGGAATAGATGAAATGTGTACGTGGGAAGTAATTTTTGGGGGGAGGTGGTTTTTTTTTTGATGATGTGATATGAAATGTATTTTTTTGTAAATTAAAGTGAATAAATAGTTCGTAGTTATTCAAGGAAGAGGGTTTGAATGGCAAAAAATATGTTGAGGTGTCGTGACAACTTGGCTGAGGGTTCGTTATCGTTCAGATGGAGGAGGGCGAGTCGGTGTCGGGCGAGGGCGGGCTGGCGGTGCGCGTGGGCGGGTGTGCGCGCGCGCAGCTGGACGTGGCGCCGCTGCTGGCCGCCGCGCTGCGCCTGCACGCCAACCTCGGCGACGTGCAGACTGCTGCAGTCGTCATGCTCGTGCTGCAGGACTACAGGTACATGATGCCACACTTAAGAATATTTTTTTACCCTGTGCAAATTATTCGTGGACTAACCAAGGAAAGACGGAGGACGCACCGGGCTACTACCAGTACAGCTCACTCAAATATTAATTTAACTTTGCTATAACTATCCTAAGGGACCTGCAGGGTGGAAATATTTAACCTCATTTTCATGTGTCCAGGAGCGACCTGTTCCCGTACATCGAGGAGAGTCTGCAGGAACACTGGTTGTTAGGATATATTGAGCTGTTACAGAGAAACAAACTGTGGAACGTTGCTACTGAGGTATGTTAAATTACGTACTGCTAATTTTTATGTAGCCTTTTATGCACTCTTTTATTTAGCCTTTCACACTGTAAGTAATAAAGTTTTAATCATCCCACTGCTGGGCAAAGGTCTCCCCCCTTTTTCGTACCATTTTCTACAGTCCTGTGCCAGCCTCATCCAGACTCGCCCGAGACTTAAATTATGTCGTCGACCCATCTTGCTCCCGGACGACCGACGCTTCTTTTGCCTTGCCTTGGCCACCGTCCTGTAACCACCTGTGGACTAAGGCGGCTTCCGTCACTTAGTCTGGCAAAATGGCCAAAGTTTCAATACATAATCGTAGTATCTTCAGTAATCAATAAAATTAACCTGAGTTACTTTGACACACCTCTTTAACTCTAAAGAGATTTCTCAGAGTAGCTCAGGAGGTCCATTATTTAATATATGTAGCTTTTAATACAACAGGACTTTGTAAAAAGTATGATTGATAATTTGGACCAAATCGTGTGTAAAAATACGGTATTTATGTATATAGGTGGTGCGGTGCGCCTGGCTGAACAGCGTGTGGGTGATGTCGCAGCAGTCGACGAGCGTGGCGGTGTGCTGCGGGCGCTGCGGGCGCCGCACCCGCCCGCACGCCGCCTGCGACTCCTGCCACCCGCACCTGCGACACCTGCCCGACCTCTGCGCCGTCTGCCATCAGGTCACTAGCCAACACATATGTACAACACCTCATATCTCCTGCCACCCGCACCTGCGACACCTGCCCGACCTCTGCGCCGTCTGCCATCAGGTCACTAGCCAACACATATGTACAACACCTCATATCTCCTGCCACCCGCACCTGCGACACCTGCCCGACCTCTGCGCCGTCTGCCATCAGGTCACTAGCCAACACATATGTACAACACCTCATATCTCCTGCCACCCGCACCTGCGACACCTGCCCGACCTCTGCGCCGTCTGCCATCAGGTCACTAGCCAACACATATGTACAACACCTCATATCTCCTGCCACCCGCACCTGCGACACCTGCCCGACCTCTGCGCCGTCTGCCATCAGGTCACTAGCCAACACATATGTACAACACCTCATATCTCCTGCCACCCGCACCTGCGACACCTGCCCGACCTCTGCGCCGTCTGCCATCAGGTCACTAGCCAACACATATGTACAACACCTCATATCTCCTGCCACTTACCAGGAGTCATCCGACAAATGTCCCCGATTCATAGCACTTTTCTACGACATATGTCCCCGATTCGTAGCACTTTTCTCCGACGATGTCCCCGATTCGTAGCACTTACCAGGAGTCCTCCGACTGAGGTCCCCGATTCATAGCACTTTTCTCCGACATATGTCCCCGATTCGTAGCACTTTTCTCCGACGATGTCCCCGATTCGTAACACTTAACAGGAGTCCTCCGACTGAGGTCCCCGATTCATAGCACTTTTCTCCGACATATGTCCCCGATTCGTAGCGTTTACCAGGAGTTCTCCGACTAATGTCCCCAATTCGTAGCACTTTTCTCCAGCAAACGTCCCCGATTCGTAGCACTTACCAGAAGTCATCCGACAAATATCCCCGATTCGTAGCACTTCCTTCCAACAATGTCCCCAATTCGTAGCACTTACCAGGAGTCCTCCGACTGAGGTCCCCGATTCGTAGCACTTTTCTTAGGCGATGTCCCCGATTCGTAGCACTTCCTTCCAACAATGTCCCCAATTCGTAGCACTTACCAGAAGTCATTCGACAAATGTCCCCGATTCGTAGCACTTTTCTCTGACGATGTCCCCGATTCGTAGCACTTACAGGAGTCCTCCGACTAATGTCCCCAATTCGTAGCACTAACCAGGAGTCATCAGACTAATGTCCCCGATTCGTAGCACTAACTAGGAGTCATCAGACTAATATCCCCGATTCATAGCACTTACCAGGAGTCATCAGACTAATGTCCCCGATTCGTAGCACTTACCAGGAGTCCTCAGACATATGTCCTCGATTCGTAGCACTTACCAGGAGTCCTCAGACTGAGGTCCCCGATTCGTAGCACTTTTCTCCGACGATGTCCCCGATTCGTAGCACTTACAGGAGTCCTCCGACTAATGTCCCCAATTCGTAGCACTAACCAGGAGTCATCAGACTAATGTCCCCGATTCGTAGCACTAACTAGGAGTCATCAGACTAATATCCCCGATTCATAGCACTTACCAGGAGTCATCAGACTAATGTCCCCGATTCGTAGCACTTACCAGGAGTCCTCAGACATATGTCCTCGATTCGTAGCACTTACCAGGAGTCCTCAGACTGAGGTCCCCGATTCGTAGCACTTTTCTCCGACGATGTCCCCGATTCGTAGCACTTAACAGGAGTCCTCCGACTGAGGTCCCCGATTCATAGCACTTTTCTCCGACATATGTCCCCGATTCGTAGCGTTTACCAGGAGTCCTCCGACTAATGTCCCCAATTCGTAGCACTTTTCTCCAGCAAACGTCCCCGATTCGTAGCACTTACCAGGAGTCCTCCGACTAATGTCCCCAATTCGTAGCACTTTTCTCCAGCAAACGTCCCCGATTCGTAGCACTTACCAGGAGTCTTCCGACTGAGGTCCCCGATTCGTAGCACTTCCTTCCAACAATGTCCCCAATTCGTAGCACTTACCAGAAGTCATACGACAAATGTCCTCGATTCGTAGCACTAACCAGGAGTCATCAGACTAATGTCTCCGATTCGTAGCACTTTTCTCCGACGATGTCCCCGATTCGTAGCACTTACCAGGAGTCCTCCGACTGAGGTCCCCGATTCGTAGCACTTCTTTCCAACAATGTCCCCAATTCGTAGCACTTACCAGGAGTCCTCAGACTGAGGTCCCCGATTCGTAGCACTTTTCTTCGGCGATGTCCCCGATTCGTAGCACTTACCGGGAGTCCTCAGACTGAGGTCACCGATTCGTAGCACTTCTTTCCAAAAATGTCCCCAATTCGTAGCACTTACCAGGAGTCCTCAGACTGAGGTCCCCGATTCGTAGCACTTCCTTCCAACAATGTCCCCAATTCGTAGCAGTTTAGGTATTATTCTCGACACGCATCTTTCATGGAAAGAACATGTCAATAGCTTATGCATAAAAATAAACAAGTTTGTTTTCGCACTTAGAAAAGTAAAAGACGTGACAAGCAGACAGACCTCTATTATGGTATATCATGCTTACATATGCTCCATCATAAGGTACGGCATAGTGATCTGGGGTAATTCTTGTGACATTGCTAGAGTATTCATAGCTCAGAAAAAATGCATTAGAGCCCTGTACGGCATGTCCTGGTCAGAATCATGCAAACCAATCTTCAAGTCAAAAAACCTACTAACCGTGCCGTGCATATATATCTACGAAACAGCTAAATTTGTTAAATACCACAGCCATCTTTTTGCATCCAACGACAACACATTTAAACGCAAAATTAATCACCTACCTCTAAAAATGCCTGTACCTAAGCTTGAACTGTTTAGGAAAAACTGTACCTATATGGCACCTTTAATATTTAATTCTTTACCCAAGGGAATGACCGACCTGCCGTATAATAAGTTTTGTAGTGCCTTGCGAAAGTGGCTAATCCAGGAGAGTTTTTATAGTGTCAAAGATTTTTTGAACAAAAGCACGTGCCGATTTGGTGCCCACTAGAATACTTTTATAATAATAATTAAAATATTTGTTATAATTATAATGAAACCAATTCTGATAATATTGTATTATAAGCTAGATGTAGTAATTCGAATTCAATTAGTATATAATTCCATTTATAAAATTAATGTAAACTATATTTTGCATACCCGTAATGAGGGTGGAATATGTTCAGCACTATACCTACACTAACTTAACATCCTATGTACCACCATATTTCAGCAAATAAATGATTTATTATTATTATTATAGCACTTACCAGGAGTCCTCAGACTGAGGTCCTCGATTCGTAGCACTTTTCTTCGGCGATGTCCCCGATTTGTAGCACTTCCTTCCAACAATGTCCCCAATTCGTAGGACTTACCAGAAGTCATTCGAGAAATGTCCCCGATTCGTAGCACTTATCAGGAGTCATCCGACAAATGTCCCCAATTCGTAGCACTGACCAGACGTCATCAGACTAATGTCCCCGATTCGTAGCACTTACCAGGAGTCCTCCGACTAATGTCCCCAATTCGTAGCACTTACCAGGAGTCCTCCGACTGAGGTCCCCGATTCGTAGCACTTCCTTCCAACAATGTCCCCAATTCGTAGCACTTACCAGGAGTCCTCCGACTGAGGTCCCCGATTCGTAGCACTTCCCTCCGACAATGTCCCCGATTCGTAGCACTTCCTTCTGCCAAATGTCCCCCATTCGTAGCACTTTTCTCTGACAAATGTCCCCAATTCGTTTGACGCCTTAAAAAGTGTGTACCAATTCGTAGTATTTTTAAGGATTCCGTTAAAGAAAATCACTTACAACGGTAAATGACCGCAGTACGTAGATGGGTACCTACACAACCTGTTCTTATGTACTGCAAGGTTGAGAGAAGCCACCGTGACTCTTACCATGTGTTGTGTGCAGGTGGTGCGCGGGCTGTACGCGTGGTGCCAGGGCTGCTCGCACGGCGGGCACCTGCAGCACATGCGCGCCTGGATGGAGAAGCACCCGCTCTGCCCCGCCGGCTGCGGACACCACTGCCAACTGGCCTGAGGTACCATCTCTATAGTCTGACCGCTGAGAGGATGCTGTACTGACAGCTGGTGGGTAAACTTTAATGGGGCGAAAAATTCACTTAATAAATTTACGTTCACTTAAATTTCCTAAAAACGAATGATATAATTCAAAACTCTTTATTATGCCAGGTTATAATCACTAATATCACATGGCTTTTTTTCCCCCATACAAATCACGTCCAACTGACATGTGTCAGGTTCGCATGGTCCCATCGGCCGTACTATAACTGCCTGACCTTCAAAACTTTACCATGTTACCCGTTTGACTGTCATAAACACAAGAAAGCTTAAGACAGGTTCAGGGACTATGGAATCCCGTTTTAACTTGTAGAGATACGCCTAGTCGCATCTAGTCTTTACTCTATAAAGACATTACTTAAAGTTATATGTTAAACTTGCCTTGTAAAATAGACTCTAAATAATAAATTAATATTTTATTATTGTATGGTAAAACTTAGCAATGCAAGAATGGTTATCGTCTTAACGTTTGTAACGTATGTAAATTTGTCGTCCTGAAAATAGGTATGTGTTTGATTTTAATATTTATATTTGCTATGACAAAGTCTTGGCAATATACTACATGCAAATAAAAACCTAGAGGTGTAAACTGCGTTCTACGCTTCTGTACAGGTGACCCGTCGAAGAAAATATCTAACGAGCCTTGATCAAAACTTAATATATTATGGCTTGTATGTTAAAATGAAAATATATATTATTAGATATAGTATAATATCATTTTGTATATATATTTAAGGTACTGTAATAGTTTTAAGGTTAAATTGTATTCATAGACTGAGTTAAGAGTACATTTTATAACAAATATTTTTGTAAGAAATAAAAAACAGGTTATTAGACAATTGTTTTATTATAATAGTAATTATTTACAGAAAAGTCCTTATCAATAGTTTCTAGGAATTAGCTGCATTTGGCGATACAGTCTGTTATTGAGAGGTTCAGCACTAGCGCGTAAACAGTGCACCCTTATTCATTTTTGTTATTACGAAATGCAAATTTCTAGTATTTTCCGCGCTTATACAAATTTTCATCAAACTTGTATAAATGTATAATACAATGTTCATGGATATGTGTAATACAACGTTTGGTTTAGCATCCTCGCTCCTCGCTTAATACTGTATAATTGGCACAAGCAGGTTAGGAGTTTGAGCAAGCATTACAATATGTTTTAGGCCAGTAAGTCTGGAAATTAATCATAATTATTTTTATTACTTTGCGGAGGAATGGCAATTCTCATGCGAGGTGTCTTTTTGAATAAAAAACTGTATTTTAGTATATTTTGTACTTATCACATTTGTATTTAGATCAATTTTTGCACAGGCCAAAGTAAGAACAGATTTCCTTAACGCTAGTTTCAATACTGGTTAATGTTTGTTAGGAATGCCATGTTTCGTTATAAATGCGAGGGTACATTAACAATATTCTACATAAATATATACAAATTAATTAACGCTATACATAAAAGGGAAGTATAAAGTTATCTCCTTATTTAATTAATCAAGGAATATTATTTTACATTACAAAAAAAAATCACCCATATACACCCGAGGTTATTAATAATAAATAAGATCCCGAGATTTCTGAAAATAATAAAAAAGCCCAAGTTTATGATTGTCAGATGGCAGTGGTGTTGTTATGGGCGTAGCGTACACTGCAATGCGAATCATAAGAACCCAGGGCTTATAAATATGTTTTCACAACATTGGAACTTTATTTCCATAATACTTATTATGAGAAGGCATTGTGGAAGCCTCTTAGTCTCGTGATCGCAGCATGCTAGCCCTAATCATTCTGACGACATATGTATATGCCTCAAGCTTCTCATGCTACGCCCATACTTTCGCCGGCATGTATTTCCTTGCACGCAATCTAAATCAAAATTAAACCATCGCTATCTTTTACTAAAATGCAGCGTAAGAAAAGGCCGGCAATAGACAACAACGAACTTAGACTTATCAAACAAGTTCTCGCCTTTAACATCCCTTTTTTAGTGCACACATTTCTGCGTAAAGGCCAACAAAATTTGACAGCTGAAATTTGCCTGTCCTTTTCTTATCACGTACGAGTGAAAAAGATAGCGATAGACTAACACAAGTTTAGTGCGTGTGTAAGAGAGTCGGGGCCAGTGTCTCCCCGGCTAGCAGATGTTGCAGCAGGAGCCGCGCTTGATGTCCTCCTGCTCCTCCTCCGCCGCGAGCCCCTTCTTCAGGCGCGACATCTGCCGGATCAGCGTCAGGAACGCCTACACAACGAACATGTAAAAAGAATATTAACTTATGTTAACTTAATAATGAAGGCTTAAAAAATGGACGTGGTTATACAAAAAAATGGATTATGATTTCAAACCATAAATTGTAAACAATCTTTCTAAATATTATTATAAAACTTTCCTTTTTTTGTATGGAATATGGTTCACTTTTTTGTTGGTTTTCTTAGCATAACTACTCTCAATTTAAAAAAGCTAATTGCATCATGCTTTGAAAGAAGTTAAATTCTTAAATATTTTTAGCTACTAAGAAGTGCATGCAGTGGCGTGCATAGCATATAGGCAAATAAGCAGAGCTTACCTCCAAAAATCCTAACTATCTTCTTTTAATACAACAACACTCATCATACTTAATCATAACATAAAACGGCAGTAAAACTTCTAACCAAACATTTCAATAATAAACAAATCATGACGTCACATATGTCAAATTCAAATTCATTCAATAACTCTTAATAATCTGTTACGAGGTAGGCTCGCGACAGTTGTGCCTAGTTTACACTCACACATTCAAATGAAATCTCCTTGTCCATATACGCACGCACACTTAAAAAATGGAAAATAATACCCCGCCATCTTGACTTTTTATTATACGACAAAAACAAAAAACCCTATTTTTGCTAAGAGTGGTGCTTTGACATTTGACATACGTAATTTTATACACTTACAGTAAGCTAGCCTACCTGCCAATAGACTTATAGAGTCCTCGCAGTCCTCAATCCTTTTACTTTCTTTTCACTCTCATATTCGTTTTGGAGCAAAAGTCTTTTGGGTTGTCTTTTGTAATTATTGTATTTTAAATGAAACTTGCGTTTTAAAATACTTATAACTTATATAATTAATTATCACAATATTATTTACTTATTTATTAATGTTTATTATATTTATTTTTAATAAATATTTTTATTGTTTTACTTCTGTGTTGCAACTTGATCGTTTTTCGATATTTATTATCTGTGGCAGATTGTTTATTAAGTTTTTGATAGTTCGCGCGCCTGTTTTCGCCTTGTCTTTCGTAACAAGTTTCTATTAATTGTGATTTTGTGAAGTGGCTGTAGTTTAATAAACAGGAGCACTAATAAACAGCTATGTGTATGAATGTTAAGATTGTGGCGAAATTGAAATATGTTTGATAGCATACGTGCGTAATTACAAATTTACAATACAAACCCATCAGATGGGGTTTGTTGACAAAACTTAAAAGGTAAGGCTCTCAGTAATTATTAACTCAAAATGTTATAAAATATTGCCTGACTAGCGGTGTGCTGCTGGACGAACTGTTATTTTATGTTATTCGTCGTTTCTTGATTGTTATACGAAATTGTTGCGTGAATTGATACAGGCTACGAGAATAACTACGACGAAAACATTTTGTTGTAGTCGATGATTATATGAAGTGATTGTTTTTAGTTACAATCTTATTAAAAATGGGAGTAAATTAAACATACAAGACAATAGTATATGTTGGCACGTAAAATAATACGTCTGATTTTATTTTTGGCTATGAAATACATAACGTAGGTAAGAAAAATGTTGATCTCGAATGGTCATATTGACTATGGTTTAATATATTTACTATTATGTTCAGTTTCGTTGTCTTATTCAGAATAATACACAAATATGAGTCCTCAACCATAAGCTCTCCGCACCGCGACCATATGCTCGTCGCGAGTCCTGAATCGCGGATTCGGCTGCTGTTCGCAGTTAGCTTTACAAAGATTGTTTTATATAAACTTATACCTACAAGTTGAAATAGTGATTCAATCAGAAATTGGTTTGTAGATTAAGCTAGCGAATAGTTCGCGAGCTGCGCGCGTGCTATTTAAGTAGACTTATATCCTGATCGAGCCGCGCGAGCAGCGCGCGTACTGCTCGCGTACAGTTCGGAGACGGCATTACTAAAATTTGCAATACCGACCTTTGCGTGAGTTGCGTCGAGGAGGCGCACTAACATATTGCAGTACCTAACTGCAAGCGCGAGCAGCGCATTCGGTGTGCGTTCGCTAGATCTGAATGTACCCTGTGGTCCACAAAAATAATCCTTGTTCCAATTTTTTGGGAGTTCATTTGCGTATTTACGGTAAAGTTGGCCATACGAGTACATACTTACGTAGTACGTACGAGTCTGTGCCTACCATGGCCGAAAACCAATGCACGCCACTGAGTGCATGATTAATTTAATACTCACCAGAAACTGGTCGACCTTCTTTTATTATGTTAAAAAATCTGTTATTATTTAGTGCAATGTGTTGTTATACGAGAATAGAACCTAAATTGTGTGTACACAGTTGGGAAATTGAATAAGGCTCCAACAAATATCTTGGATAGGTGAATATACTCACCAATACATTCCTCTCTGAAGCTGAAGTAGAATTTAGCTAACAAACCTACTAGCTACTAATAAAAGTTAAGTGTCAACTAAAATAATACACATCATTTTGCAAATCTGTATATTTCCTGCTTTATATCAATCATTTTGTTCCTGTGACTTCGATATACATACATACACGTAGGTACATAATCCATACATTTGTGAACTAAAATAACTAGCCTATAGAAAATTACAAGTACACATAGGAATACAAGTATGAACAACGCCATCTGTCGATAGCGTCTGTCGAACATAATAATTATAAAAGTGTAGCCTACCGACAGCTGCTATCGACCGGGGGTTGCTGTGAGTGGGAGAGGGAGCATGGACTCCTCATATTCAAAGGGTTTCTAGGTATTTGCGAATGGACCTATAAAGTTACTTCGTCTTGGCAGTTGGGGGCCATCTAAAGATATACACATCTGACCCCGAATAACAGTATATTATGCTAAACATGTTACCGCTACACGTGCTGCTGCACTATGTGAACAAAATATATAATAATGGCATTATAATGTAGTATCGAGTCGTCGGCGACGACCCTACGCTCGTGTACACTTACATACGTGTGGAACAAGCCTTCGACCTTCAACGCTAAGGAACCTAACCACTTGGGAGGGATGGCGAGAACGCCTGGCTCTCATCACCGTGGGTAATTTCCAACTGACAATCATAAACTATTCAAGTAATAGTAAGAAATGTTTGCTTCATCAAACACGTGAGGCAAACAGCCCGGAGAGGCGTTAGCGCGAAATATAAAAAAGTAAATCGTGAAGATTTAAAAATATCAGACTTTGTTGCATACAAAACTTAGTATTACAATAATTATATCCTCATTCTAACACTTTGACCGCCACTGCACTATTCACCAACTCGTAACATTTTTGTTGTTGCAACACCTCATAGGGTTGCCAATTATCGAAGTCTTAATATAAAATGTATTAGGTTAGCGTGTGGCGGCCCAAGAGTAACCCATTACATACAAGACATTACATTAGTCGGCTATTCCGTGAAGCGAGACATACGAGTACATTCAGTGCACACATCACGATCCTAATGTTCACTGAAATAGTATTTATAGGAATGATCACAATATACAACACGCTAATATTACTGAGATATCGTTACATTAATTGAGAATTACCAGAGTTGGAAATGGTTTAACCATGTTAGTAGTTAAGTTATTCGTATTTAAAATTTAATTAGTTTAATCTTTAATGTAACCAAACGAGATTCATTAATTTGAGATGTTGATCCGCATTTTGGCAAATTTGAGACACTTGACTAGCTCATACATTGCTTGTCTTTCTCAAATAATTGTAAAATACTATTTCGGCCAACAAACAACACAGTATCCCCTTCAACGCATTACACAATACATTTAGCACTTACTACATAGAAAATAAATACAAAACTTACGCTACCGTCCATGCGTGTTCGTGTGTTAGTGGAACATTGTTCATATCAAATGAGCGTACAGCCAACATCAGAGGAAGATCAATAAAAAAATACATTTTATTTATTTTATGGCTTACTCTAACTCCTACAGATCTACCCTTTTATACAGAAACTAGTTATAAACAGGATTTCTATATTAATTTTAAATTTATTTACTTTTGAGTACTTATGTTCGATGTTGACGGTACATGTCTAATATCTCTGCATGACTAACTAGGTGGGATGTACTGAGCGTGCAAAATAACTGGTGACCTTACACCGAGGTCATATCCTTAATATTTAGTATGAACAACATCCGACCGCCTGGTTGTCAGTGTATTACAGTCCCGACCTTCATACACGTACAAATTAACGCGAAAGCACTAAGCTTTGATACAACAATAATTATTCATAAAAAACTTATGGAATTCTGTTTGTAATGAAGTCGGGTCAACTAAACTATAGCTGGTTTTTTCGTGTAATCTAATAGAGGTTCTTTATAAAAAATAAATTAAGTAAAGTCAACTCGAGTTGACCACATAAAATAATTACAAACATAGTTAATTTTTCTCATTACTAACATTATTAAGACACATAATACAAAAATAAAATCATAACATCAATTTTTAACTTTGGATGTACCTTACAAAAATGGTTGTCTCGACCACAAAATAATTACAAACAGTATTCAATAAATGCAAGCACCAAAGTGGGCGAAATATATTAAAATTTACAATAGCCTGCTTACACCTAGTACATGTGTATCGTGCTAGTGATACTTGAGACGCGACTGTCGACCTTAACATAAACGTCGTAACGTTCAAAATACATTCAACGAATTTACAATATTGTTTTTTGAGTAGTGGAAGGGTATGTGATAACTGGAATGTTTTTGTATTAATTAATTCATCATACATATTTATTTGTCTTTGATACAAATAAATATTATTTGTTTTCTATATTGCTATAGACTTAATTTTGCATTCTATTATAATACGAGTTAAATCTTATTTATTGTGCATTTCAGTTATCACATAGACTCGTATGTATGTAGGGGCACCCACACAGCAGGTGGAGACAAATATCACTGAACAAGACAAGCGAAGCGCGACTCGGACGCGGCCGCACGAGGCCGGCGCCGGGCTCGGCCGCGCTCGGGCGGGCTCGGGCCGCTCCGGCCGCAGTCGGGCGGCGTCGGGCGCTCGGCGCTGGCGGCGTGACGTAGCAGTCTGCGCGAGTGTGTGTGGATGCGGCGTGCGTGTGTGTGTGCCTAGAGTATCGCGCACTTGAGTTTCTTGGTCTTTTTCCTCTTGACGTCGCCGTTGGTGGCGCGGCTGTCGTCGGACTTGCGCGAGCGGATCTCCCGCATCAGGTCAAAGAACACCTGCGGAGGAGGCGGCCATCACTACCCGGACAAACACAAGCTCACCACCACACATGGACCTCTACCCTACACCAACAGACGCGACCAGACATTGCAAGGCTACATACACACATAGAAGCTTCACTGAACACACCTAAATCATCATACGGCGTTTATTGTTTAGTAGGTTTAACGGGCGAGTTGGTTTACTTATTCGCTATGCTACTATGCAACATGATCGCCTCTCATATAATGCTTCGCTCTAAATACACGATATAAAAATTCCGTACTACCAGTTAACCGGGCCTCGAACCTCGCGATCTCTGGTCACGAATCCGTCAAGTAACACTAATCAACCCAGGAGATGAGACAGCAATGTGACAATAGTTCAACTGGTAAGGCAAATGTAAGACTTACGTTATTTGGCTGCGCTAGAAGGACATCGAAGTTCAGCGGTTTGAAAAAGAAATGAAGCTTTTTAGCATGCGTTACCCGTTAATCTATTGTAAAGGGAATACTGATTCTGTGCCTATTAAGATTTATTACTAGATTTCTGATATCCCAGGAGTTGAGCCATGTATTAAACATATTCTTTATAACAAAAGTTGCGCCGCGCTTTGCCCGGCATAGAATAACAATAGAATAGAATTTATACAGTCCGTCAATATAAGTGTTTAACGCACTCCCCTATATTGAGTTGTGAGTGTGAAAATCTTAAAAAAATATCGACGAGAATTAAATTTCTAGGTATGCTTCCAGAAACTATAGTTGTATAAATTTAGACAGATTAATAGAAGTTACATGAATAGTATGTGTGTAAGTTTGTGTGGGTGAGATAAAGAGAAGCGGGCCATGCGCGGCGCAACGTAGCGCGGCAGCAGTAGCGAGCGCGGGGGGAAGCGTGCAAAGCGCGGCGGGGCGTGGAACGATCCAGAAAGCCCTACTGAGGCAGGCAACGAGGGTAGTTCGCGACTCACTATTCCTTTAAATTGTCCTAGAACTTTAATACCATTTGGTCTCAAACTATAGGTAAGTTTGAAAAGTTAAAAAAATACTAAGACCATTTAGCATTTATAGCATCAAATGTGTAATAAGTTCCCGTGTCTTTTTGGCACAGTTGGTTTTTTTTTTTAAAATAACTCACGAGTGATTCTATCTCTATTCCTTTTCATGAAACTTTGCCCATATTTCCTAAACTACCCTCATATACTTAATAAGAATATATTTGGTATGTAATATCATGCGGTGAGTGTGTCGTGTACCTTGTCGACGTTGTCGCGCGTCTTGGCGGAGGTCTCGACGTAGGGCACCTGCCAGGCGTGCGCGCGCTCGCGACACGCGTCCAGCGGCACGCGGCGCTTGTCGGCGAGGTCGGACTTGTTGCCCACCAGCAGGAACGGGATGTTCTCGTCGTTCTTCACGCGCAGGATCTGCTCCCTGGAGTACCAAAATACATCAATATTAAGTTCACAGGTCACATTTTCGGAAGACTACAATTGTGAAGGGATTCCAAAAATTATGTTTCCGGTCTGCAAGTTCTATACAAGAATTATTCTACTACTACAGTAGATATTAAAAATGCTGCTTTGTAGCCAGTAGAAGAAAACAGTGGAAGTGGAGAATTATATTTCTTAAATACTGTAGTGTAGCTGCACTACAGTATTTAAGAATTACTGCTGGTATGTCTTAAACCTCACTGATGAGGATGCCGTTTCAGGGCGCAAGCATATAGACGCTTTACCTGAACTCTTGCGTGGCGTCGAAGCTCTCGGGCTCGGTGATGGAGAAGACGCAGAGGAAGCCCTCGCCGGAGCGGAAGTAGTTGTCGCGGATGGCGGCGTAGTCCTCCTGCCCCGCCGTGTCCAGGATGTCGATCTGCACCTCCTCGCCGTCCAGCACCACCTGCAAACACAAGCAAAATGAGGTTAGCACATATTTACCCAAACTTTCTCAAATGACAAGACTTTAAAAATGGGTATCTGATCCACTTGAGAAGTCTATTTCCACGTTAATAAGAAGCTATGCTGGGCTGGCCATGTCTGTCGAAGGACCGATAGCCGTTGGACCAGACGAGTCCTAGAATGGAGACCGCGGCTCGGCAACCGTAAGGTAGGAAGCACGCCCGCCAGCTGGACTGATGACCTGATGAAGGTCGCTGGAGGGGACTGGATGCGGAAGGCGGAGGACCGGGTGTTGTGGCGCAAATTGGGAGAGGCCTATGTCCAGCAGTGGACTATGATTGGCTGAATGATTGAAGAAGCTATGCATACAAATGTCTATATGAAACTTCATAGGTCAAAGGCTTAATTAGTAGCCATTATGAGCAACCCATATTCACAAAAAAATTAAGTGTTCGAAAGACTTAAGAAAAATGTATAAGAATTTCTCCACGACACAGTATGTATTGAAGACAGTCTCATGGATATTTTTCGTGTGCTAAAAAGGCATATCCATCTCACAAAAACAGTGTTTGGATCACGCGTAAAGAAGATTAATTAAACCTTATTATCATGTAAACATATCAGTCTCAATAAAGTGTGTATCAAAGCTAGCATGTAATTAGAATCACTTGAACAACACAGTTAGCGCTGAGATAAAGATCTCTTTCATGATCACGCATCGCAATTGATTATAAGTGTAATATAAACGTCTGATATGCAGTCACGTACGTTTGTTAAGTTCCAGAGTCATATGAAACCAGAGCACACAGACTGAATGTGTTGTGAGAAGTAAAAGTATATTCTTACGCTGAACACTTGAGGTACGTTGAAAGGAAGGGTGAATATATAAATGTCTTATTTCCTGCCCTTCTAACTGACTTGCACTTTTAATAAGAGGATACAAATATTATAGAAATGCAAATATAGCATAAGTACGAGAACGTAGCTCCTTCATGCGGATTCATATGTTCTGCGAAACTCAATAGTAATTAAGGAATAAGGAGGATTGAATATTTAAATAGAAATTAACTAACCCCTAACTAAATTGTCCTCAGAAAATATTGCGGCAATCAATTTATTGTTGACCTTAAAACAATTCAAGAGATTTGCAACTAAATAGCAAACAGTTTCCGTTTACATTTCCCTCCGCTTTTCATTCATTCCCCCAGACATGGGAACTGCCATACAGACACACAGACACAGCGGCGATAGAGAAATGCTTCCCACTGCAATTATCTCAACAATCACATTATGTAGAAATGTTATCTTCACGCGTTTCTCCTTCAGCGTGTGAGAAATATTCACTAGAAATTGACAGCCGCTCCTTTATCTTAGATTTGTGGATTCCGCGTACCGACAACACTTGAGAAATAAAGTTTTCGAGGAATAACATCACGCATGTGTCTCCTAGGAAGATAGCACGTGTTGAGGTAATCTCAGTGTTGTTACGCTGAACTAAGTAAACCTATAGTCATTCAAGGGAGATTACGCTCGTCAGATAGATAAGGTAATGCCGCTGTAAAATAACAAGTATTTAAAGAGACGGGAGTATTTTAAATGATAAACTTTGTTGTCCATTTCTTTGGCTAATTATTTTGAACATAAGGACACTAATAAGATTATCAATCTACCCTTAACTGAGTTTAACTGCAAGGAATGCCGGGTGATATAGGTCAGCACGCCAACTATCACTGTCCGTTATGAAGCGGGTTAATCATCGAGCATGAAAAAAAAATTATATGATCGACAACTGCTTGTCGTAACTCTGGGCTTTCATTAAATTCCTTAGTGCGGAAAAAAAACTTATACAGTAAGTTGTTTCGTCACCTTCTTCCTATAGCTGTCGGCTTTAGTGGGCTCGTAGTCCTCGACGAACTCGTCGTACATGAACTGCAGCGTGAGCGCGGACTTGCCCACGCCGCCGGAGCCCACCATGATCACCTTGTGCAGCGTCGGCTGCGCGGCCGGCTTCTTCGACATCGTGCGACCCCGACGCGGCTCCAGGCACGAACACTGGGGACAAACATCACATTTACATAAGTCACCCATCACCATACTAGTCAAAATTTTCCTGCGGTCGAAAAGACCAAACATTTTCGAAAAGGCAAAAAACGCAACCACGTTAGTCAAGGAACCTTACTTTGGCGGTAGAAAGACCACGAAAGGCAAGATCAAAGGACGAATATATTTAGACTTATCCAGCTATGTTATTTGAGATGTCTGCTTAGCGAAATAATTATAACTCCGACCGGAAAATATAAATATAAAAATGCTTGATTTGGCGGAAACCGTTTTATTTATGGAACGGAAATCGACCGTTGTATGAACATGCTTGTTAATCTCTTAGTAGAAAAAAAAAATGATTTCATGGAGAAAATAATGACTGTGGTTTGTCCAAATTTTCAATGTTCCAAAAACTAGTTGGCGCCAATTTGCAAAAAAAGAAACATGATATAATATTTCACAGAAGCATAAAAACAATAAAAATCTCTTTATAAGCTAGACAATTAATTTATTTTTATTGTAGGCGTTAGTTCGTACATAGGCGTGCCACATTGAGGCGACACTTCGGAATTGGTGCTATGAGACACAAACATATTCATATTAGGTGTCGCCAGCCTTCGCTTGTGGCGAGACATTGAACTTGACTGGACACCTGCAGAACCTTGAACGCGCTTATAACGATGAAGAACAATACAAGGTACCCGAAAATAAGAACATAGGTACACACGGTCGGCACGCATGTTATTAGATCCAGAATTGAGGCGCATTAACTTATGGACTCTAAATATTTTTGTAGATATTTATGTGCTTATCACTTTTTTATGCCGTTGGGGATAATTGATAAACGATATACTTTAATTTAAATATAAGAGTTTAATCGGGCGGATGGTCGCATGACGCGGCGACAACAAACTCTAAGATACATATGTCTCGATAAGCTTACGATATAATTACCGTAGCGATACCGATCCAATTATCTTGCAGATCCTATCATTTCGTGAAAATTTGCATTATTGTCGGTTTATTGCGATAGCGATCGTATCAGCATATTTAGTTCACCGCTGACGGTTAACTAATCATAAGGAATTCGTTCACTGATTGCTAGATGCCTGTCCTAAAAAGTGTAGTCTAACTTTCTAACTGAATACATGAGAATCTGAAACTTATTGACAATATGGTAATCTGTAAAAGCCAATAGTACTGTCGTCATCATGCCATAAGGGTGTAAACATGAAGCGTCCTTCAACCATGCATCATTCGAGACAAGGTTCAACAAAAAGATCGATGTGTTGTTCTGACGTCTTTCGCCTGAGTGCCTGACAAAGATGGACATGGATTGAATACCAATGTATGACCGAGAGTGCGGAAAATGACAGACAAAGGGAGCTCTATCAATCGGCAAACATCTCAATAAAATCAATTAGCGGATAGAATAGTTTGATATAATTCCAAATTGTATCCAGATGGTTTAAGTTCGAACAACTAGCCGCTTCTTTCAATGAGCATATCTGCTGGTAAGTACAAAAAATCTCCAATTTAACCCTGCCAATAATATTCTCCAAACAATAACACGTCGCTGTCGGCATGACAATCAGCTGATCGTTTGGCAAGCGCCGCACGTCTCTCAGTTCAGTTATCAAACAATACTGTTTGGGTTTCCTGCCTATGGCAACGGGATCGCCAATAGTAACTGTTACTCGAGACTAGTTCCCCATTAACATATTTCGGAACTGGCCAAAATGAGGACGAAGTTTTGCGACCCGATTTACTATAACAGATCCTGAATGGTCTTCTACACGTCGGCGGCTTACTCGAAGCTCTTTTTTATACGTTGTCCGTTATTAAATAAATTCACTCGTGCAAAAAGAGTTTCCCAGGGTTTTCCTGAATAAGAAGTAACACTTACGCGAGCTTCATTTAAATCTATACAGGGCCTTGATAACATGACAAATTGAGCAACATTTACAATCGGTGATCCTATATTTTTTAGTAGAAAAAGTGTAACAACTTAAATATTTTGTTAAATAAATAATTACAGATAAGAGCAGGTTATCATTAATTGACGGATTAATAAATCATAACACACAATTACTTAATACGAGCGATCTTTGACCACCTTGGCAATCACTTTCTTCTGCTGTCATCTGTATTTACATAACCTCGGTATATCGAAGGTCATAATAACTTTGTTTGACCTTCCCGCACAAATCTAGCCCAGATTTGTGACAGCAAGGCGATCTATCGATCACCTATTTGTGGTAGATATTCATCCCAGCAATGCAGCTGATAACGTTTTGTATTAATACGATACACAGAATCTTGAAGAGATAAGATATACTTATCTTCACGGATCACTAACTGGACTGCGCCTACGCATACTCAAATAATTTCCTTAAATTAAACAGATGGAAGGCGGATACGTCAACAGTTTATGTTCCAATTTTATCCCCATTATATTTCTTGTTACAGAGTTATTTTTAGGGTTTTATTAATTTATGACTCTTGTAAGAGTTCTTCAGAAGTTTTGATTGGCTTGAAGTTAAGGAAATTATATAAAAAGAAAACGTTGTTGACAGCAGGAAATCCTACATACATTTCAGATGTGAAGTAATATTATGAAATAATTGTAGGTAAAGTAGTCATTTATTTGATAACAAAGTTGATTTAATGAAATACGTATCTTTAGCAACTACGAATCATCGTGTAGTTCATTAAGAACTTGCCTGTAATTCGCATCAAGCAAACTGGGCTAATTGAAGAAACATGTGGAGTGTAAAGGCGACATTCCTGCGTCTGAATGCATCCAGTATTTATAATGTATTCTACTGCAACTAGGTGCCGTGATACGAAGCCTTAGTAGCTAATTGGATTTAATGACCAGCCGTGTTTGAACCGCGGCGAGATTGAGATAAACAGCACATAATAAGCGACCTTGAGGTGTGACTCATAAAAAATGATTCATTACTCAGTAAGATATGAATCAACAGTACTTACACAACACAAACGAGGCATCACGCCGAAACAATCCTATTTGAATTCGGAAACAGAGCGCGGACGTCCGCGCTAACGACACACACACACGTCCTCTCGCGACGGAGGCTGTCACGAAATGATCCTAGCGCCATATAATCCCCCCACCACTGGTACAGATATGTCAAAAGGCTACAATGATAAAATTAATGACCTACATCATCTTATGGTTCCAATGTCAGTCACAAGTGTTTATGAAATCTAGATTTTATTGATAAGCTTCCTAAACGAAGCGATAAGTTTCTAACATGTATTTGTAGATACCAACTAAGAGTACGAATCAAGTAGATGATGGTTTATCTTCAGTAAATAAATCTGATAAGCATATTTAGAAAAACCCATAGTAACGACACTTTATCTACCGAAAAGTTAAATATAACTTCTGTTAAATAAATACACTATGTGGAATGCAGCTACAAAAATAATCAACATTTATTTCGTGTTTACATCTGGGTACATATGTACTGAACTATAAATAACTTATTAATAGGCGGTTGACCGATTCTTCCGACAATTATGTTTACATACCATTGCAAAATAGGTAAAACAACAACTATCACTTTCAAATCCGATCTGTTACTTGATAGAACTTCAAAGCAAACATCGAACCCTCTTTTTTTAAGTCTAAGCCTCTGTATTTACGTATAATATCACTGTGACAGTTCTCTAAACCACTAATATGTACTATAAATGTGTATGTTTGTTTATCAAGGTATGTAGCCATGGGGTGGTCACCGAAGCGGCTCGTGGAGGTTGCAGACTGTATGGCCGAAAGCATCGCGAAATTAGCGGCAAGTATGAATATACCCGTACCCGTGTAATATGCCAATCATCGATATTTATCGTAATACGTAACGGCATGCGAACGTTCGTTGCTAAAGACTGATGCGGAACTGTCTTAAAAGTCACTTCCTGAAATAAGTTTTTAAACTACATCGCTAGTTTTAAATGAGGTAGTAAAACGCGAGTCATGGAGCAAATTGACATAGCGAACGTCCAATAAATAGAGATGTTATATCGTTTCAGGAACAATCTATTCGCCCTACTCGATCTGCACAAAAGACGGCTCTTAAGTTGTATTGTATATTATAAAAAAATATGTAAGGGTAGAACATACAGGCCTATATAAAGCTAGGTAAGAATGGCAATGGCACGTGTATGGTCTCGGTACAGATGCGATAACGATCTCATACCGCGTCCACATTGCCGCCCGCTCGCCGCTCGCCTGCCGCCCGCGTGCCGCGCGCCGCGTGCGTACTCGCAAATTACTGTGACCAATTTAATGAATTCTTTGTGTACTCAATGTTACGTCACTTATTTATTACCACGCAACCAAGTTTCTTAGCCCGAGTAAGTATACACAGCATGAACAATAACTTCAATTAGAAAAAATAATAACTTCCTATTTTAATCCAGGCTTACAAGAATTTGTGTAGTTTTATTCGTTTCTGGAAATTCTTCCTAAGTGCTTTTTAATGGCCTCAAAGAATGAGTCTATCGACTACCGTCGCTATAGCAACGTTGAATTAGTTATAGTCATGACAACAGAAGCAGACTGTTTCAGCATTTATAACCGCAGTTAATTATATCGGCAGACCGAATAATAAACGTGAAATTAGATAACTATAATTTTAACTATTTATGTAATTAGTTGAAAGCTCGATAGAAAATCGAAATTGCGTTTCCCGGTGTTGTTAAAATCAATTATTTAATTATGAATGTTTCTGGCAAGGCGTACCGTAGCTAATGTCACTATTGGTACCAGTCCCGCAATGGTACCAGCTGCAGCTCTATCCATCACTAAAAATATATAGTGACACAGTCAATTTGCATCAAAACAATGGAAAATATTCTGTGTTGATTTTATAATCTTCACAGCGATGAAATAATATTTAGGAAGGGTTCCAATATTTCCCAATTTTTCGTTCTTTCTAGAATACGTGGAACAAACATAACACACGCAAATGGAACTACTAACATTGGTGCGTATCGACCACCAAAAAAGCAAATAGGAAGAGTTAAATAAACACGTATTACTTGCAGTACCTATTACTTTGCACGTATCATGGATACATTTAATGTTCCTCTACAAGCCAAAAAACAATACTAAAGCTTGGCCTAACACTCAATGTTCCTATTTGTATACATGTATACAGACATAATTCAGTAAAGCCTAGCAATATAGATTCACAGCACAAACATCTATCGTCGGGATGGATGTTTGTGCTGTGAATGTGGGTCTGTTTTGATCAGACTTGCAATATCAATGTGCCTTACAGGCGTTATCTCGGCAGCTTCCCTGAACGTTAATTGAATCGATCACAACGCTATTATCTACGAAGCCACTGGCTGGAGTTATGTAACTCTGAGCTCCTCACAATGTTTCTTAATCAATAACCAATCAAGATTGGATGAGGTGATTGCCTCTATGTTGAACTATTAGGAAGGATTATTTGGTCTCGTAAATGAATTTCAATCACAAGCTTTTTATCCTTGATATTTTTTTTAAACTTCTTAGGCGGCTGTCTATATGTTCAAACGACTTCAAAAAAAAAGGAGGAGATTCTCAATCCGGTTGCATTTTTTTTTTCATAAATAAAAAATATCACTGGAACTGAATGAAATACTGAAACCACAGCTATCTGTTGATGAAAGATTTCAAAATCAAATGAGTGGTTTCGACGACTCGTTTTTACTTAACTAACTAAAACTAACAAACATCAATGCTTATTTTATATACCACTATTATATCTCAGTGCTTCCCTTGAGCACTCATTAATGCTAACAATCAAGACTGAATCACCTGCAAAGGATAACAACACCACGTGAACACTTTATCTATGTAATTGTTTTTATTACTTCGACGTAGACGCTTAGCCGTCTCGAGAGACCTCAAACTAGGCTGAACCTAAGCTCAGCGAGCTCATTATAATGAAGGGGCTTCGGGCTACGAACGGCACATTTAACGAGTAGGTCAGCTGAGAGCCGGTTGGTACAGGCTGTTGCTAAGGCAGCTTCAAGAAAATGTAAAACTTTAGCAAGAAATAAAGTGGCTGGCTCTGCTCGTTGAAATTCGATGATTCCATTAATTTTGTTCCAAAAATTGTTTTGTTCTTTGGAACTCGTTTTCGGTAGGCCTCGGCCCTCAGGCTTTATGACTCATACTGTACGCATCTGCGCCAATCATAATCATTATTATTATCACGCTCGTTCCCAAACAGGTGCATCTTGTGCGCAATAAAAATAATGCGTATTACACCGCTGACTGGGCTGTTGTTGTTGTATTGTTTTTATGGGATGCAGCCAGGTTTGTACATAGCTCATTATTAATTAATTTGTATAAGTACTTTGTCGTCAGTGAAGAATTAATTCATTTATTGAATGGAATTTATTTTGCGAAGACAGTACCAAATGGATTTCTTGGAAATAGGCTTTCTGCTTTCCTTGAAATAAGTTTAGTTACGGTTAGCAAAATACAAAAGGGGTTACGACATATACCGGCGGAGGTCGCCTCTCTTTGGATAAATAACCTTTTATTTTTCTACCTCTCACCAGACACGTGCAAAACATAGTCACAAATATTTGATCACTACACAACCCGTGCTCAGAAAGTAAATGTAAGCACATCAGCATCGGGCCGTCACACATCCATTGTGTTTAATTACCTGCATACATCATGCAATAACTAAACACTAAATCAATTATGATCAGCGAGTGATGTAAGAGGTTTCCCTTAGACATCGCGTGCACAGTGCAGCATATAATAACGGCTGATTGTTTGTAAAAACGTTCGTCAACTGCGCTCGAGCATAAAAAGTTCATCGCTTTCCAGACGAGTCGCGTCGAAATAGAAACTAGTGTGACAATGCACTTGTGTGTAGTCAAGCGGAGACTCTTGACGAAAATGAACGCGAGGGCACTGCTGCACTTAGCTGCCGATTAATATATGCAGTACACTTGTGGATAGTGCATAATATAGGAGGATTGACTCTAACAATACAACACCTGTCGCTTGCAATAGTTCAGTGTAGGGGAGCTGTCACTAGGCAAGCGGTTTGTTTTTGGTAGACCCCAGTGATTACCATATCACTGATATCGTGTTTGAATATTTAGTATGGTTTATTGAGCTTATATTTGAAGATAACATTATCTATGATTTGTATTATTCTCTCATTATTATGCATGGATAATATTTGTCTTTACTGACTAATTCGCCTCGACTGACATAAAATAAAAGACAAAGTGAAGTTAGCATCAATTCCTTTCTACTTTCTTAATTTTTCCCGAAACTAATATGAAATATGAGCCACCTACTTAAATGGTTACTAAGCAATTCTCAGAACTTTACATCTATTTTTACAGCCCACTATCGCAAATATGCAAAAAAGCAAGCGAAACAATCATAAAGCACACATATACTGTACAGTTCAATACGCGAAAAGATAAAATGTAATCAATGAATAGAGTGAGTCACATCGCGTCACATATAAAACAAACGCCACATACAAGCGGAAGGCTGAACACTACACAATGGCATTAGCGGGTGATATGTACTCGAAATGATAATCAGGGAACTATGATTGTGACGAAACAACTCATTGTAAAAAGCCTTTAATGTAGCTAACATTCTGCATACTAATTATATTATACATTACCTGATTAATAAAAGAAATATTTTAGTAAATAAAACAGATTCGTGCGTCTATTTGTAATACCTTAAAAAGAGGAAACATAAACCGATCATACAGCAATGATTTGTACAATTATGATGTACGGTTTAGCTTTCTCGCTAAAACTATACATTTGTTATTATATTCACGCACACATGTAAAATGTTAAAGCTTCATCAGAACTGTGACGAGCGCTAAATAGTGTATTCAGAAAATGTAAGGATACACGAATGCCCGACTCTCAGGCTATTTAAAAAGGAAAGTGAGCTCTACTTAGTGACTAAAAACTAATGACAGATCAGACTCTTTCTTCGCCAAGGATAATTTAGTTGACTTGCTTTTAAATAGTTTAGGGCATTGCTTATAAAAAAATCGATATTATTAAAATGCATTGCGAAAATTCTATAAATAACACATAACCATAGGTATTTCCTCAGATAAGCTGAACCACAAACAATCCAGATGACTAGTAGTAACTAAGTATGTCTCTCAAATTTCACAATAACGCCATATTTAGGTGTCCAACAATAGAAATATAACGTAATGAGGTATTATAAAGGTCACGTTACAGACGAGGACATGGTGTCATCATGACTCACGGCTTGTAACGAACATCACATTTTGGCGTAAATGCTCTAATTATACCAAAACTGTGCGTGTGTGTGTGATATTGTTAGGCGATATTAACTTTTACGTGCATAACTGTGGGAAAATATTGCTTATATGATATTGCTCATAATATCATTAAAAAACTTTCCTTCGAAGAGGATATTATAGGCTGATTTCTCCACGGCATTCATCGTTTGTTTTAAAACGTCATGTACTAAAAGTCAAATTTGATTTAAAACACCAGACAAATTATAGAACTAAAGCCAGGTTTAAAAACCGGGCTATTACGGATGTTTGTTCCGGATTTTATATATTTTTATGTGTTTAGTTAACGTGTATGTTTGACTGTCCTACAGCAGGACAACGCCTCCTTTCATTTAATACGGTCAAGCGGCAAAAGTAACATAAAAATCATGTATTATTCGAAGCTTTGTTTTATTCGTATGGCAATAATGCGTACCATTTTTATTTCTTCGGGACTCGATAAGATCGGAGAGTTCATAGTTTAATAGTTGTTCAAAAAACTTCAAAATCGATAGTTTTGTACGAGTGCAGACACGACACAGTTACTGTGCGATTGATGAAACGGTTCGAGGTTAGCAATGCGAGCATACGCGGAAACCGAGCGATCGAACCAAGCTGTAATCGATTTCTTACGAGTTATCGTTAGTCTAAGCTGTAAATATTTATTACATGTTACTGTAGACTATTTCTTGCACTACACTTTATATAAGGATTGCAAAAACTAAAAGTCCAGTGTGTTCCGTATCGAAGAATTAACTAGGAGCAGTTAGGAGCTATCAAGAAATTTGATGGTTATTTTCTAATTAATAACGAATTCGGTGAAATATTCTTGTATTTAATCGATTAAACCGATACACAACCGAAGCTACTTCAACAACAAAGTTTTCTCTTTAGTTGATGGTTTAACCGGTTTATGTCATTACTTTGATAAGTGTTCCAAGTAATTTGCCGACGTATTAGCAGATGCAGCAATTTACTTGTAAATTAGTTCCCGTAATAATGTCATTTCTGGACCTACAAAAACGGGTAAATAAAGTAATATGGAGCAATGAGCGACAGCTGAATACTGATCATACTAGAATAGAAATCGCTTTTGTTTAAAACTATATGCGAGGTATGTGCTCTGTACCGCTTTCACATAATTTACACAAAACCATGGTACGTGTATTCTATGGTTTCACATCACAGGGGAAAGTGTTTCAAATTGTTCTACAATACAAACATACGGGTCAATGAAATCCAAATGTTATGACGTCAGCTAAGTACTGTTATCGTTATCATGGAATTATTTAGATTTTGATCTTTTCATGCAATTATTATTCAATCGCTCACGTCTGTCAAACTTTGCTACATGTTGATATAATTTGAAGGGAAATCGACAGCCTGCTGATAATGGAAAGTAATGGCATCTGTAGCGGTATTATATTCGTCACTGTTTATCTTCTCAGGCAGAATGAAGAGTTCACAGACCTTAGAATCGATTCCTAGTCGTCCACGTCTGGTTGTCGAAGGTCACCACAAGACACACTTGTTGCTAACTATCGTCTTCAAACACTGTTTAGGTAATTTAAATATGTATGTGTGAAGCCGACAAAATATAGGAAGATAACGGCTTGCTATCACAAATACTTATTTTGTCAATATTGTTATCGAAACTTACGAAATGTAGGCGCGCTTATTTACTGCAGTCAAACAATTTGGAATGCCTCATACTCCCAATTATTTAATTTGAATCAATTTAACTAAGCTTAAAGTATAGCGACAGGTACTTTAAGCGATAAAGGCTCAAGAACGAGCATTTTAACGAAACGACTGATTGTAAATTGTGCTCTAACAACTATTTCTTCTAATAAAGCGGTAATGTATTCTCCAGCGAATAAAATACAGGAAGTGCTTAGGATAACACAATTCTAGAATAGTATGGAAGTACTTACCTACTTAGTTGTGCATGTCGAACGCGGTAATGAGTTTAATGTATGGCTAACCGTAATTGTAAGTGACTATTGTGGTCAGACTATTTTAGAACTTTTTCAATATTTGGTCTGCTATAAAATAGACGGCATTTGATGTGATTGTTAGATACAGACAAATATTGTCTCTTTATATAAAATAATTCTTTGATGTCTTCTCCTACTGATAACCGGTTGTTAGCAAACAGTCACTATCAATTAATTGTTGTTATTAAAGTTCAAAAGTATATAATCTGAATATCAAGATTATCTCGTATTAAATATCGAATATGATAACTAAAAGCTATATGGTATTTAATGTGATAACGCCTGACTCAACGCAGACAGGAAAGCCGATATCCTTTATAAACTGTGCTCTGATGTTTATTAAAGCGAACTGCCCTAATGATGACTTGTGTTTTGAAGGGAAAAAAGTAGAGAGTTGCCCCAATTTCGAGGGTAAGGGTTACAAAACAAAGCGCGAAATCGTTTTTTGGATCACCATACTTTCTGTGGATTGTCGGAAGGATTACCAACTTTCCAGATTAAATCTACGAAAGGAACTTCCGAAAATAGAAGTGGTGACTTTTTACTGAACCCTTTTTAGTTTATAAATAATGAACCATCGAAATAACAATTTTACCACCTCAGAGAACATTAAAAATAGAGTCTATTTATATCTTGCAAGGGTTTGGTGATTTCACTTCAGCTATTACAGTATTTAAGCGAGCGGTGTCGTGAGATGGGAATGCCGCGACAGATTCGCCTTGAACCAACTGTAAGGTCGTTTGACACAATCTCTTTCAGTGAAAGGATGGATAAAAACTTGGGGGAGATATAAATTGGTTCCTGCTATGAATAGCTTACTTCGCTATCTTCTTGCGCGATGCCTGAATGAGCGTGGATTTATTTCGGTAGGCTGGATTAAGATACTCAAGCAATTTCGTGGATTAAACAAAAAATTGCTCAGTAATTTTATGCAACTTTGGAAAGTTAGTTAATTTTACCTGTACCAAACAGAAATTATGCCTATCTACAAAGTACACAGTTTCATTTTGTGAGAAGACTGATAGTCAACAACAAGTTTGTATCAATTTATATGTAACACATGATATCACCTACATACAAACAATTGTGTCTACAAACTAATGCTTGTGATTATCCGACAAGGGCTTAAGTTTGGTCAGTGACATACCACCAGTGGTCATTACCAATACATTAGTGGTCATAGACATCCATAACTACACTCAAACAGATTACACATAAAAATGTATGTTTATTGACATGACTGGATAATAAATGAGTCATATTTAGAATGGCATGAACTAAGTATACAGTAAACAAGTTCTGAGATGAATGTTAAGCAGCTACAAAAAGACAATAGCTCATTAACCATGGCAAAAGTGAGTCAAGTAGTAATCTAAAAATATCTACATTGATAAATCAGAAAATAGATTACTAACATACATAGTGGAAGATGTATTAATACTAGCTGCGCCCTGCGGTTTCACCAACGTGATTGATAGTTCATACACTTTGTTTATAAATTATAGCCGATGTGTTATTCCAATGCAAAAACTAAATTATTGTAAAGTTTCATTAAAATTTATTCAGAAGTTTTGCGTGAAAGAGCATCAAACATCCATCCATCCTAACAAAGTTTTGCATTTACAATATTAGTAAGGATTCCGGGAAGAAAACAAGTCTTATTTCAAATTTAGTAATTATATGTAAGTGAATTAGATTCTTCTTTGTTTAAAATATGAAATTCTAAAACAAAATCTATGCTTGATCAAAAATATTGCGTTTGTGAATACTATGCAATCAATAAAATAAAGAGCATCACAATTTTTATTACAGAGTACTTTGCAAACAAACCCATTGTTATTATTTAGCACAGAACAGTTAGCTGTCACGGCATTAATGAATAATACATTAATTCTTCCATCCATTGTTCAACTAGATTATCAATGGCATTGGAGAGAAACTATATTCTACTAATGTGAGAAAGTTATGCAAATTATGCATTAATTGTTGTTTTATTATATTTTATTTAAATAATGGTGATTATGTTTCATGTATTCAGTACAAAGGGAAAGGTATTGGAATGGTATGTGTCCTTGCATGCTTTCTTTCAATATCACCGAGTTTGATCACAGAATCAATGAGGAATTATTTATCTTGCATGACTCATAAAAATGTTGAAGTTAAGCTTTAATTTTATTTCTTTGTTTTTACAATAACATTCTTTTACATACATTTAAATTGTAAATAATAATATTTAAGCATTAATTTATTTTTCTCACCTTCTGCTCTTCTAAAAACTTAGTGGACAACTGGTAAGCTAGGGCTGAGAACATCACTGGGGGCTCAGCACTGTCTCCGAGTCACGGGAGACGGGAGAGGGCCCCGGCGATACCATTCTACACAACACTGGCGCGTATTACACGCTCACGGACAGGAATCCAATCGTGTACGATCATTAACTGATTATCATTCACGACAACTGCTAATTATGAGTAAATTCCGCGGAAAATCAATCACAAACCTCGAATGAGTGAGTCACAAACGTCTGCTTGGACGCCTTATGGCAACTTGTAACGACACTGAACTGAAGCACACACCACCAACAACAATACAGTAGTATCCGCAGAGCTAACCGGGTCGGGAAAAGTGCAATAACACGTGAGAACCGTAAGACAATGCGCGTGAAACTGTGGGAGAAGACGAGGCGTTGCCATTGTAGTAAACATTTATCACGTCATTGACCTACACACCACCGCCGTCTGCCGCTATGCTTTCTGAACGACACTCCATATTTACTCTAGAACTTACCTAAATTAATAAGAATCCGACGGTTAATCCTCTATTTTAGTGTTTCTGTGTAAATTGATTTCACTTATTTCGTCAATGGTCACTCACTTTACGCGACTGTCAAAAAGGGTTGATGATCGGTGTCGATGTCGTAGGAAGCGACCTCTCTAGGACGGTAGGTACTTTAAACTGAAAAGTATTTCCGACTTTCTAGGGAGTTTTGAGAAATTTCAGAATAGTTTTTTGACATTTGATAATAATTGTAAATACTTCAGGAAGTACTTCAGTTTATATAACTTACTTAGTAGAACATTAAATCGTTTACATTTTTTTATAACGCCTTAATTTAATGTTTGTGTTCGTCTCGCCTCTGGGTAAATTAGAACTTTATACTGGCAGCACTAACTGCATGTGACTTTTATTAGTACGTTCAAAAACGGTAAGCAAAATGAAAGCAGTTTGCTTCTGCGTTTTCTTATTTTGTCTGGGAACAGCGTCGCATACCAAAATTCCAGACGTGTTTATTTTAATGCAACAACAAAACGAGGTAGACGTCAAAACAAGAGTGGCGTATTTACTTGCAAAACAAAAATAAATATGTACTAATCTTGAAGTATTAGTGTGAATAAGAGTAAAATGATGTCAGGTGTTAAATTAGACGTGCTTTGGTCACCTATTCATCATGAAAAGTTTATACTATGGGGGCCCGACATAACCTTATACGAAGTTTCTCGTATAAAAGAAATCGAGAAAAAAACAACATGTATGTACATATTTTAGTATTTGTAGAATTTATAAATAATTTGCCAATAGTACCGAATTAATTATGTATTGACCCTCGTACGCAATAGCTTTTTGGCTAGTTTCAATACTGATAGTTGTTATCTGGTTTGTATTATCTTTTTGAGGGTATATTAAATAATGATTTGATACCATACGACTTTAGGTATCTCGTCTCTAGTTCATTAATTCCTATAAAATTTCCAATATCAACTTTCTTATCCTTGAATCACTCTGCTTTCCTCAAATTAATAATAATATAGATTAAAATTTGATTATTTTTTGTTCTCCAGTCACTCCCATATCTCCGACCCGGGGAGCGACGGTCCTTGCATCTCAGAGTGCCAGTGGTGTCCGCTGTGTGGACATCAGTGCCATACCTGAGCAGCCGGAGCCCTTACTGGCTCTCGGCTATGCAAGTGGAAAAGTTGCACTGACCACATTAAAGCAGACATATGACCCACTGGGACTGGTTGGCAGGGAGTTCTGTAAGTTTCTACCTTCTGTCTTACTGTTATTAGTCCATGTTTCATAAATATTGAAATTGTTTTAAATACTTAGTTTGTTATTGTACATGAAATGTTTGGATTATTCATTTTATGTTAATTAGCCAATTGTAGACAAAAGGTTGTTAGTAAAGTTAGAAATGCAAATCCTTTGTGGAAATATGTAATTTATTAAAACAGTAGGTCTTTGTTCCACTCTGAAAGTAGTGCTATACTTCTATGATTGTTGGGACATGTATTTGTGGGTAATGCAGCTCCCCGCTACCCTCGCCTCTGCAACTCTGTGTCATGGAGCCACATGGAGACCAACATGCTGGCGGTGGCCATGGAGAAGCACCGCAGCGACCACTGCATCCTGCTGTGGGACGTGTACCGGGGCTCCATGCTTTCTGATGAGGCCAAAGGTACAACACACACACACACACATATTGTAATACTAAGATTTAAATATTGTACTATCAACATAAAACACATGAACCAGAAGTTTTTTAAACACACGAGAACATAGAATTTAGATGGTTTGAATGGTTGAATTCATAAATTTTTATCTGGTAGTTCACAGATATCAAAACAGTCTGGAAGTTGATTTCTTCTCACATTGTCTATTCCAACACACACTACAACCATAGCTTAAAATTGCAGTCAGAACTGGCTGAATTGGCTGTGTTGTTAAATCGCTCATTTAGTTGTCTTGGTTAGCCAACGACGCGGCGTCGCCGTCTGTGGCGGCGGAGGCCCCGCGGCCGCTGGCGGAGATGGGGCTCTCGGAGACCGCGCACAGCGTCACGTGGGCCAACTTCTCCAGCAGGACGCTCGTCGCCTCCATGAACCTCAAGTACATCAAGCTGTTTGATCTAAGAGGTAAGTGGAAAAGTCACCGCTTGATTGAAGTACAGCATTCATTTGAACTTGGCCAAGCATTTAAATATGGTTTTTTGGTTAGACCTGTCGAACAAGGCGGTGAGCATGACGACGACGCGCTACTGCTACGGCGTGGTGTGCGAGCCGTGGGGCGGCTACCAGCTGGCGTCGCGCGGCGAGGGCGTGGCGTGCGTGTGGGATGCACGTGCGCTGCAGCGCCCGCTGCTCACACTGCAGCACCCGCGCCCACTGGCGCAGCTGCACTGGTGCCCCACCAGGTACTCATGCATTACCTGCACATACTCAAATAGCAAAGAGTTGGGCAGACAACATTAGCAAATTCTCAAAATATAACTGTTTATTTCTATTTATTTCCAGACGAAACTTGCTGGTGTCTCTACAGCGCGACTCGAACACGTTGCGTATCCACGACATCCAGCAAGCGAACAGCGATACCAAACTCACTAACGTATCTGACAGTGTGGTAAGTTTACGTGGGTCTTAGATCCTAGAATTTTAAGTTTCTTTATTTGTGCCTGAAAAGGGAAGTCATAATGGTGTTGTTCGGTAGCAGACGGCGACTCCAGTGGTGGAGGCGGAGCTGGAGGAGCAGTACTCGCGCGGGCCGAGCGTGCTGGAGCGCGACGTGGCCGTGAGCGCCGCGCCCGCGCCGCTCGTGGCCTTCAGCTGGCACCCCGCGCACGAGGGACGCCTGCTGGCTGTCTGCGCCACAGGTGAGTGCGGCTGCAAAGGTCTATCATATCGGGATCACTCCGGTGGTGGAGGCGGAGCTGGAGGAGCAGTACTCGCGCGGGCCGAGCGTGCTGGAGCGCGACGTGGCCGTGAGCGCCGCGCCCGCGCCGCTCGTGGCCTTCAGCTGGCACCCCGCGCACGAGGGACGCCTGCTGGCTGTCTGCGCCACAGGTGAGTGCGGCTGCAAAGGTCTATCATATCGGGATCACTCCGGTGGTGGAGGCGGAGCTGGAGGAGCAGTACTCGCGCGGGCCGAGCGTGCTGGAGCGCGACGTGGCCGTGAGCGCCGCGCCCGCGCCGCTCGTGGCCTTCAGCTGGCACCCCGCGCACGAGGGACGCCTGCTGGCTGTCTGCGCCACAGGTGAGTGCGGCTGCAAAGGTCTATCATATCGGGATCACTCCGGTGGTGGAGGCGGAGCTGGAGGAGCAGTACTCGCGCGGGCCGAGCGTGCTGGAGCGCGACGTGGCCGTGAGCGCCGCGCCCGCGCCGCTCGTGGCCTTCAGCTGGCACCCCGCGCACGAGGGACGCCTGCTGGCTGTCTGCGCCACAGGTGAGTGCGGCTGCAAAGGTCTATCATATCGGGATCACTCCGGTGGTGGAGGCGGAGCTGGAGGAGCAGTACTCGCGCGGGCCGAGCGTGCTGGAGCGCGACGTGGCCGTGAGCGCCGCGCCCGCGCCGCTCGTGGCCTTCAGCTGGCACCCCGCGCACGAGGGACGCCTGCTGGCTGTCTGCGCCACAGGTGAGTGCGGCTGCAAAGGTCTATCATATCGGGATCACTCCGGTGGTGGAGGCGGAGCTGGAGGAGCAGTACTCGCGCGGGCCGAGCGTGCTGGAGCGCGACGTGGCCGTGAGCGCCGCGCCCGCGCCGCTCGTGGCCTTCAGCTGGCACCCCGCGCACGAGGGACGCCTGCTGGCTGTCTGCGCCACAGGTGAGTGCGGCTGCAAAGGTCTATCATATCGGGATCACTCCGGTGGTGGAGGCGGAGCTGGAGGAGCAGTACTCGCGCGGGCCGAGCGTGCTGGAGCGCGACGTGGCCGTGAGCGCCGCGCCCGCGCCGCTCGTGGCCTTCAGCTGGCACCCCGCGCACGAGGGACGCCTGCTGGCTGTCTGCGCCACAGGTGAGTGCGGCTGCAAAGGTCTATCATATCGGGATCACTCCGGTGGTGGAGGCGGAGCTGGAGGAGCAGTACTCGCGCGGGCCGAGCGTGCTGGAGCGCGACGTGGCCGTGAGCGCCGCGCCCGCGCCGCTCGTGGCCTTCAGCTGGCACCCCGCGCACGAGGGACGCCTGCTGGCTGTCTGCGCCACAGGTGAGTGCGGCTGCAAAGGTCTATCATATCGGGATCACTCCGGTGGTGGAGGCGGAGCTGGAGGAGCAGTACTCGCGCGGGCCGAGCGTGCTGGAGCGCGACGTGGCCGTGAGCGCCGCGCCCGCGCCGCTCGTGGCCTTCAGCTGGCACCCCGCGCACGAGGGACGCCTGCTGGCTGTCTGCGCCACAGGTGAGTGCGGCTGCAAAGGTCTATCATATCGGGATCACTCCGGTGGTGGAGGCGGAGCTGGAGGAGCAGTACTCGCGCGGGCCGAGCGTGCTGGAGCGCGACGTGGCCGTGAGCGCCGCGCCCGCGCCGCTCGTGGCCTTCAGCTGGCACCCCGCGCACGAGGGACGCCTGCTGGCTGTCTGCGCCACAGGTGAGTGCGGCTGCAAAGGTCTATCATATCGGGATCACTCCGGTGGTGGAGGCGGAGCTGGAGGAGCAGTACTCGCGCGGGCCGAGCGTGCTGGAGCGCGACGTGGCCGTGAGCGCCGCGCCCGCGCCGCTCGTGGCCTTCAGCTGGCACCCCGCGCACGAGGGACGCCTGCTGGCTGTCTGCGCCACAGGTGAGTGCGGCTGCAAAGGTCTATCATATCGGGATCACTCCGGTGGTGGAGGCGGAGCTGGAGGAGCAGTACTCGCGCGGGCCGAGCGTGCTGGAGCGCGACGTGGCCGTGAGCGCCGCGCCCGCGCCGCTCGTGGCCTTCAGCTGGCACCCCGCGCACGAGGGACGCCTGCTGGCTGTCTGCGCCACAGGTGAGTGCGGCTGCAAAGGTCTATCATATCGGGATCACTTCATATCAGCCAACATTGCTGTTAGCAAAGGTAAATATTACCTATAAGTTAATAGATTTTTCGGTTTTATCGAAAGCTTTTTGCTCGTTACTTTAGCCATGTGAGACTGCCCAGCAGTGAATAGTTTAGGAACTGGGTCGCGAAAAACGAGATAAGACATTCTCTTGGCCTCGCCTCCATGATACCGATTGACGCGTAATTTCTCACGCCATATACCATATGTTCCATAATTTAATCCATAATTGTCCCTTGCAATGGAATTTTTCCTGGGTACATGTTAACTGGTCCCCACCAGGAGCGCTGGTGGACTACACGGTGTGCGAGCGCGTGACGGTCTCGTGGGGCGGCGGCGGGCTGGTGTGGGCGGGCGGCGGCGGCCAGCTACGACTCCTCAGGGACGACTTCTACGCCGCCGTCAACGACATCTCCTACATCATGAAGAAGCGCGCGCAGACTGACTATGGACTCAAGGTACGGAACAACTATCGGACAAGCTACGCTGATCAAGAGACTTCTACGTATAATTACTTAAAAAAAAATTGTATGTTGCAGCCAGACTTATGGCAAAATGCAGACTTGGCAGACGACGACTCTCTCAGTGGACTTTGGCATTTTCTAGCTCTCAGCAAATCTCTTGTTGAAGATGGTAAGACCTGTTGTATGATTATGCTTCTCATATATCATGTGTTTTCCCAGTAATGCATGATGTGTGTGTGCAGGCTGCATCCGCAACAGTCCGTGGAAGCACCCGGGCGTGCGCACGGTGCTGCGCTCGGTGGGCGACGGCGGCTACCGCTCCGAGATCGTGCCCTCGCTGCTGCCCGACCTGCCCAACCGCAGGGTCACCATATACAGGTAGCCTAGCAGTCAATATGGCGACTCATTTTACATTTATAATTCAAATGGCCGTATCATTTTTTGGTTATCTTATAATTATTGTGGTATAGTTCAAACTATATTTGTTAAGACATAAATTATTTACTAAGGTGTATTTTATTCGGGTTAGTCGTCATAACTAGTAATTGATATAAATGTCTGTGTGAAGTGTGTGTACAGTGCGCGTGTGTTGTGCAGGAGCGCGGAGCGCACGCGCGGGCTGCAGCTGTGCGGCTGGGGCTGGGGCTGGGAGAACGCGCTGGCGGGCGTGGAGCGCGCCGAGGCCGAGGGCACGCCGTGCCGCGCCGCCGCGCTGGCCGCCTTCCAGCTGCGCGTGCGCACGGCGCTGGACGTGCTGGCGCGCGCGCAGCAGCCCGTGCTGCGCGTGGTGGCGCTGGCGCTGGCGGGGCTGAGCGACGAGCGGCTGTGGCGGGAGGCGCTGGCGGGCGCGGCCGCCGCGCTGCCCGACCCCTACCTGCGCGCGCTGCTGCGCTTCCTGGCCGCGTCGGCGCCCGCGCACCCGCACCACCACCCGCCGCCGCCGCACCACCCCGACCTGGCCGCCGTGCTCAACGAGACCGACATGCGCCTGGAGGACCGCGTGGCCTTCGCCTGCATCTTCCTGTCCGACGCCAAGCTGCACGACTACATCCGCCAGACCTGCGACACGCTGCTCGACCAGGGCGACCTCTCCGGGATCCTGCTCACTGGTCAGTCTCGCGTCATCACCTCCGCCCTACCTGTCTAACCGTGCCTATTAGCTGACCGTAGGATATACAGGCTGCCACTATATTCTCCGCGAGTTTGTTGAGTGACCTCGATGTGTGTGGCAGGCATGAGTCCGGAGGGCATCTCGCTGCTGCAGCGGTGGGTGGAGAGCACGGGCGACGTGCAGTCAGCCGCGCTGCTGGCCGCGCGCTGCGCCACGCCCGAGCTGCTGCGGGACCCGCGCGTGCTCAACTGGCTCGACAGGTAACATGCATAGCACGACCAACACCTAACCAGATCGGAACTACTTCAATAGCCTACCCGGAACGACAGTTTTAGCCGACTTCTACCGACTATTGTAGCTCCGTCTGCTTATCACCGAAAATCGGGTGGGATCCAAAAATTATAGTTTACCTTTATCATTCAATGGAATGTGTCCAGTCGCTTCGATTTTAATTTAATGTACATGAAGTGACTACCATTCTGATCTCAACCTAAATACTAAACATGGATACAGACAACCTTGTGTATTATGAGATCTGGAAGAACCAAACAAGAAGACATGAGCGAATCTTTGCCTGCCTCATATTCGGTAGAATTGATACAGATTACAATTAATCAACTGACTAATATGCACTTACTGGCAGCTTGCCAATATAAAGCTAATGTACAATCGGGGACATCTTCGCCTTATCACCTTACCGTCGAGAAACGGTTTTCGTCGCTTGCGCTCTTTCTAACGCTAGCGACACGCGGCGACGCCCCCTTATTTCTGATTTGTGTTTTAATATAGTACCTATAATTGCCAGTGTCATTGTAAAAGTTGACACTGCACGAGTGAAACAATATATCGTATGTAATGTTCGTTGTTGTCGTCACTAAATACTACGAATGTTTTGACGACTTACGTATTATGTTTCTCTTATGCACATATTTTCATAAAAATTATGTAAACTATAAATGCTAGAATATTAAGATGATTTTTTTTATTCAATTTTCAGTATATTTGCAAAAATAATAATAATAGAGTAACGAAAAAAGCTAGCTTTACCGACAGTTATGTGTTTACACATAAGTATGTAATTTATCGTTATTCTTACTCGGAAATCAAGGAACTGTTAGGTTTATTGCTCATGTCTCATAATAAGTTTCTAGATTTATTTTTTTAAACGTCTTGACAGATTTCGACATTTTTCTATTATTTCGATGGGTGATTAAAACGAAATTGACGATTTTTTACTTCATCTGTTGAGTGCGTTTTCTAAATCTGTTTTTATAAATGACTGATCTGCGACCGTAGGTTGTGGGTTTGATTCCCACCTAGGACAATTTTTTTTTTGATGAGCACAATCATTTGTTCTGTGCCTGGGGTATTTTATCAGTAAAATGTATTAGAAATATAATAATATGAGGATATTTATCAGTTTTCTGGTAACCATAAAACAAGCTCTGCTTACTTTGGTATTAGATTGCTGTGTGTAAGTTGTCACAGGATATTATCATTATGTTATAGTATTATTATAGATACTATGTCTTTTTTTTATTTATGTAATTTGTTGCACAATGTTATGTTTAAATGTAATTTGGGTTGAGAAAATATGAATTATTATTAAAAACTAGTCGGGATTTTTATGTTTTTTTATATTTTGTTTACTTTATAGTAAAATTGCATCAATACCTACCTTTAAATGTTATTATTAGTTGCTTTGTTTAAGTTAATTTATGTAGGATGCATAATGCATTTTACTACTACTAAAATACTAATTAGATGTAAACTTAAAATGTCTAAATAGTAGTTTAATACTATTTACTTACTAAAATCACCGTTTATACTACAGTTTAGAGTTTTTAAGCTCAATAAACCCAGTATCTGAACCTTACCACCTTTCCCTGTGTGTAGCAGGAATTCTTTTCAATGGAGTCTGGAGTGTAAATTTAGTTGTGCCTTTAATTGTGATAGCAATATTTTATAAGTATGCGTCTACACCTAGGACACTTGTAACAAGGAGTAAACGCGCAACAAGGAGACGATGCTGGTCGGTCAACGACTGGCTCCATGAACTTCAGCATGTTTTTTTAGAAGTAAGGAATAAACAAAATAAAACAAATTAGATACTTCAAAATATATTTTTATTAATAAGATTATTAATAATATAAACATAATGAGAGCTACCGTTATTACGCTCACGTGTTGATGCCTCTAGCATAGTTCAGAAAATGACAAAAATAACTTATAATTAAAGATTCACCGCGCTTGTCGCGTTGTGTTGTTTTTTACAGTCGGTTCTGAGTTTCGAAGTTCTCGTACTAGACAAATAACTCGGTTTAACTGATAAGTTGTATTTACTATGATGTTATGTTAGTAAGATGTAGGATATATTGTGGAAATAATATTTAAAGAAATAATTTAATAATTATTTTGTAGATAACTCATTTTGATTAAAGTAAAACTGAATAATAACCGGTATTTAATTAATTGGTAAATCTCGATCTTCCATCTTTCATAAAAAACCTTGAATGAGTGGTTCTAACAATACAATGGCAATCTTGGCGGTGCAATTAGCAACCACTTAGCATCTAATGAAGCTTACAGTCAATTACAAGTAGGAATATTATATCTATCTTATTAAAATTAAGTTTATAAGAATAAAAAAAAACTTGTGAGGTGTCAAGGGACACCCGGATGGAACGAAGTTACTTTCGATTAATTAGTGAAGTAATTATAATTTATATTTTTTTTTAAGTTATAATAAATAAAACAAAAAATTAACAAATATAATGTAACATAAACTTAATCAGTAGGCTCAATTTTAGTAATGGTATTATAACTGAAGTAGGAAACAATGTTTGGGATTCTATTTTATTTAAATGTCTTGAAAAATCTGGATCAATGGTAGTATTATATTTTGTTGTTGATTCTGCTGGATTTAATTAATAATAAATTTTATTTAGTAAATAATAAATTTAATTAAATTGATATTAATAATTTTATTAGGGTATTTTTTTTTGTATTTTTTTTTATTTTAAATTATTAATTATATTTAATTAAATTAAAATAATAATTTCATAATTAATAAAATTATTATTAATTAAATTAGATAAATAATTTTATAATTAATTAAATTAGACGAATAATTTTATAATTAATTAAATTTGAAAAAGCTGTCTAGAACTATAAAGATTATAATTATAAGAATGACTGAAAAAACGTGTTCGTGTTTAACGCATTGCTTGTAATTATAACACATACACAAAAAAAACCGCCGTTATCTGGCGGCTCCTTTCGCCCCTCGGTGATCGACGCATAGTTTTTGACAACGCGCCGTGTCGCGCCAAATGCCAAACCACGGTATAGCTTATTCGTAAATCACAGGTTTCAAGAAAAATACAATTACATAATTAATGACGGTCCTTTATCCAGTCAATAAATATTATTTATTAGGCTTACGTCATAAACAAATTCTTATAACAATAAAAAAATTACACTTCGTAGTAGTAATAGTAGGTAGCTATTTTACTGAATCCATAATATTTATTTAAATTTCTTTCTAATTCATGTTTAACAGAGTTTTACAAAAATCTAAAGGGAAGTCGGGCATGCATTTTCTAACTGCCGGGCCAAAAGACGGTTATAATCGAATAAAAAAACATACCTTATGTCAACTAGATATTCTACTTCAATGGTTTGACAACCAAAATAATACTTATTATTTTAGTGTCGGTCTAACTATCAGAAAAAGACAAACAAAAGGTATATTTCTATTCTTTTCTAACGCATGGCGTGCGCGCAGGATAGAGAGAGTTGCATTTTGTGCAATACATTACAGTTCTTGAGTACACTTTAACGATAACAATAAGCTGTCGCGAGCAAAACTGAACTGTTTGACAATGAGTTTAAGGTTCATAATAAGATGTTACTGTTTTTTTTTTGTTTCTCATAGAGTTTTTGTAGCTTTTATTCTACACCCGGCGTCCGTTTAGTGTGTTAATGTTAAAATACTATAGTAGGTATATGTATAGTAGTAGTATATATTATATTAACAATGCCAACCAATTTTCCAATGTCTCGCATTATACTCATATTTATATCTTTAGAGGTTAATAAGAAGATTATCGGTGGAACTTATAACACTACTTTAAACCGTCCGGGGCTGAAAATATACCACGAATGACTTTTTTAAACATAATAAAACTGCTAAGAATTATGCTACTATTATATTAAATATCCTCATCAGAATCAACGTCCCAATTTAATGATAGAAAGTTAAAATAATTGTTACAAGAAAGTTTTGAAAACATCTAGCAAACAAGTAAAAGGGTCGGAGTCGAGGGAGGTCAGAGTAAAAGGGTCGCCTTCTCAGGTTCTCAGCCTCCGCTATCAGTCTTCTTCGTAGATGACAAAGTAACCATGTCGTCGCTTCCCGCGGGCAGTTATTTAGTCTTCCATCCTCTTACTGTCGTCTTATCCACAGCCTTACTGTAAGAGCGCTGCAAACAAAATGTTTAAACAATTAATCCATATGTAATAAAATTCTAGTAAGTTTACAAAAACAACCGAAGACTGTAAACACAAATAGATTTCGAAGAATCAGACAAGTTGGGTTCGAACTCGAGACTGAAGTTATAACGGGTAATATCAACCTACTAGACTATCGCTACTCTCTGCTAATTTGGTCATCTATGTATTACCTACATCGCTCATCCGTGGTCTAAATCACCTACACGATTATAAAAAATTCTCTCTCAAAAATTAAAACGTTTATTTTTTTAATCTGCTCCAATAAAAAAATGTTTATTAGCGCGAGCTTGTTTATTAATACATTTTGCGGTGGCTACCAGTGGCTAACTTTGATGAAAATACTTGACCTAACCAAAAACAAACAAAATATATTTTTTTCAATCCAGTATTTATGATTTTATTTGAAATCATTTGGTCATAATAACTAACATGCGCTTTGCGAAAACAAGTACCCGAAAGCTCTGGTTTATGACTCTTTTGTTAAAAGTGAGCCGACTAGTTTTTTATCTATAGCAGTGGAATTCTATTGTTATAGCTCCGGCCAAACCGGCCGACTTTGCTACTTATTGTTTCATTTTTTAAATTAAAATTAACACGTTTATTTAATTACTCTTTTAAAGGTAGATCTGTTATTATAATAACCGTAAAAATGAAATGTTATTGAAAAAAAAACACCTAACAAAACACTATTATAAAAAGATTATTATTTAAAAAAATGTGTATACCCTAAACAAGAATATAGCCGAACTATCTATTTAACTATAACTTTTTCTATTTAACATATCACTCGTTTGGTATGGTTACATAAATTCCAACAAAAGTATGAATGAAAATGCACTGATTTACATCATACAGAGCATAAATGAAGCTTTAGTTCCTTTTAAAAGTATGTGTGACGTGTAATATAAGGAAGTTTGAATAAAAAAAAACTAGAATTGGCCACAAAGATCACTTTAAAATAATACACGCTTAATAGTTAAGATGTTAAAACATGAGACTAGTGTCAGATGACTCACGCAATCAATTATAATTATCAATTCTAAAAACATCCCTACTTAGCATCACAACAGGCATTTTTACACATTTGTGTTAAACACATTATTAAAATGTCACCGTGAATAACACTGAATAAATCTGTTTTCATGTTTAGTGCAATAATAATTAGTATCTAAAACAATTTTGACCGACTAGAATTAAGTGTTATGTAGTTCACGTTAATCTTTTTTCTTTCTATCCCACTACTTTGCAGACTCTTTATCTATCTGGTTTTAGGCTGACTTATAAACACATAATGCTTAAAATATAATTAAAATGTTAATACTTACAAATATTCTCAGGTCACTCGCAATTTGACTAATAAATTTGTTCGCTCTTCGATCGTCAATTTTAGATATCACACAAACAAAATAAAAGTCCGGTATACACGCGCGAGTATTCGTAAACAGTAGTCAAAGTCACGGAGAAAACAGCGAACGTCAACAATGAACAAACAGTGAGATGCGACTGACGTCCACAAAAATAGTCAAAGCATATATTTCCATCTCGTTACTGCAATGTCCTAATTGGTCAACGTCCCAGGAGGGCGGAGCTTCCGTGCCAGTCGCCTGCGTCGAACGTCAAACGAAATCTTCTAAAAAGTGATAAGGCTTCGTTGTCCCCGATTGTACAGACACACTTATTGTTTCCTGTGAACATAGTGGTTGATTTCGCTCGCTTTGGTATGTGGTAGCGTGGCCGAGCGGTCTAAGGCGCTGGTTTAAGGCACCAGTCTCTTCGGAGGCGTGGGTTCGAATCCCACCGCTGCCAATACTTTTTTACTAGAACATTGTTATTCTACTTACCAAGATAATTACTTGTATTGTGGTAAAATCGACCACTATTATAACTTTTAATACAAGATTATTTTAAATTTCATAATGAAAGGCTACTCTGGAAATGTTGTGTATATTTATTTAAAAAAAAAAGACTTCAGCTTTGATACAATAGCTTATCTTGATTGATAAACATATTTTGTTCTTTAAATATAAAAGTAAGCTCCATAGATATTAATTCGCTTAATTTGCTTTTAACTTATGCCAATAACTTCAGTCTCTGCTAGTTAATTTGATTTTGTCACGTTTTATCTAATTGATGTTATGCATGTTGAAATTATAAGAAATGTCAGTGAAAAGAGTAAAATATATCTGGCAGCGGTGGGATTCGAACCCACGCCTCCGAAGAGACTGGTGCCTTAAACCAGCGCCTTAGACCGCTCGGCCACGCTACCCTTGGGAACTTACCTTGTATTCTTCGATAAGACTCAAAATGTACAAAAGATCATAACATCATAGAACAATCAATAATGTCACTAAATTAATAAATATGAGAAAAGCTGAACTAAAACAAAGTATATCAGTTCAAGGATCGGTTTCCTAAGCAAATGGATGAATGGAAACGATTCCCCACATTATATAGGACCCTGAGGCAAGAAGAAATTAAATAAATATTTTACTGGATATTCTTCATTTGGGTTGTGTATTCAGCTGAATCCGGTAAGACTGGAAGCCGACCCCGACATAGTTTGTTAAAGAGCTAGGTAGATGATGATGGATATTCTTTATTTCTCCTTACAAAATTAATAAACGCATCAAAATTAGATAAGTGCAACATACATTGCAGGTCGTAGACGTAGCTATGTATAGTTTGACTTGCCCTAGGGTCAGATAGATAAAGAAAAAAAAAATCGCTTCTCAGTATGTTTATTTATGAAGAATTTGTAGTGATCTGAATTTACGGGCATGCTTCTAAGGGTAGCGTGGCCGAGCGGTCTAAGGCGCTGGTTTAAGGCACCAGTCTCTTCGGAGGCGTGGGTTCGAATCCCACCGCTGCCAGATACTCTTTTGTTATTAGCTACATTCATCTTGTGTTGGGATAGGTAGACTATTTAAATTGTTGTGCCAATTGGTGGCATTTCTACTTAAACGTATATCAACTTTATGCGTGTATAATTACGGTTAATTTTAAACTGACTTGTATAGTTCAATAAGTCTTAATAATATGAATTTGTAGCGCAAATTGAACCTCATTTGTAAGCATTACCTACGGTTGCTTTTTTTTTTTAAACTCGTTTTTAAGGCATATAAATTGCAAACGCAGTAGTGTGTGTTTAACGGGGTTTATTTTGTGCCTCGATTTTTTTTTTTTATCTAATTCGCGTTGTGCTGTGCTGTGTGTAGTTACCGCGAGCTGCTGGACGGCTGGCAGCTGTGGTGGGCGCGGTGCGCGCTGGACACGTGGGTGATGGCGGGCGCGGGCGGGGAGTGGGGCGCGGCGGGCGGGGGCGGGGTGCCGCGGCATGTGTGCGTGGCCTGCACCTACTGCGGCAAGTCCGTGGCCGCGCCCCCCGGACATGCTAGACCGAGGGTCGCCTTCGCCAGGCTGCCGCCGCCCGCCGCCAAGATGAAGGTAACACACCCTAACTATTATTATAACTATGTATAATTCTACCACTAAGACAATGCGCTCCTGACCCTGACAGTCGGTTTTGCATTGTATGGAAATCATTCCATGTAACCTGGTATAATGACATAGAACAACGGACCAATAAGTCATAATAATAATGTAATTATAATCCAGCCTATAAACGTCCCACTGCTGGGCACAGGCCTCTTCCTATATAGAGAAGTCACGAGCATTGATCACCACGCTTGCTCTTTGCGGGTTGGTGATTTCAGAGCCCAAAATTTGGAATCCAGGTTTCCTTATGATGTTTTTCTTCACCGTCTGTCAGAAGTGTCTTAGAATAATTAAGGAAGTACATATAACTTTTGAAAAGTTGCATTAGTACTTGCCTGGGTTCGAACCTGTAATCTCGTGCATACAAATCCGTTCATTGAACCGCTAGGCCACCACGACTACTAAAGTATATATATAAAGTAAATAAGTGATAGTAATTTATTTTAATAATGAATATTTTTGATTATTGTTTTCAACTGTATAATAATAATATGATAATTGGTATTTGTATCGTTAGCAAATCTCGTCGTGCCCCAACTGTCGCAAGCCGCTCCCGCGCTGCGGCGTGTGCTCGCTGCACGTGGGCACGGGGGCGGGCGCGGGGGGCGCGGGCGCGGCGGCGGCGGGCGCGGCCTTCTCCGCCTGGTTCAGCTGGTGCGTGGCCTGCAGGCACGGGGGGCACGCTCAGCATCTCATCAACTGGTTCAAGTCAGTATACCTCACAACACTCACAAAACAAAATACCTTGTTAAAATTTTGTACGCAAGACGCCTTTCCCTTTTAATCTGAATATTTTGTATTTTGATTGACGATAAAACAAAAGGAAAAATTAGTAATTAAAATGTTTTTATTTCTTGTAAATCAAAAAAAGGCGCTTAAGAAACGATACGTTATAGTCTACTGACTCTAGTTGCAGAATTTCAAAGTGTCATTCCTAAGGAAAAGAGCCGGCAAGAAACTCTATGACCAAGTGACCTTTTCAGTCATTACACACACACACAATAATACCTACTTGTCACCATGCACGAATGTGTCTTTAACAAACTCAATCTAACCATTTCTGTACCGTAGGGAGCACACGGAGTGCCCGGTGAGCTCGTGCAACTGTCACTGCGCGACACTGGACCCGCCCGACCGGCCCGCGCCGCTGTAGCGCGCTACTCAACCAAGCGTTGTTATTGTATATACCTACCTCTTACGTAGCTGCAGGTAGGACTGATCAACAATTATGTACTATTTTTACTCAATAATCATAATCATACGACTTGTTTTTGTTTCTAAAATTTAGTTGGCATTTTATGTTGTAAAATTAATAACTTGCCAAAATTATTGGATATTGGGCTCCGACACATAACTGCTAATTCGCATCACATCGCAAATATCTGTGAGCTCGTGTTTCATTTAGAACTTTATTTAACTAGAAGTACTTGCGATTCGGCGTCACATTTCATCGCAGTTTACTGTGGGAGCCAAAATGTAATAGTGTAATTTTCATTCTAGTCGATGTACACTTACCGTAAAAGACAGAGGGCGCCACTGTTATCCCTTATGAATATGTTATATTTGTCAAATGTGTATTGTCGTACAACAATATTCTGTAAAAAGATCTTTCAATAATACATCAAAAATCCTTTTTTAATAAAAGTCTGTATATTTTGCTAATAATGTTTGACACTTTTTAAATAAACATCTATCGAACATAAATATTATTTTTAGAGTAGGTAATATCAAAAAAAGGTGATCAATACTCGCGCCTTTCTATACGGGAAGGGGTCTGTGCCCAGCCTTGGGACGTTTACAGGCTGGATTATTATGTTACTATCTACTATTTTTTTAAATATGGATTATTATTAATGAAAAAAAAAAACGCAGAAAGTTAACTAGAATTCTTCGTGTCTTTGTAAATGTATCGTTACTGTGACCGGGTGGTCTTATCCTATAGAGTAAGTGTTTGTGTTCATAGCTTAAGCCAGAGCTAATATGTCATATTTTTATACTTAGCTGTAAGAAATGGGTTATTTTTGTACACAGCATTAAGTGTATTTCTTTATAATTCGTACTTTAATATATTGTTGCATTTTATTTGCGGGTCCCACTTAATATAATAATGTTGGCTAACAGATAATTATATTCATAGACTGGTGCATAAGAAATGCAATATAAACATACAATTACATTGCATTCTGCTCATTATTGTACCGTTTAAGAGTAGTTCTCGAAACTTATTTAAGTTCACAAAACTATGTTTATTTTTTATTAAATTTTATATTACACAACAAAAGTTGTAAAATTACTCCCTTAGTTTGTTGGTTAATGGTAAATATTATAATTAATCAGATTATGAGAGCATACTGTGTTGTCATTTTCATATGTATCTTGAGTGTAGATACTTTAGCAATAAGGATGAACCGCTACCAATGACAAGAGTGCCTTTGTTTAAATATTTCCTGGAATCTGTCAATTGGTATATGTAAGGGATCTTATTTATGCAATGTCTCGTCGTTTTATAATGCCGTGGTAAAAGATATGGTTCAGTTCAATGATATTCTAATAAACAGATATATGTTATAAGCGTGCAATCGTGAAGACTCGAAAACGTCCTAATTGGGACGTATTGCCATTAACAACAACACTATTTGTCTCTTTTTTTCTTATGGGTTTTATCGCGCTATCTCTTTCGCTAGCTGCCGCTCTGCGCGGAACACTTTTTTCGATTGTTTCGTATGTGTATAACATATCTGTTTATTAAAATATCATTGGTTCAGTTCAATGTTTTGCAAAACATTTAAATAAAAATCTGGAGGTGATTGTAAAATGAAACAGAGGAATGAGTGAAAATAAAAATTCGTTTATATTTCCAAATATATATATAATATATATACATTTATTAAATAATCATTTCATCTTTATTCCAATTTAACAATAAAATTCTCAAAGACACAACATTTGTTTAACTCTGTTTATCGTACAAGGATCCCATCCCATAGGTACGTTGTATACACTCAGACAGCCGTCATACAAAAATATATCATTACAGGGATGCGGGGCACCGCAAGACAAGGTGTCGGCAATACCGAGGGTTCGTATTCAGCTAGTTAAATATACCTTCTCTTATAAACATTAATCTGACTGCGTAAACCTAACTCTCATATAAGTTTGCATCGCCTCGCGGACGATATAAAATTTTTTAAGATTCGATCACAAAGTGAAAATATTAAAATCAACACATGTACACAACATCGTCGAGTCCGCGCCGCGACTGCGGGGGCGGGCTCACATACAAATTCATTGTTTCAATAGTTACATTTAGACGTTTGTCCAAAAAATCTAATTCGTTTCATATTTAGTTATCACACGTTACAAAAAGTGGGAGCAGCGTCCAACAGCTACAAAGATACAGAATACAGAGCAGTCTGTAGGAAACACGAGACAGAGCGGCTCTAGCCACTGACAAACACCGCGCCGGTGTGGGACACAGATATACAAATACTTTATATCCACCATCAAAATTTACTTTAGTTTACAACAATAGATTTGCACAATTTCCATTATATACACATTGAATAAATACTTTTTGTAACATCAGAATTTGAAACAATCTTTGGTATAGTAGGTCGCGTGGGACGGGCCGACGCGAGCCGACGGCCGCCGGGCTCCCTCCGACTACACCCTTAAAGCTTTCAAACGTAGACACACCGAGGCTCGGCCACGCACAGGTTCGAAGAACTAACCGCTAACTACCGGAACCGGAATGTTGAAGTGTGGGCTCGCCACGCCGCTCACTTGGCGTCGTCCTGCTCCATGGGCTCGGCGGGCGGCGGCTGCATGGACAGCGTGGCCATGGCCTGGCACGTGTCGGCCGCGTCGCGCTCGCTCTGCAGGCGCGGGCGGGCGCCGGCCGCGTCCAGCGCCGGCCCCAGCTGCGGGGGCGAGCGGCGCAGGCTGGCCCAGTGCGGCGCGTGCACGGCCAGCGTGGCCCTGAGCGCGGCCACGGCGGCGGGGTGCGGCGCGCGCGCCAGCTCGGCCAGCGCCGGCGCCGCGCCGCGCTCGCCCAGCAGCGCGCGCACGCACTCCTGCGCGCAGTCGCACATGGCGGGCAGGTCGTAGCCGCCCTCCAGCGCCAGCACCAGCTTGCCGCCCGCCAGCTGCTGCAGCTCGCGCGTCATGTGCGCGAAGCACGCCGCCGACACCTCGTACCCGCCCAGCGGCGCGGGGTGCCCGGCCGCCGCGTCGAACCCGCACGACACCAGCACGATCTCGGGGTCGTACTCCTGACACACACATGTTGCCGTTAGCTCTCACGATGTTAAATAAATAAATATGGACAACATGACACACATTACTCTGAACCCAAATTAAGTAGCTAAAAAACTTGTATTATGGACTTCAGAAACAACAAAGGTACCACAAGCACCCAAACCCTAAACGATGTAGAAACATGTTTTTTACAACATTGTTCCGTCCAGGAATCGAACCCGGGACCACAGAGCAAGCGACACCTTGAAAGCCAGTGAGTACGCCACTCGGCCGCGGAGGTCGTACTGTATGGAGTGGTGCAGGCGCTCACCTTGGCGATGGGCATGATGACGGTGCGGAAGGCGGCGAGGTACTCGGCGTCGGCGAGCGGCGGAGCGGGGCCCCCGCCCCAGGCCACGTTGACGGTGAAGCCGAGGCCGGGGCCCGCGCCCGCCTCCGTGGCCGCGCCCGTGCCCGGGAAGAAGTTGCCGTCGTCGTGCCGGTGGATGCTCATGTACAGCACGTGCGGGTCGTTGTAGAAGATCTGCTGCGTGCCGTTGCCGTGATGCACGTCCTACAGGAAAAGTTTATGTGAAAATATTTATAAAAGGTGTTAAGAAAACTCTGCCCAATCCTTCGATCCTATATCGAATTCGAAATATAGAAAATATAGAAATGAATTAAAAAAAAAATAGACAAATATGTTTTTATTAAATCAAGAGAAGTGATTCGGACGTTGCGGGTACCACTAAAGGATCATATTATATGCTAAGTGTGTACATACCCAGTCGACGATGAGTATCCTCTGCAGGTGGTGTCGTGTGTGCAGGATGCGCGCGGCCACGGCCACGGAGTTGAAGAAGCAGAAGCCCATCGCCTGGTTGGGCTCCGCGTGGTGACCCGGTGGTCGGACTACAGCGAACCTATAACAACATATATTTCATGTTGTAGTTAAAACAGTTCAGATTTTTGGATTTCTTCACAATTATTTATTTCATTGGACTATTTTGGGATGACTATTAATTAACATTTTGTTATTCGAAGCACAATAAATGCGGACAACATCACATACATTGCTCTGAACCCAAAGTAAGTAGCTATTAAGCACTTGTGTTATGGTGTCCAGAAACAACAAAGGTACCACAAACACCCAGACTCGAGACAATATAGAAAAGTGACTTCTACATTGACCCGTCCGGGGATCGAATCCGGGACCTCAGAGCTAGCGACACCTTGAAAACCGGTGCGTACGCCACTCGACCACGGAGGTCGTCAAATTCGTTATTATTTTTTTACATTCGGAAGGTTGGTATTGGAAAAAATAGGCTGCTTTTGTTATAAGGTAAAATTTTGGGTAACATTTAGTACTCAATGTCTTAGTGCTTACCCATTGCGCAGGTCGCCCTTAGCGGTCCTGACGGCGAGGTCGAGCACGGCCCCGGCCGCCGCTCGGGCCGCGGCCGGCGTGTGCGCGTCGGACCAGGCGGTGTCGGAGTCCACGCCCAGCCCGCCGCACGCCAGCCGCACCAGCTGCCGCACGCCCGCCGCGCCCGCCGCGCCCGCCTCGCGCGCGCGCCCGCCGAACACCGCCACGTGCGACTCCGTGTGCACTGACTGTACAACACAACACACACACATTATAATATGCACTCCACAATCATTTACACAACTATTACGTCAAGGTTTACAAAAAAAAAATACTATTTTATTCAAAATACACATGAATAGAGAATCTCCTCTTTTACAAATAGCTATAGCGCCCACCGTGGTCCGGGTGCGTCGGCGCGTGCGCTCCACATGCACAGCTGCACCAGGGGAACATCGTACCTGTAGCTCCTCGAAGGTGGCCTTCCTGGGCCGGGTCCGCTCGGCGCGCGCGACCAGGCCGGTCTCGCACAGGCGCGCCCACACCGACTGCAGCCGCCCGCCGTGCTCCGGGTGCGTCGGCGCGTGCGCTCCACATGCACAGCTGCACCAGGGGAACATCGTACCTGTAGCTCCTCGAAGGTGGCCTTCCTGGGCCGGGTCCGCTCGGCGCGCGCGACCAGGCCGGTCTCGCACAGGCGCGCCCACACCGACTGCAGCCGCCCGCCGTGCTCCGGGTGCGTCGGCGCGTGCGCTCCACATGCACAGCTGCACCAGGGGAACATCGTACCTGTAGCTCCTCGAAGGTGGCCTTCCTGGGCCGGGTCCGCTCGGCGCGCGCGACCAGGCCGGTCTCGCACAGGCGCGCCCACACCGACTGCAGCCGCCCGCCGTGCTCCGGGTGCGTCGGCGCGTGCGCTCCACATGCACAGCTGCACCAGGGGAACATCGTACCTGTAGCTCCTCGAAGGTGGCCTTCCTGGGCCGGGTCCGCTCGGCGCGCGCGACCAGGCCGGTCTCGCACAGGCGCGCCCACACCGACTGCAGCCGCCCGCCGTGCTCCGGGTGCGTCGGCGCGTGCGCTCCACATGCACAGCTGCACCAGGGGAACATCGTACCTGTAGCTCCTCGAAGGTGGCCTTCCTGGGCCGGGTCCGCTCGGCGCGCGCGACCAGGCCGGTCTCGCACAGGCGCGCCCACACCGACTGCAGCCGCCCGCCGTGCTCCGGGTGCGTCGGCGCGTGCGCTCCACATGCACAGCTGCACCAGGGGAACATCGTACCTGTAGCTCCTCGAAGGTGGCCTTCCTGGGCCGGGTCCGCTCGGCGCGCGCGACCAGGCCGGTCTCGCACAGGCGCGCCCACACCGACTGCAGCCGCCCGCCGTGCTCCGGGTGCGTCGGCGCGTGCGCTCCACATGCACAACTGCACCAGGGAGAATATTCATTATTTACTGCCATTTACTCAGATTAGTAGTGTAGATAAAGCACAAAACACAATTTATAATAAAGAAATTGTTTCAAGGATTTGTACTGGGAAAAACTAACATTGCTTAAGCATGGGTGGCTGACAAAATTAAGTGCCGACCTAGTCTATTGGATCTCGTGGAAATACTGGGAAGAAGTCTATGTCCAGCAGTTTATCGACGGTGATGACTATGAAGTAAACATTAGCGAGTAGCAACGTACCCGTGTTTGAGCATGAGTGCGTCGTAGGCGAGCCCTGTGGCGGGGGCCCTGGCGCCCACTAGCGGCGAGGATAGAGCGCGCGCCAGCGGGGCCGGCTCGCACGCCGCGCCCGGTACAACGCTGGTTGCTGGGGGTAAAACGCCGCCGGGCGCGGGTGCTGCTGGTGCGCGCCGCGCTGTGAGGTCGATCACCTCGCCCTCCTCTTCGCGGAGTTGGGCAGCGGCAGCGTCGTGCGCGCGAGTCAATACCTGTGTATTTAATAACAAACATTAAAATATTATTTGTGCCATAGTATATCAATTTATCAACTATTTAAGCAAAAAATGCTTTCCACTAAATTGTATTTTGTAACGCGAATAAAGATAAAAGTTACTTGGAAAGCACTGAAGAAATTTTGTAAAAAAATGATCAGTCAAAATAACACATATAACTTTTCAAAGAAAAAAAAGTGAAAGTTCGTACCGTTTTCCGTATCTGATCGCGCAGGTAGTGGTGCGCGGTGGGCGGCGCGAGCGCGGGGTCGCCGAGCGGCAGCGGCGCGGAGTGCGTGCGGCCGAGCGGGCGCTTGCTGAGGCGCGCCGGCCCCGCCCAGCCCTCCGCCTCGCACACGGGCGCCAGCGGGGCGGCGGGCGGCGCGGGCGGCGGCGGCTGCAGGCGCGCGCCCGCCGCGTGCGGCCGGCCCAGGCTGATGTTGGGCATGGAGGGCGACGAGAACAGCAGCTCCGCCGCGCGCGGGCAGCCCTCCTCCTCCTCGCGGATGGGCGCGGTGGCCCCGCCCCCGCCCGCGCCGCCCGGGGGCGAGCCGCGCGGGGAACTGCCGTCGCAGTCTGGGCAACACAAAACTCAGCTATAAGGCAGCCTATGACCGACACCACGAATGCCACTGGAAAAGTAGGACTCAACGTAATTTTTTAACATTTTTAATTTTGTATTTAGCTTGTAGGAGTTGAAAAGACTTTTAAAAGCTTCTAAGTCCTGTCACTTTTAGAAACACTAGCTTCAGCAATGAAGTGCGCACAAATAATTGCACAGGTGTATAAAATAAAATAGTATAAGTTGTTTAGTAACAAAACTCATCAAAATGCAAGTAAACCATCATTATACATGTATGTGCATAACTCACTGCGATGCTTGATGCGCGTCTTGCTGGGCCGGCGCGCGAGCGGCGAGGCGCGGCGCTCGCCCACGCGCGCGCGCAGCCGCACCTTCAGCATGTTGGGCTCCGACGCTGCAACGGTTAGTGCACGCGCATGCTTAACGGGTTAGGACTCACACACATCGAGGTTACACTCAAAACTGAGCAAAATCTTTTAAGTCGATCGTTTAAATCGCAACTTACAACAACATTTACAACTTCTGAGTTGGTTTTCGACAACATTGGTTAATTTCAAAATAACATAAGTTTGAAAGGCTTCGTTCACACAACACGGATGCATCACATAGGGCCACGTAACATGTGTGACGTACCTGTCTTGCGGAGCGGGTAGTCGGGCGAGGGCTGCGGGGGCGCGGCGTTCAGCGCCAGCGGCAGCGGCGCCGGCAACCGGTACGGGTGGGTGGCCGCTGAGCCCGTCGACGTTATTGACTCGCCCGACGATGATTTTACTATACCCCTGTAGATAAATAGACGAAGAAATGTGTAAGTTTATTAAAAAAAATAAGTTATTGGAACATTAAGTTGCAAAGTTTTCAATTCCAACTCACCAATTTCTATATGATGATCCAGGTACTGTTCCATTTGCACTGGCTTGTTTCTTTTTAAGGAATTGCTGCAACAACAAAGCGCATGATATTATAAACAGTTCCTACTTGCCACCACGCATGTGTCTGAGGTGTAGCATGGCGTGCGGTTACCTGCAGCTTCTGCTTGACCTCTGTGGAGGCGTTGGCGCTGTGCTCGTGCTTGTCCTTCTTGCGCAGCAGCTCCTGGCGCTCGTGGCGCTCGCGCGCCTCCCGCGCCTCCAGCGCCTCGCGCGCCTCGCGCCGCGCCGCCTCCTCCATGGCCTTCTGCTGTTCCCACAACTGGAACGTTACTCATGCCGTTATTCGTGCTTCCCAAGCCCTCTAACAGGGCACACCTTAACGTATTCATTGCAACTTACAGCACGGTCAATCTAGATCACTTATAATTATATTTTCCATTAACATTTACAAAAAAGTTATATTATTTGGATCACCTTCCATTTATAATTTGTATTAATCTTTCCAAATTGACCAAGCTGTAGGTAGTATATATCGTAAAGATCATAATCCAGACTTATAAATTTTTTTTCTTTAAAAGAAATAGTAAGTTGAGATTGGACTTGATCTTGACAATTTCTTGGTATGATTGTGTTCATGTAATTTTTCCTATAATGGACAGTACTATACTTTAAAAACCAATTATTGAAAGCATTGAAAGCAAGAATTTGGAAAACTACTTGTTTGTTTATTTATAAGACTTAGTTCTCAGAATTTATTTCTATTCTCAACAATAATAAATGAAGATGCATATTAATAATTATGTTAATTAGAATTACATCATAATATATGATAACAATGTTTACTGTTTCTGATGCACGGCTCGTTAGCGTGGCGATGGCGCATAAAACCGAATCATTTAATTAAGCAGACGATATTAAATAATTACACTGCTATCTAGAATGCGTCTCGCGATGATTTATTGATAAGCGACGATTATATTCGAAGGCATGTTTATTTATGTGGCTGCGTTTTTATCGTCTCTGAACTCTTTAATAGAGCTGCACACGAACCTGTTTTCTTAATTATGACAAACGTTGTTTAACACTTTCGATATGAAATAAAATCCTAAGTTTGGTGACAGTTTGAACAAAAGTTAGAGAGTTTTTGTACTATTGCGATTAGGAATAAAAAAAAAAACAAATAGATTTAAATGCTCGGGAACACAACAATTCGACTCAAACCTTTCAAAAAGTTTTACTTTATGATCATATCACATTTATACCTTCACATAACTATTTAACGTTACATCAGAATCTTATAAATCCGTATGACTAACACCCTAGTTTTGTCAATCTTGTTGATTATAAAGATTCACGAAATCATTGAGCAGTGAGTAAGAGCACGCGTGATGCGTCATGCGTCGGATGGCATTCCGGAGCTAGTTCCGATGCGGAGACATCATCAGAACGTCGCCCACATTCCAAGCCCAAATAACTGTGATTACATCGTTTGCCAATGTTATCATCTGTATTATTGACATTCTTTTGCACTATTTCGCTTGTAATTAGGACATCGTTATTTACTACAAAATGAGAGGATTATTTCCGCTAAATTTTATATTCGGTATAGATAAGACGTATATTAAGAGTTTATTATTATAGATTTGAATTGTATAAAGCTATTAATTTATCAAAATTTGAAGGTGACCGCAGATTAGGACACACCCAAATATAAATATCAAAATTTGCAGTTTTTAAAACCGCAAGAGTCCTTTCGAAATTATGGAATAAATAACTTTCAAGAGTAAATTAATAAATCCGTATTAATGCTCACTTACTTAACAGAAGATTATCTTTTAAATTAACGAATATTATGGCTTCAAACACTACACGACACCATCTCAAGCTGTACCAAACTCTTAACTCGTCAAAAATTGGTGAGCGGTGAGGCGGAGGTTAATGCAATTACACCAGGAACGTAATTACTTGTAGTTGTGCCCCATTCATGCCTATTAATATCAGAGCTGCCATGTACAGAAACACATCCACATTCCAAACACGATTTTGGACACTTGTTTAATCATTTTGTTTGAAAAACTACTGGGGAATATAACTTTGGGAGTAATGCATCTGGGAGAAACGACCTAGCTCGATCCATCCATTGTAAAAATGCATCCAATCGTTTCAAATTTGGGTGCCAATATCAGATGAGAAATCTCGTTTAAAATTTTGGCAAAAAACATGACAGTGCGAATCAATCACCGACAAGCGAGCAGCGATCAAAATAAAGTAATTATATCCGATCACGATTCGGCGACAACCGGTCCGAGCCGGGTCGTGTGACCACTCCACCATATTGTAATCTGAGACCTTATAAAAACGCCATTTCTATACATTTTTATGAGTTTATTAGGACTATTTATAAACATGATGTGTGTGTGAGGATTTCATTAATCGTTCAATCACGTTTGTGTAAAAAATGTTTTATAGTTGTATAAATCAAATTGGTAAATGTTTTCTGAGAAATCATGAGTAAGTACTGTCCATATAGGAAGAATCCAGGAGCGCAATCCTAAGACTAACTATGTTGTATAATATAAAGTCGTGTTTCGTATTTACCTGCAACATATTTACCTTCAAATGGTGCATGAGCTGCTGCTCGTGCTCCTGCGCCAGCTGCTGGCGCTGCTGCTGGAAGTGCTGCAGCAGGATCTCTTGCTGCAGCTGCTGCTGCTTCTTCAACTGCAACAGGCATCCACTCGCTCAGTACACTCAATACTGCGGGACTCGCAGGGATCAATGATCGGTTAGTACTCTATTAGGCGAGGCAGGCAATCAATCACTTATGATTTTTAATCTGATGATAGGATTCGTAGAACTAAGGAATTATTGGAATTTTATCTAATTTGTTTCCAAACCAATAACAGTTTTATGTTTCTTATTGGTCATAAATGTATAAGATAGAGGATGAGATGTTAATTAGAAGGCGACTCTTGTCTCGATAGCCTGTTCATCTTACATTTTCTAATTATTTACATATTTCATAATCCAAAGTATATATTTATCGATTTATTGAATCACATTCCTTGTAGAATCTGAATTGCTATATGTATTTCAATAGATATATGGTTGAATCAATCGTCAGGTATTAGCGTTGATAATAGTAATCAGCTCATCCTAAGCACCGATGTATGTTATTGCTGGAATAATTTGAAAATTAGCCAAAACGTGTGTCATATTCAACGAATTCATTACTAGAATTGTTTCACTTTGCGGAAATATTCGCATCATCGTTATTTAAGCTACGCTTTGAGCATCACATCCAAACGTTTGTCGCAATTTTGATGTATTTTATGAAATATGTGTTGATGTTTATTTTCAGACAATATTAGGAGATGAAAAGCGTATAGCTTCGGTGAATTAATTATCAAAGCATTGATCATGAATGTTTTTAAATAATTAAGTGATACCATGAGATTAAGTGCCTTCAAGTTTATAAGCAGACTACAAATTTATTGCATATTTTTTGGCAACTTTTCAAAGTGTATCGTTTGGACAAAATTTGGACATGTTCGTTGAATGCAACACAAGACTTGACTGAACACAATATTATTGTAATTTTAACTCACTTGCATCAGGAAACTACTCTCTAATGTCTGTTTCGCCCGCTCAGCAATATGGTTCTTTCTTGGATTCTGATTCTGACAACGAGAGATGAAATACATGTAGGACTACAGTCGCACTCGACCGCGGGGAGGACTCGCCCAGCCGCACGGGCGCTACGGCGCGGCGGCGTTACACGTGGACACAACATACGCTGCGATCATGGCAAGTCACTTAACAGTTATAAGTGGAATAATTGAACGATCACATTTCTTTTACGTTACTATCACAATTTCTGATTAGAGACTTTACACTGTTAAATGGCAAAACAATGATCGCATCATATTGAAGTTTCTTGGTTGACAAAAGATACGTAACACCAGAGTTCTCAAGGCTAGATAATATTCGGAAGCGCCCGATTTACGAAAAAATACATCAAAAAGCACACCGAGGTGCGCGTGCGCGTATTTCTAGCAACGCGTGCATTATTTTTGTTAGATGGGGAAAAATGGCGGGTGGTTGGAATGCGCCGTGAATAGACTGCGCGAACGGATGTTTTGCGCAGGCGCGTGGGCGAGCACGAACACTGGCGTAGTTCACGGGGGCCCGGGCTGCGGGGACACTCTTCCCATGGATTACCAGGTCAGAAAGTATTGGCCACGGGTCAAGGGCATCCCTAACTATGAAGGAAACACCAAGTCTGGTAAACGACATCACTGATTGTACCGGTTGTCCCTACAAATTAATCATATCGTATCGATATTCAAATTACATAAGAATTTGCATATATTTCTTACAAACATTAGGTACCTGAGTATTTATAAGTAAGTAAGTAGAATAACAGCTGTATTACGTAACAAGCGGCCACATCTACATATACTCGGTGCAATCCTGTTTGATAGGACGCGAGTTTCGCGACAACAACTTAGCCGACTGCATAACAACTAACTAGTTTACTCGAAACACTTAGGCTTATTACCTTTACCTATTCATGCCCAATGTTTATTTAAAAATACTCGATGTTTTAGACAAAAGAAGTTATTTAAAGAATGCATGAAACATGTTGCTTACCTATGTCGATAACGAAATAGAAAAATATAAAACATCATACTGCTATGTATGTTTATGATCCAAATTACTTTGTAATAGCCTATAACTAATTAAGTTTTAATTTTAGAGCAGGATATCCACATTCTAAAATATACCTATGATTAGAAGTCAACGGACTTCCTCTAGAGAATATGAACAAAATATAAAGCATGGCAGAAAGGGGCCGCTAATAATTTCATACCTAAATTTAATCTGTATAATACGCATAAAATGATAACATATGCAGACGTGCTGCACACATACACAATACGAATATACGCGATATTAATAGTGCGCGCGCGCCGGTCTCGGTATAAATATCGCGTAAAAATAATATGTATGTGGCGAGCGTTCGCTGTATTTCGGGAAAAGGTCACGGTAATCTGCGGCCGAAGCTCTTTTATTATTTATTTATCTACTTTGTGTAGACTCTCCTTACGTGTCTCGTACTGAGACTTAGCGTGGGTCGGAAAAAGGTTCGTCAAACTTATGTTTGCAAAATTATACCCTTAAGTAATCAGGGATTTACCTACTTTACCATATTCTGCATACTACATAATGTTGCTCTACTCAAGTTGGACATCTCAGCTGAAATGTTTAAGTACAGTTCTGTGACTTGTTACAAAAAAATATATACCGAGTCAAACAAGGATGGAAAAAGCCCACTCTTAATACATATTATAATTGGCAATCATGACTTCCTATAAATATCTTGAAAGAGAAATGTTGAATATATCTAGCGATAATATCTCGACATAAAGAATTCAAGTTATATATAGCTCTGACATTTGTACACATCAACATATCAGCGCGAAATGATTCGTATATCCGACAGCTAAATATAAGACAGATGCGTTTTACATCGCAATCTGTATGTAATGTTTACGACTATTTATTTCTTTACGAGAGAATGTCGTCGTGACAGAGAATGGTCAACAGGATTCTTTTGCCGTGCCTCTCTAGCTATTGACGAGTATTAGAAAGGTCTATCCATTATATTGGATCTCAGTATAGTTGGTATTTACCACAAGTTTCACGAGGAAGTCATTTAAATTATTTTCATTATCCTATAACGATGTTTTTATGAAGCTAAGAGTAAAGCTTTATGAGTAACCAAACATAAAGTAGAACAAAATCGGATCATTAAAAATAAACGTAATTACGAATACAGGATTAAGATGTGGCTACTTGCATGTAGACATAAAAGATAATAAAGATGGTACAACCAGAAATTATAAAGAGGAACATATATATTGTAAAACAGAGTTCTTCAAATAAAGTAGGAATGATGGTAGTGGAAAAAGCCCAGGTTGAGATATTCAGATATTCTCGACATATTTGCAATAGAAGAAAAAAATATTTGGTATAAAAGAGCGGAAGGTATTTCTTGCCCAGCAGTTCATAAAAGGGAATAAAATAATAAGAACATAATGACCGAAAACTCAAAAAAACTCAAATTCAAATAGCTATTGTCTCATTCTGTCAGTCACTTTAAGGCTTAGGATAGCGGGAAATAGACTGAATAACATCTAAGTCTTTTTGAGTATTCGGGAGATATAGAGTAGTATTGTAGTTACTGTTGGTGGTGCTAACCTGCATGATCTGGTGGTGGAAGCTGGTGTCAGCGAGCGGCAGGCGCGGCGCGTGCGGCGGGGACGGCGTGTGCTGCGGCGAGCCGTCCGCGCCGCCGCCGCTCTCGTGCGCCATCTCTGCTGAAGACAAAGGTAAGGTTAGGTCAACTGCGTGTAGACACAAAATATAGGATTACATTTTAATTAAAAGGTTAGGAGACGTAAAGCCTTGTCATGTCTCGTGGAAGTTTATATGTTTTTATATGCTATCTAAGCGTCAAACTTATATTTCAGTGGGAATGTAAGTCAATGGCATGTTCTTATTTCAGAGCATTAGATTTTTTTTGATATCTCCTCAAAAATAGCCTGAAAGAAGAAAAGCTACCTTTTTGCGAAGCTGTACTGGTAAAAATTGTAATGTATGTAATGTATACTATCTGAAGATTGATATTTATCTGCCCAAATTAACCTAAACATGCACGTGTATTTTTGTATAAGGCTCTAGAGGCATGTTACAACCTGTGGGCCTCCTTCGCGAACGGTAGTTAACAGATACATAAGTATAACGGTTTAAAGTAACAAATTGTTATGAAACGAGCCAACCTCGTGCTTCCTATGAATACTAATATTCAAATGTTCAAAACGGTAATAAAACTCCACTCAGCGTCGTAAACATATAAAAACCGCGGCAATCATTCTTATTGAAACCGGTTTTACTAACGATATCACGAGACTAAAGTTATCGCTCAAACATTTCGCAAGACAACCCAAACTTTGGGAAAGGCACATCCGTAAACATTTCCGATTTAATAACAACCTATGTTATGTGTTTTCAATAATATATCATGTTTTAGAAATAATCATTATACCACAAAATCAATCGGAAGTTTTCCAGATGATGGCCTAACCTCCTAGTGCCACGTAAGATGTAATATATTTTTGTAAAGATATAATGTGTTATGCAAATTATAAAGGTTAATGGTACGGTTATAGACCAAAACATTTCCACAGCAACACGATCTAACAATGACATAGTTTAGGAAAAGTTCCGCATCTATAAACACTGTACCTGCAAAATAATTACAAGTTTCAAAGCACACAGCACTGTAAACACACCAACTAAATAAGGTTAGCGACACACGAGGTTCGTTCGGCAGGATATTGGTATGCACGTCTGCACTCAGCCGTGCGTTCGCGCCCTTATGCCTGTGACCTAAATAGCCTAGGCCAGGTGGGTCGGGGGATGCACTAGTATTCGAGGAATATGTGTGTATTGCGATGTGAGGCTGAGTGGAGTTCGACCTCGTTACTCGGTGTCCTGTATTTGTTGCTCTTGTTTACATGGCAGCTTGTTTCAGGGGTGAAGAGGACTTTATTTGTGCTAGTTAAATGTTTACAAGGTCGATGTTTGTAGAAAATTATGTGATACCTACTTCCTTATAGATTTATTTATAGATGACAATTGTGTTATTATTAAATTATTTTAATTATGATGAAATATGTGCCACAAAACTCCCCATCAGAGCTTTGTAAGATACTATGAATTTTCAGGTTCTTATTAGGAATATGAGTGTATGAGACAGCAAGTTCCTTAAACTATTTTACCTAATACCTGCGCCCAATACACGACACTTAGCTATAGTGTATCTGCAATAGTATCGACCAGCTCCAGGACTGCATACTGCAGCCGCTGGTCCCGAGCGGCCTCTACCGCGCCAATGTAGGTCGTCGGGGGATTGCGGCGAAGCCTGCGGGGGTACAGTGGGGGGGGGGGGGGGTGACTAGGTGTGACAGGCTATTTCTGGCTCCGAGTATATTTAGCCGAGCGAGTCTCCCGGGACCTCTAGGGTCCGAGCTTGGAGGTCACAATTGGCTTAATTAATAGCTTAGTGAAGATGCGCGTGAAAGGTTAACTTATATTTAGAAGCACCTTGGGAACATTCTGTTTTGATTCGGTAACTTTACGAACAAATTATGTCAAAGAATAAATTGAGTTACAACATTTTTAAGTTAATTAGTAGAGTATTTTAGCTGATGTTTCCGGTATTATTATTAGACTAAGGTCGTTTAAAGCGCTCAACAAAAATCTCATTAAAAACTTTTTGACTTTAATTATATTTTGGTTTTATGTTTGAATAATATTAAAGTATTTTTATTAAAAAATTACAAAACAAACTAAGTGAGCATTTGTAGTTACCATCAGTCGAATCTTTTAGACATACAGCCCTCTACCTTGCGTCACATTTTCCGAACAATATAATGAGTAACTATAAACAAACACGTGTGAAGCCTTCTCCAATAACATAATATAAACAAAGCAATAAACTACAATTGTGTTTTGTTTATAGAATTTATAACATAACAATAATCTAATCTACTTCAGTGACATAACTATAGATAATAGTCCATAAGCTGTGGGTCACAGATATATCCGTCTCGCAAACTTTAAGGCTTGCATTAGATAACCATACCCACTTGTTTTTCTAGCAAAGCAAAAGTTGTTTTCGTCTTAAGATGAAAATTTTCCATAGCTGTAGGCGGAGGTACGGATGTAGTGTTATATAAAAGGCCGCAAAATATGGTTTGGGATATCAATATCATCATCTGCCGAGCCTTTTCCCAACTATGTTGGGGTCTGCCGCCAGTCTTACCGGATTCAGCTGAATACCGTATTTGACATGGAGCGACTGCCTGTCTGACTTCCACTACCGATATTGCTGGGGTTGACAAAATTGACTTCATCATCATCATCACTCCATGCGCTCAAATAAAATGCTAGAGAACAAAAAATACTTGGAGAAAAAATGATCTAGCAAAATATATTTTAGTCCTCAATTAATGCAGTTCCAGAGTATTTATATCAGGCTATAACATAGAGTGGCCCAGTCCCGTCCGTCGCCATGTATTATGCACGGCGCTCCACATCGCGGAGTCTTCAGCGGAGACATCTAAGTGGGACGCGTCCGGTGCCGCAGCCTCCGCATATATTTAGAACTTATTTTAAAATACTATTTGTGTCGATAGAATAATTAATTGGACGTTGCATCAACCTCTTTTAATTTATTATGTTCGGATTTAAATAAAACTATTTTTATTTTTACTTACTTATATACGTTATTAAAATGTTAAATAAATTATCAAAATATACCTATATATTTCTCATTTTATCCTATTGAAATAAAATTCGTAGCTTGCTACAAAAACTTGACAATCTACGGGAGTTGTTATCGTACTACGAGCGCGGAGCGGGACGCCCGCTACAGACGTAGCACTTTCTACGCTACGCCTGTCTACGCGCTAGACTAGCGTAGACGGTGTAAAGTTTTAACAACCTCTGAAAGGTGCTGAGTACAGGGTCGTCTCAAGTTGGTGGCAGAATTATAAGGTTTAACGTTCTTCTTTGAAATTATACAACACACGAGAGTATTACTTTCAGAGTAAACACTAAAATTGAAACAACGAACCGGAACGATTCGCTACCTTTATTAATTTATTATTTTTGTTCCCTTGCTCGACACGAACATAAAGGAAACTATACAAAACAGGACACAATACATACAACAAAGAAATTCTTGAAATCATAATTATATTGTTACATGGAAATATTTTGCTCGTCACCACAAAAAGTATAATAAGTGTGTACTCCAAAAATACACTCACTTTGAGGTTGTTCAACTGCGCACGCGCTTTCGCTCTAAATAAATTTAATGACGCCTTATTTATTGCAAATTATATTCCGTAGAAGTTTGTGTGAATAATAGTTCATTATTATTATTTAGTAATCTGTGGTTGTTATTCACTGCGAGCCTCGTTTGAGAAGGCTTCGTATCCGGCTCGCGGGCGACTGCGACTTTGACTAGACCTTGGCCAAACCTCAATAAGTCATTTACAAACCACAGAGTATAATAATGACAGAAGTACAACAGAGCTAGATCAACAAAGCAGCCCCCCTCCCGCCGCCTCCCCCGCGCTCCCTGCTCCCCCCGCCGCCTATATTTAGAACAGCCGGCAACGCGCCGCGCGACAAGTGAAGGACGCGCCCCGCCCGCGCCTCTGTAGCGCCGTCCTTGTCGCACTCGACCACCACAATGCTTGAGGAAACGAGAACAAGCACAATACACAGCGAAATTATTGAGTTTTAAAAATAGAACATACACGCGAGCTACGAAACGTGACACAGTCGAATTATTTTATCAGTTCGCGGAAATCAGTTTGTGTACAGCATAGCGCGGCACGCGACGCCGCCCGCTGCCGCCGCCCGCTGCCGCCGCCGCGCTCTGCAATGCATCACAACATTGTACACATCGGGTCGGTAATGCGTCCTCTTGTACTTACTAATACTCGTGGCATTCGGACACGTAATGCTAATTAGGTAAATGTATTGAGTAACTCGCCAACGTAAGAGACGTTTTTTACTGGGTTCATACATAAATATTACATAAATCATGTGTATGTCATTAGCCTATGCCTAATTGCCTATTCATTGTTTTTATTCCTCGTGTAGAACTGATACGACGCTGGCATATTTTTTGATTGTACTAAAATGAAACAATTAAAATGCAAATTTTAAATATTATTAATATTTAGTTTAGTCTACTACGCGAAATGTCCCCAGAAAATCAGTACCATTTCTTTATTCAAACTCTTTATTATCTAGTGAAGTTGTAATTTCGAATTGAGTAAATAATAACTGATTATTCTTAAGCATGTGTTAATCAACGAGCAACAGGTATTCAGGACTTTATTCACAATGTCTGGTCATATCAAAGACGTGTTGACGGAAATTGAAGCCACGTACCACATATTCCACATCTTGCTAAGTGATAGTAGACCAAAACGGTGCTCAAATGGCACTTACAATTTTAGAATACGGAAAATAGTATTACCTTCAAAAAATTAATTATTAAAAAAAAGACTTCGGTCCTCGTTGACCTCAACGCTTCAAATTTTGATTGCGATCAAAGCGTTGCGCAGCCGTCTCAAAGTTTTTGTTCTTCGTCAGCGAAGGGGGCAAAAACTCTGTTACACGTGGCTTTTTAACACGTGATACAACCGTTTACGAAGTATAATGGATGTAATTGCTTTTTAAAGCATGGTTACGTAAGTATTTGGAATAACATTTAAGTAAATTGAAATGATTACTTTAAATTTGTTTTAATTGTGGATGAGCAAGTTCCTGATATGATAAACATTACCACAACGAAGAAGGATGACATTTTTTTCACGAGAACTGGAAAGAACTAACCGATTTTGATATATGAGCTCCATAATCTCCTTAATAATAGCTTCTAACAACCCCATGAAATAGACAATACTCAGTACAACAAGAGCTCTGGCCACACAGTAAGTTGTACGGACAAGCGCGGCATCCTTGGATTGCCACATCGCCTGCTCCCGGCTCCTGACTCCTGGACGCAGCGCTCACCAAAAATAACTCACCATAAAAGCCAAGTGTTCACCCGTTCCACATTCAGAAGCGAACTCGATCTATTTCTGTATGTGTAAACAGTTTGTTTCAGTATGCGCAGGCGCAGCGTCCGCTGCTATTTTCAACCAGCTAAATGCAGCAGCCACCGGAAAGATTAGAAATGGATTTGAGTTTGGTGTCTTTATTGATGTTCGTTTTAGATTTAATGTTGGACGTGTGGCGGAGGTGCCTCGTGCTTGCCAAGTGGGAATCTATAACCGGTGTTATGACCGACTGTTTTGGTATAGGGAAAACCGTTTAATGTCCTCATGCGGACTAAACCTTTCTAGTTTTTAAAACACAAAATGCTAGGTAGGTATAGGCGAAAAATGTTTAATACATAATTAGTAAACAATAAACACTATTCCCCTCTTGGAACGTAGTGTGACTAATACGAGTATGTGTAAAATTATCGTACAACAAAGCAAAATAATTACATAAAAGAATTTGAAACAATTAATGCCAACATAAGGCATAAAGGATGCCTTTAGAACAGTGTCTGATATGGTGTAAGCACGAAAAAAACACACAGACTAAAAATATATGAATGTAAAAATAACGTCGCGGGAGAAACGTTTCGGGCGCGTACTCACGGCGGCGCGTTGCGTGCGTGCGCGACCCGTTCATTGATCACCGACTCTACTGTTTATGATGTACTAAACGCTTTTTGTGTGGTTCCTTACTACGACGGTATTTCCACCATCACTATTGGACAAGGTAAGGCTGATTGCTAAATCATTGAGGTTAGATGTCAAAATTCATTTATTGTTAAACGCTATAATTTCAAATGTAGGTAACCCGACATAATCATAGAATGATTAAATAAAAGGTAACTGCTCGTTACGTGAAAATGAAACTGACATTCAATAATGCAGCTTGACAAATGGTTTCTTTGCAATTTCATATAACTTCAGCCTTCCACCCATGGCACTCTAGACTGCTTCTGAGAAACATTAAAGATTCATGGGCTCTTGGCCTACATTGCTATCGATCTCGAGCCTGACACTTATTGGAAACCAATTAGAGGGAGTTCAGGGCGAAATGAAGCTATTAAAATATGAAAGATGCAAACATGAGTGACTGCGGCTGCTCGTACTTGTCGCTGAACTTAACCTTCATTATAAATAGATAAGTGCTGTCGATCGCTTTCTCGGAACTCCATTATCAAGTTCCCAAGAACTCTTAGTCATTTCACTTGGAATATCTACTTCTAGAATTTAATTTGTAAATGAGCCTTATGCTATTGTGGTAGAATATAAATTAGACTCATTTCCAGTTAAGAGAATCAATATTGGAAGAAAGAAAGTCGATCACAAGCATATAAATAAACTAGAATTTAAACATCTTTCAAAATAATAAACCAACATTTAAAGATTAAGTTTCAAATACTGAGTTAAAATTAATAACCGCGTTGCAATTTCCCACACAATAAAGTTTCGTATATTTCGGGGTTCGTATTAATTCTGGTTTCTGTGAACCGGCGCGAACTGCACGGAGCGTCCGGCCCAATTTTATAATAACTCGTCGATGTACGAATATATTATAACCACATACTCGCATACTCGCTCGGTTGCCTGCAGATTTCATATAAACTGAAAGCCGATGGATTAATAAGATACCAATAAAGGACTAAGCTTAACAACTTCTTGTTATGTCTAAAGATTTTATAGATTACACTTTTTTCACACTCTCAATTAATATTAATAGAAAACTTTAAATAAATGAATATCGTTTATCGTACTTTATGAAGTATGTAAATGTAGCCTTGATATAAGGCTTATTTATTATTCATCGATCATTGTATTCAAAATTGCATCAAACAGAAATAGAAAGTATTCAATATTTGATTCCGTTTTCGATACTAACTAATTCAACGAATGTAACTATTTTAGTAAGAGTGAGTACTAGGGTTGACGTCGGGAGAGGCTTCAAGTATAAACTTAAAGGATAAACGAATAAAATTTAGGTTTATTATTTGGTTTTAGGAGATAAACTACTGGCTGAAGTGATTACAATACTTTGAGGTAATTTAATATCGAATGACACTTGAATAAAATGCACCATATAGACATATAGTTATTAAAATAAAATCCTCAGCGCTTCATCGCGTCGCAGATCGCATGCCGATAAAAAAGCACTTAGTTTTATTGAACATTAACAGACTTTACTATTTTATCTATTTACGTCTAAAACAGACGAATATTATAATTGACACATGTGTAAAAATTAGGGGTTAGCCACATGTATGGAATAATCGCGGACTATCGAGCAGGCGCAGCGGGCAGGAGTGAATCACAGCTATACACCAGTATAATTACTACAAAGGCTAGTAACATTAACGATCTTATTGAGTCATGGGTGAATACTCTTTGTTTGGATGCATATTGCACTTCTTAACAAACTTGCGAACCATGTAAGAAAGAAATAGCGAAGAAAAATTGATAAAAAATATATTAGGTAGAACTAACCTTTTAAAGTAGATGTTTGACAACAAACAGTATTGCACTGCATTTAACACTGTATGTACATTTCAAACTCACATTAGAGTAGCGTGCATCGACAGCGACACGCTCACTCACTTCCCCACAGTAAACACACCCTGACACAGTTCACTTGTTTCAACCCTCTCATTCACTTGTCACTGAACAAGTCCCATTTTTTTTGTCAACCTGTCGAGACCTGTCCCCCATGCTAAACACAAATAGACTAGTAAATCTCCCCCGCTTGCTCTATAAACAGATGGGCGCATTCCGTACACGGCTATTTTTAGCTGCACTAATTCGGGAATCACCGACTCTTAGTGGGTTTTTTTAACATTAAGTTTTTATAGAAATCGGGTATGATTTGATCGAGTTCACTTTAGACAATTTTAAGTTATCTAATGAGGTGTTTACGAAATTAGCAATTGATAGCAACAAATTAGAATTTGATGTATTTGGGTCATCATGATTATAATGTGTATTTTCAAACTCAACTGCAATAAAAACACGTAGAATACATAATACAAACTACAACTTTTTATATCTTGCGTTATTTGATGAATTGAATGTGGTTATAAATTGAAAACCCCGAATTAACACTAAATGCCACAATTTATGCGCGAATTTACGTGTACATTATCATCAAATTGCTCAACATTAGTTGTGCAGACGCAATCAAACGCCTAACTAAAGTCTGTCCATCGAAGCTAGATTGCTACCAAAAATAATCCAGAGTTAACTCCAGCCATGGGGGGAGGGGGAGGGGAGGGCTCCTATGGTTATTTTAAACCAACAAAGAGTGGAACAAGATGGCTCAGAGGCACTAATAATAGCTCGGTCGATACTTTCCCACTACGTTTATTCCCAGACTTGGTTATACAAGGAGCTATTTCGGGCCCCGTATTGTTAGACGAACCAACAAATATAAAGTTTTTGTATTTCTTTAGCTTCATCGATTGGAGTTAATTTCGAAATAATAATGTTGACGCCTTTAACGTTCGTAACCTTGTGGGTACGTTTACATTTTTGCAAAAATAATTACGTGTTGTATTTAGTCACGTGCAAAGTTACCGACAACTTGCTAAACTAGCATTGTGAATAGGTAATTTTGAGTAGTTTCAAAAACTATGACTGTACGTAATTACCAAATGCTGTTTCCGTCTATGTTTGATATAACAGAGCTAATTACAAAACTGTCATGCAGACGATTTTTGCAGTGTTGACGGGTTCGCGAATACCGGGGCGTCCCATTTCCCATTAACATTCGACCGTGGGAAATAGGTTACGGCCGTTAACATTTTAGCGGAATGTCACGTCATTTTATGATATCCGGTACCATGGAACTGAGATCAAGTCGTATTTGATGGACTCAAGACTTTTGGAAAGAACTAGCTTTAGAATATATTATATTAGTATGACGTCAAGAACTGTATTTATTTGTTTATTTCGTCATAAGATACTTTATCTTTATCTAGCTATCATTGTAAGTCGTTACGGTCTGTGATTATAATACGCAAGTACCACACGACCTTAACCTAAACTATAACGGAAACCTGTTCAAACACAACATACAAACAGATTAACATAACGATCTAGTTAGTGTCGGTGCGTAATCATGAATATTTGTCCTCTTGACGAAGGGTCGGTTCGCCCTTCTAAAGATTTTTGAACTTATGTCATCTTAATGTTTGGTGATCAACTTAGATTATGTTCCCACTTATTTTAATAACATGTGGCTAAGGCAAAATTGTTTTGGGAATTAAGATTTTACAACCAATCATTTTTTACTAAAAATGGTTACAGCAAATGAATCTTTGGTTCATAGTATTCATTTACAAATTACAAAGGGGAACTATTCAAATCTTATTTATAGTTTTAAGACATCAAACACAAAATAATATCCCTAAATAAACAAAAAGTAGTAGAGCAATAACCACCCGACGATAGACAAATGTCTACCGCTTTCCATTTACAGAGGACTTGGATCTCTGCCTACTATCTGCACGTTTATAACCGTAAAGGTTATCGCGATTCAAATAAAAAATAAAACAAAAAGTAACCCATCTATATATAACCTATATATAAAGTTGCACGACTTCGGCGCGTGATTGAAGCCGCCGGCTAAAAATAGCCGCCGAGTTATAGCCGACGTATCGATGGAGTGCGAGGGCGAGCCAAACAAACAATCAAATGGATTTCAATATAAAAATGCTGTATAACCTAACACATTTATATGTATTGTATAGACACAGGCTGGTTACTTTTAGAACTGTTATTATTGACAGAGACGACATCAAACGTACATCGTGGAAAATTAACACATGTGAGGCTGAAGAAATGACGGAAGATGACGTCATCAAATTTATAAGTCAAATATTAATCTAAACCAGAACATTGTTAAGCAAGTAAACCCTGAACAAGCAACACATACTACATTGCGGATTATTTTCACTTATAAAACAGAATTAATTCAAAGCAAATACTAATTAATGACTTATTTACATATAAAACGTATTTCCGTACAATCAATGACGGATAAAGAAATAGCTTCATTGAAAAAACATATAGGAAAAATATCGTTCTAATTATAGAGGACAATGGATAAAACAAACGCTGCGAGTCGCGTCTGTATGTGAAGTAACTTGTAATGATGTGGTAAACTAATGAACTGCAGTACATGAGATATAGAGGGCAATAAATGTTAGACTTAAGAACTGATTTACCTAATTGTGATGTAGATAATGGGACATTAAGTCCTGAGATGATCCTAAACCATGCTGATATCTATTTATTAAGCCCGTCTTATCCCACTGCAGGGCAAAGGCCTCTCACTGCCTCTTCCACGCACTTCTGTCTTGAAGTAGGATAGGCGAAGATGCTGATACAGGAAAGGATAATCTTTGTGTGTGAAAAAATGACGCTCGGAAGACTATATAGGTACTAACAAAACATTTAATTATTTTAACTCATTCAGTATTGGCATAACGTTTCATCAATTTTTGCAAAACAATTTCAGCGAAGTAGTAGGAAAAAAAAACGTATCGACAAGAGACAAACTAGGAAATAGGAACTACATATAAATAGAAAAAGTGCTGAATCACTATCGAAACCTAAAAATAAAGCATATTCTTAACCTACCAAAATCGTGCCGTGTCACCGAGTGACCGACGGGGAATTGTGCGAAGCCGTGTTTATTTCTGTGACCGGAACCAACTTCAGAATAACTTTGAACTTAAAGTACAAGTACAAGGCAGACCTCAGAACAATCAGCCTTTGATGTATGACTTCCTTTTTACACAGTTTTTTTATAATTTTATGGATATTGTAGAATGTAGGTGTACGTTGAACTTTATCAAGGATTGTGAGTGGTGAACCCCTGAGAATTGTCAACAAGGCAGACGTTTAGAGTTTATTGTAAGGGGTGCTAGTATAATCTACATCACTTCTCTTACAATCTCATCTTTAATCAGTTTCATACTATTTCACTTGTTATTCCCAGCATCTTGCTTACATTTTCAGTATTTCTTATACCCTGTATGTGTACACGCGCCCGTATGTACAACACGAGCATGTCGCCAACTAGCACATAAAGTGCGGCGCTAAAGTTATTTATAACGAACATAATCCAAACAATGGTTGTTAGCTATTTTTACTTGTGATATTTACGAGAGTTTTCCTGTCAATGTTTGTATATTTATAGCGGCAATAGCGCGGCTATTTGTGTTTTATCACTGAATAACAACTGCGTTACGTTCGCGCTCGGCTTCCATTCTCGGCGGATATAGCTCAGCTCTATTGATTGCTCTGCGAAACGGTTACGTGTTTTTGTTTGTAATACTAATCTCTATTTTTCTAACTCCATCCTTTGTCTCAGTTTATTTCTGGTATATCTTCTATTCTTAATGTCATCTAGGTACATTGAAATGATTTGGTTTAAACTTAAAGGAATCTACTTATCTATACACAATATGACGATACCAGTACATGAAAATGTTGAGGGACAGGCATCAGGAACGAGTCTCTAAAACAATAAATATACTTAGCATAAATTTTGCGAAACGCGATCGTATTTTTTCAATGATTTCCACATTCTACAGTCTGTCTATATTACGTAGTTAAAAACACAATTCATTTTCGGACCTGCCCCATCCATCTTCGCCAGTATCAGAAAGATATCCTTTAACAAAAATAGCTTGACAAAACCGTGCGGTAATCAGTCACGGGTGGCGATAACACTCGTCCAATTCTATTTATACGCGAGTCAAACAGAGCGACACTGTCTACATCAAGCACAAGGAAAAAACTCACCGCACTGACCAAACTCATTATACATGACAAAACTACTAATGTTTGTCCTTTAAGCGATATTTTCCTCAAAGGGTGAAGCTGTTGCTTAATTGGTATTGGGTCAATTCAAGTTTATAATAACAGTTTAATTTTCCTACACAGTAAAGAAAGAAAACATTTGCCGTAGTGTCTGAAAATTGTGCTTTATGACCTACAACAAATGGCCTCTTGTGGAAAATATTGGGTAAACATGACAAGTATTGACTGCTCTTGAGTTCACTCGGGCCTGCCCCCAGAACAAGACGACCTTCTGTAGCCAGAAGACGATATCTTGATTCCGTATTTATTGCCAATAGTTTATTTAAAACCACTTCTTTGTATAAAACGATTTGTTTAAACTAAAAATACTCGCAGGCGGCGCATAATATTTGATTTTTATTACTTCTAGTCTGAGTTAACTTGTTGGAAACCAGTGTTGATTAGTTAGGTAGTAGGAGCTAGATATATGCGACTATTAGGAATATTACGCAATAGTTGGTAACTAGCGCATGCGTACAGCAAATGCTATAACAATAGCACAATTACAATAGTGCGTGCATATTTTGTTAACTCATGAAAATGTAAACAAAGCTAAGTAGGTTTGTTTAGTACAACTAAACTATTCTCATTTCTGGTCGCTACATTTTAATAGATGTTCTATTGCTAGATAATAGTAATAACATAGCCATACCGGTACTCTGACATATAAATAGATCTATACATATGCACAAACTTATAGTAATGTATGCAGGCAGGCGAGCGGCCGGTGTATAAATAGAGCCTCTTAGCTCACGTCACGTACAACCTGTATCCTAAGCATAACAACTTATAAAAACTTGCTCTTGATATGTTTTCTATTCTTAGTTTCGGGACATTGATTCGACCTCGCATGTTAGGGGTCGTTTCAATGTTAGGCTTGATTATGGAAAATGTTAAAATTAAATGAGCGTAATTATTACTGTTTGTTATGCAGTGAAGTTACAAGCGTTGTTATTTACATGCTACAAGTGGTTAAGCACTTCGCTAACTTGTCTAAAAATGGTATTATTTGTAGGGCCAGTGAACATGATATTTAAAGAAGAATTTTCGTCATACCTGTACCTTACAAAGGTAGGTTAAACAGGTTTACCAGGAAATATAAAAATATATGAGTATAGTAATTCCCCCGATACAATTTAAGTCGTGTTGTACCAGTCACAGCAATCACAACATTTTCCTTAAATGTATCATTGTATACGTTAATCAGAATTTTATAGAAATATAAACATGTCAGTAGGTACCAATCCTCACTGAAATGAACAAGTAGTGTTTCAATACTTTAGAGAAATTTTGACATTTTTATAATAATTTTGTGTCCCATATAATATAGCAACATGGTGTTATTTATAAAGATTTTTTAGTACAAAAAGTGGCGATAATTAAGTCACATAAACATGAGATAAATCTTAATAAACTTTTTGTTCGAATAATTTACGACGGTGTTATTTACTCAAAACTAAATATAGATAAAAGTTTAATACCAAAACAATTACAATGGAAAGTTTTATAAATACACAGTAACTTAGTCACTACACAACTTACGAGAATAATTATTATGTTCCAATCAAGAATTAGCTTCATGAATCTTAACAGAAGTCGCAACAAAGAATTCACAGTTCTTTTTAAGATTCGGAACGTTAACATAATAAAACAGTTACGGCCATATCCCGAGCAAACGTGTCACTACGCCACGCTCAAATTATTCAGCAGAGCACAGTCTAAAAATATCTCGGAAACAATATTGTTATCAGCAGTATGCCCATTGCCCATGTTGCTAGACAATGGTGTGGTATAAATAGAACACGTTATATGGACATGTTCAAATAATGGGTGTGGTGATTATATGGTTACGGTTTTTGTGGGTTATGGGAAATATCAATGACAAATATGTATTTTTTGTTTTTGTTGTTTGTTAGCATCTGAACTTTACTATGTGTTATGTATTATAAGATAATTTGACATTACTTTTTGTTGGTTGAGATCTTTGCAGTTAACCTGAGCGCAGGCTTTGGCTGCTTCACCGGACTTTTGGCGAAAACCTTAAGGCCTCAAGACAAGAAAAATTTGTAGTAGTATCTAAGTTAAGAGTGTCACGTTTGTCAACAGACTACATAATGTTACATTCATTTTTTGCAAACCATTTCATCCGTGTTGAGATAACCTAAATAAAAATCTAAGTATGACAATTGATAAAACGATCTGAAAATAGACTAATTACGTAGTTCACAGCAATGAACGCGGGCCTAATGATTGCATAACAGACAATATGATCGGAATAACTGCCGCTAATTACAGCGGCTGCGACACGATGCACAGAAACTAATGTACCGATATGGAGTGGGTTTGTTTTGTTTTTGTTACGTAGAGTGCGGGCTAAATGTTATCTATTTGTATAAGGTATTCAATACTGATATAAGTGTTGGATTTATGAATAGATAGGTACCGATACACTCAGTCATATTTATAGTAAAAACGTGAGGATTGGAATTAGATATAAACGTTTTTGATGAATCGGTTGAACTTTGTTTTGTTCAACAAGGAAGATTATGGCATTATTTATTCACAGACAAGTCTAAACATACTATCATTTTAATTAGATTCTGAAACAGTATTTCCAGTAATTGCGCCGTGCAGTAAATAGGTACCTATTAGACAAACACTCCCACTGCGAACCAAATGAAAATCTTCATCAGAGGAGATAACCCGTGATAACACACATAAATATTGTGAGTCACGCATATACAGCTTATCTACTTACTGCTATATATAGGAGCCGATTACGATATCTAATACACACCGATTGCTCCGGTTTCCTTGTCTCGACTCTTACCTGCAAAGAAACGATAAGATTAGTTATAGTTAATCTCGCAAAATACCCGGCAAATACCCATGATATGAGAGGAAAACGATTAAATACAAGGATTGATTGAGGAGTGCAACATAAGCATGAGTTGCTATATCTGTACCTAATATATATTAACTATCTCCGTGGTCGAGTGGCTTACGCACCGGTTTCAAGGTGTCGCTAGCTCTGAGGTCCCGGGTTCGATCCCCGGTCGGGTCAATGTAGAAATCAACTTTTCTACATTGCCTCGGGTCTGGGTGTTTGTGGTACCTTCGTTGTTTCTGAATTCCATAACACAAGTGCTTAATAGCTACTTACTTTGGGTTCAGAGCAATGTATGTGATGTTGTCCGCATTTATTTATTATTTATTTATTATAACTATCATGCTTAGGTAGCATATTGTAGCACAAGATTGATTGGAAATCAAAGTAAGGAGTGCTATTTGATGTTCTGGCTATTTGGATCCCTACTGGAGGTATCGACAGTCTGTATTTAGCCGGCAGACAGTTCGACAGCAGTGCAAGCGACGCCGGCGGCCGAGGACTGCGCGAATCGCACGCGTTCCTAGCGGCCGTTGTCGCAACTTCTATTTTCGCTTCTATAGGTACAAATAGGATTTCCGCGAGCAAGTTTTTTACATTCACGCTATTTTTACCGGCCGGTGTTGCCTCACACACCATGCCACTAGGGTTGATAACAGCGTGATTTTGTTCAAACTTTATAGCTGTCTATAAATAGCTGATAATGTGTTAGTTAAAATATCGCAGAGCAACAAAATCTGAACATTTTATTTTTGTAAACCATTATCCGCGTTTATGTGCGTTTATTTTAATATCTCAAGGAATTTATTTTGTAGTCCAATCGTTGAAATGTGAGTTCATTTACAGGGTCATGATGAAAATTGTAAAACTGAAATACAGCGTCTAGACGCGTACATTTTAAACACAAACGTTCTTTTCTTGGCAAGTGAACAGATGCCAATCAATTATCGTATTTGTGAATGACGTTTTCAACGCGAACACGTCATTAGTCGAAATATATGTACAAATCAGAGCACTATAGACGCGCCTCTTATTGTACCATAAAACAAAACACGGTTGGTTTTATGCAACGTTCATTTGTGTAAAAAGTATTGGACGGTTGACAACCCTGAAGCTTCTCTAAAATGAGCGTTGAAAGAGATATTGGTGCATAAGTGTGAGTGTCGGGTTGTGTTGTGATGCGGCGTGGTGTAGGCAGAGCGGGCGCGGCCCTGAACTTGTGGCGCGCACCTGTAATGTTACTTAATAGCGTCATCGATCCCGGCCGGGCCGCGCCGCCGCCTCCGCCTGACAGTGCGGCCGCCATCGCCACGAGCCAGCGATTTACATCCAATATGACATGAACTTGTACCATAGACATTGGAACTCGGCGGAATCGATAAAACTGTTCATATTTTATTTATGTGAATATGATAGGCGTTATTAACATATACATGATGTTTTCTTCATGTGAATAATTAAGTGATGATACATTTTAATCGGTAGGCTCGTGCGAATCACGTTTGGTTTACTAAACGTGTTTTGTAAATCGTTTTTAATTTAAGTTCAAAGTGCAACCGAGGGACCTTTACATAACATTTTTTATAAGGAAAGAACATAATCTTTACGTCGACGCTTTATGATTATGATGTTACTATCAAGCCGTCCGTAATTCGAGCACATGCGTTACTGTTGATATATCGTAGCACACAACTGGCGCATGCGCGTTGCCCGAGATGCGTTACTTTGGCAGATGTAAGCCGCGGCTGCGTCACCCATTGCAGAATGGCGTCAATCTGTATGAGTGAACCAGACTGCTCATACAAAAGTGGCCCGATTGACATATTTACTCATTTGCAAATGTCTAAATCATCCAAGTATCGTAGATGTAGCTAGGTACAACAAAATAGGGAAGGGAAGAAACTTTCCAAGCCACTACATAAATTTAATATTATCCACACCAAATCCTGTTACAATCTACACTCATGTATGTATCTCAATAATGTTTTCTTAATGTGTATTAGCATTATTTATTTATTGCCTTTGTGAATGGATTTCAATGTTATATGAAATACAAATCCATTACTCACACCTGTAGGCTACAACTAACAGTTAAGTTCACATTATTTATATTATCATTTAACTTTTATTTTTGTTATAACATGATTTCTTTGTTAAATTTAAGAAGTTAAAATCAGTCATTGGCTTGTAAAAGTATTTGCTGTAGTGTTAGTTATCTAATACAAAACTTCCTAAACGTGAGCTATTCATTTGTTTAGTCAACATAGTAAAATAACATTGTGTAATATTTGTATCCGAGACATTGACGGCTCCCTACGTAAGCATTACGAATAGGTGCTAAGTAAACAGGCAATGGTCGAAACATAGCGCATTGTTCGTGGTATAAACATCCGAAGTGGCTGGGAACAGTAAGTCCTTGATAAGCGGTGGTACCGAGAAGTGGGTGTGGGATGAGAAGCGTGGTCAGCTCCTGCTGATAACGCATCCGGCGAGGTCGTCGCCCTTCCGCTGATAACGGTCAGCTGGCAGCACGCCCCCCCCCCCTCTCCCTCCCCTGCCGCCCCCGCACCGGCTCCTCGCCCCCCGCGGCCAGCGGTGACATTGCCGGAGCATTTCTCAGTACGATGGCCATATTTACATCAATTATATAGAAACAAAAGCGTTTGTAGTGGCTTTGTTGATGTGTGAGCGTACTGAGCGTGTTCGGCATGATTGTGATAAATGAATTGTAATGTCACATCAGGACATTATTGCAATATGCAAAGATGACGCTGATTGGTTTGAACTTATTGCAAACTATCATAAGCAGTCTAAAATAAACACTACTTACTTGATAAGAAAGTAAAAGAACTTAAAAATTTCGCTCTAAAATTTTAAGTAGAGACACCAAACATTTGTTTATAATCTACAACATTACGCTAACAAATCCTGTTAGTTCAGCCACGACACTTGTCATAATTACATTTACAAACACGCCGTAAAGTACAAAAAAAAATGTTTGTAACTCGTACAAGTGTTTATTTCACACGAACTCATTAGAGGCAGTAGGATACCCGCAGGCGAAGTGTTCCGAGAAATACTTAGTGTTATGTTATGGTGTGTTGGAGCCGGGGACGCGGGAAATATACCAATATATTTGTAAATCACACTGGAATATGGAAATGTAACGTGGGAGCAGTTGCTACAAATCTCCTTCATTTTATTGAATAGAATGTAGGAGCATCCTACACCAAGCTGGCATGTTTTCTTGTTACAAAATGCGTTGTTTACTCATTTAATACATATTAAAGGCATTAAATCAGTCGTTATAAACAACCACAGTATAAGTCCTTCCGCATTCCTCATGTAACTTACAGCAGAATAATCGTTGCTTAATGTAATTATTTTATAGTTAAAACCGTCATATAATGGTGTAATACTCGTTAAAAAGTGCGATAAGATAAACGAGTTCTTCTTAAACCTCGAATCTATTATTAAATGAAAGCGACAACAATGGAAACTTAGGAGAGCTAGCAGACGTGAGGCAAGCTGGTCGCGGCGCGGTACGGCGGCTCGGGTGCGCGCGCGCCAGTGATTTTCCTACAATTAATGCACTCCGATACCCGTAGCACGGGAGTTTCCTTTGACACAGTTGTGTTGTTGAGCAACGCGAGCGTCTCGGCCTTCGAGGCTACATTCCACTCGCTGATAGGACGCATGTGCCTTGTTACCGAGCACAGGATAAGCACTGGAAACATTATCGTTCAAGATATCGACACTTTAACTAACATTTATAGAACTAAAGTAGTTCGTTAAGTGGTTACTTATAAATATGTTACGAATAGAACGTGTAAAGGATAAGTCGTGCAAGAAAACAGTCCACACAAATCAGACATAAAACTAGTTGCACTTAACAAGAAGAAATTACAGTAGACGTTGAAGAAACAACTCAATACATCAGCCAGATAGACAGCGCCTTCAGGGCATAAGCTTTACGAAAATGGACTCTATTTCTTGGTAATAAAGGTGGTGGTATGTGCGGCGGCACAAGACACTGAGTTAATTCACCGTACATAAACACAGAATTACAGCTAGCGCCGGGAACGCGGCAAGACGGACGCTTAAATAACTGCCTGCGAGATAATCAGACCACACACGGATAACGATTGCTGCCAGTTTGCTAGCGTACCTATAAACCCATAGATACATACAGTGTACTATCACCAACCTGCTCCTACATAAAAACATCTGCCTAGATAAATTGACTATAATCTGATATAGAGACTAATACGCATTTAAAGTGAGTAAAATGCTTTTAACAATTTTGATTTTACATTACGTGCATTTTAAAGAAATAAGAAATTCGTATTTTACTGAATATTATACCATCGTAAAAGTAATTATTAAGATGCAGCTTTATTTAGGTAGGTTTCACCAAGTAGACCAATTATATCCATATAAGTCAAATATTCAATTGGTTTAGTAAACAGACAAGCGATTGGCCACAGAAAGCATATAAAATAATACAAATTATCGTAAAATACTACAAAAACATTGGTGAGTTGTTTACATCGGGTGTGTTATTCCGTTTGGTGGCAGTGATCTAATGCCTCGTAACACACAGCGCGACCCTTGACCGCGCGCGTCAGCGTCACGCCACCGCGACCTCTGCAACGCCGCCTTTATCTCCACAGTCCACACTCAGTGCTTATCTATTCGAAAGTTGTGTTTATTCGCTTCAGGGGAATTGGAAAAACAAATGTATCAACAATGTGTATACTAGTTTACTATGGAAGTAGGTAATGAGATCATCAGATACAATGATGTTACACGGATTTTATTGAACACAATTTCTACGTTTTGATTTACCTACGTTAATCATTTGAACTTTATTCTTATGACTTGAGTAGGAAAGTTTACAGCTGCCGTGAAAGCCAATAGAATCTAACAGCCAATGTTTGTAATGAACTAAGCGGTGATGCCAGGAGAGTTGGCGGCCAACATAACATAGATCCATCACGTCGTGATTGGCGAACATGCCACTCATAACAACGCTCGCGCTCTGACGGTGTGATGACATTTACTATGCACTTGGCAAATTGTTTGCGGAAAACGGACAACAATGACTATTCATGTAATTACCACATTTTTTTGGCTTCCACCTAGTCCTTTGTTTATGTCTCGCATATTAATCCGTTTTCGCTTAAACCATGTTTGAACGCGGCAAAGGTTCGAGCTTCGAACAAGACGCCTAAATATTTAATGAACTATTATCGTGACTCACGTCTACACACATGGGTTTTTACTATTTGGGCCTAAACTGGATTTACCTGTGACATTTATGGTACTTTTGAGGCAAATTCTGGTTGACTATAGTTTTACAAGAAATAGGTGTTAACTGGTAAAAAATTCCAAACTCGTTTGAGCTTACATACATCTGAACGAAATAGTAACAGCACTTACACTCCACCCACAGCTAGTCTATGGGCCACACAAATATTTATCCGGCTCGGGCATCGAACCCGGTTTGATTGGGTACTTTGGCCAGTGCGCCAGTGCGCCAATTGCGGCGACCTTTGAGCGTCGATCAGGCGGTCGTTTTTTCACAAATGTGACTCGTGTTCAGTACATAGTGTACGTACATAGAAATGGGTCAGTTAGCTGTGTGTGAGTTAATTCGGTGGGACCTTGGCCCGGCGGGGTGCGTTGCACAACAGGCTATTCTGATGCATCGCCTTGCCCGTGTTACAACACTAGGGCTCGAGCAGGTGGACGCTCGATATGGTAACATGATATTTTGGTATCCATTTGACATGACCCAATTTTTGTATCAAACATATTAGAATAAGTTGATACTTCATTTGTTTTGTTGTGTAAGTGCTGGTTGGATGAGTCTTTTATGATCGATTTAATACTACATTCACACACGTGAATAAGTAAAAAATATAAATTCAGTCATTGAAAACAATTATTTTGTTAGAAAAGGCCAAAAACACTACTCTCCTCATCATATTTTCATTTAACAATTTTCCATCGTATAAACTACATAATTATGCGTAACACCAATCTTGGTTAAACCAATAGGTTGCACCGGTGCGCAGGCGCAGGCGCAGGTCGGTGCGCATGCGTGCGGCGACCCCCAGTCTGCCGCACAGCGGTGCACGGCGCACGCGCATCGCGGTCAAGGCGACACACATGCACCGCCAGTCCGCCACATAAAACCACACATCACACTTTGGACCTGTCCTCAGTGACCACTTAACTGACGGTTAGATTAATACACTTTAAAAAATAATCGAGCTTTGACTTAACAATTTACGCCAATACTAATTTGTGAAGCTATCAAGAACACTCTTTACAATGTAGGTCCCCATCTGCTCTATATGGTACCTAAACAAGATAGATAATTACAATCTCCTGCTACTAAAGTGCAAAATATCTTTAAAGTAAAAAAATAACAAGTTACTTTGTTACTCTATCCGAGAACTAAATTGTTAAAACACATACTTATTGCACGTTAAAAAACGAATTCTATAATAATAAGACATGTGGTGCGAGATGCGCCCACGCAGACCATACGACATAAATCACAAAGGTTAGCTGCAGCTAACGGCCGATTAACATCCTCACCTCGCGTACTTAATTATAATTATTTTAAATTTACTCGCAGCGTAACGCCTAGACGCCTAATTATAGATCTAGGTGTTAACTACACTTTACCATGCAACCCGATGTAACGGCCAAAGTAAATGTTTAAAACTAAATTCTTAAAGATTTCTTTGTGTATTTTAACATAGTTCAACATCTCAATTTTCTAACGTTTGTACGAGAAAAATGTGACTGATATCATGTGTTTTGAGAAAGACTTTGTGTGTGGGATCAGTAAGATACTAAAATAACTTCGCGAAATGTTTCACACTAGTTTATTAGAACAGCGGAGTATCAAACACGATGAATTAGAAACGATCAGATTTTAGATGCGTGGAAATCTGAAGACGCGTTTGAATAAGACACAAAGTCCTAATGAATAGTTATCCGCAGATATATTTTTCGCGCATACATTATCTGTAATAGTTTGACGGCTCACCTGTCATGTTCGGACATCAAACAAGCTCAGTGATGATGCTTCGAGTGCCAAGCATACATCAATGGTGACACCAGATTTCGTTCACAAGAGTAATGTCAGGACAAAAGCGTTTGAATCAGAAAACTTCACTCCGCATTGTATTGTGATGCGGTTTCTAGAATATGATGTCCAATTACCACAGAATGAAGAGATAGATGAGGTGCCAAGCAGCTCATCTTATCCGCACCTTCCGAGCGGATAAATCACGGCCGTGCGGCTATGCCAAGCGCTCGGCGTGGCTCGGCGTGCTCGCCTGCACTACATTATCATACAATTCTTTTAGATTGGGCGATGATTCAGTTTTGTTTAGAGCCAATTGATGTTAGACACTGCTTGTCAATTGTCACGTGTTTTGGTCACGCTCTTTCTTTTAAGAGCCTGGTTCAAACTATGTATTTTATTTATTGACCAGGCCCAACATGAAGTTGATTCGACTTTGATCAACTTGGCTGCGTTTGTGTAAAGCTAAAATATGTTAACCTTTAACTATACTAAAAGCTCGTATGTGAAATGACGACACAATCCCTAACCCAGTTAGCGTGTATGAGGCAGCAGCGCGACCGGCCGACCCGGCAACCGAGATCCGGCGCGAATCCGTTGGCATCCGGCGCGGCGCGGCGCGGCGACCTCGCGCGCGGACGCCAACTCAAACAAAACCCGATGACACGACACGCCTCCCGACATACATATCTACTACGACACCACATTAATTATCATGCGAATTAATTCAGCTTCACTAATGCTTCCAATTTGAATTATTTATAGATGTTCAAGATTTTTGAGAGAGCGAACACCAATAATCACCGCTACGATTTTGTGTAGCAATGCGATTACAACAACACGTCGGATTTTACATTCATCATGCAAAACAAATGAAAGGACAGTATTTCAGACAAGAAAAACAATACAATCAATTCCCAGACATAACACATTAATCTGCGTCAGACGGACAAAACTTGATACAACTATATTCTGCGACACGCCCAGATGACGATAAATCAATAATCTGGTTTCTTGATATAGACACTTGTGTTATTCAAAATGATATGGGTCCTTAGATCACAGCATACACGGCGGCCATCAAATAGGATTAGCCGGTACACAGGAAGGAGGGAATTCTCCCGTAACTCTATTATCGCGCCAATGCCACTGAGATTGCTAATTAAGTTCCTGCTACGGACTTGGACTAATAAACTTACTAACGGAGTCACATAAATATTGACACATAGGAAATTGAACTAAGCTGTTATGTCGCAAACTAATCAAATCATATAACTTAAGCACTAGACTATTTTTTTAAATCAATATGATCAATTTAATTTAAAAGTATGATTAAAAAAAAGTGTTTCACCAGCCAATTCACTGAAATGTGGATTTGATAGTTGTCACATTTATATTAGTATATATAGGGTTAATTGGTCCCCATAAGAAGGATTTCTCAAAATTTCAAGCATGTTAGCATTTCAACGTTGAAAAAGGTTGATTAGAAGTTGTGATGTTTGGTGACGTCACGGCGGCGTGCGGGCGTGCAGTCAGCCAGCGCACAGGGGGCGCATCACGTGAGCTTTTCATATCAACGCACTCGCTTAACCAAACGTAGTCACTGCACTCGTTAATTACGGTGTTGGCAGTTCTAAAGTAATTAGCACGTTTGAACCAGTTAAATATTTGATGCTACCTAATTATAATTTTTCGTAATGATTTTCAAGAGTTTTACATTTTGTTTAGCCGCTTGAAAACATTAATCTTATCTGGTGTAACTATTTCTACATACATTCCGAACAAGAACTAAAGCACTCAGTAAATCAATTTATAAATATTCATTTCAACAAATTAGAAATCATTAACACCTATTCGGAAGACATCAATCATTGAGCCAATTTAAAGTGATGCACAAAAGAATTAAAAGTATGAGAGCGACGCGAGCCACTCGCACTTGACCAGTCCGGTAATAGCCATAGTTGACACTCGAGTCCTGAGCGAACATAACGAGGTCTAAATCTGGCCACCATCCAATCAGGTGCAAAGAGTATATGTTCGGGAGTCGCGCGGCCAATGCTAATAATACCCGGTCGAAGCGACGCCATTTATAGCCTAACCAGAATAGCCGGCAAACATATAGACGCTCAGATAGATATGTCTGATGGCGGGACAGAATTAGACGCCGATGGGAACGCCATTTACGGCGCACTTATAATAGAAACGGATTGCAGGCGAACTTAATCGGCGTCTGGATGCGGATCAAAAGCCAGCGAGAGGCAGCAGCGGTGCTGTAATGTCGATAAGATCTGGTTATATTGTCGGAGCACTAATAATACCCGATATTATACATCCTATATCTTGATTGGGAAATTTAAAAATGTACACTTCATTTATATGCATCAACTTATTCTCATATTCATAACTATTGCTAAATATAATTTCGAAATGCATAGCTAGGAAGAAAATATAAGACTGTTTAAAGCGTGACGCAAGAATCCTCAAAAAACAATATCTTGAAGTGTTCCAGAAAAGCGCTCCCGAAGCTGCATGAAATACGGTTTCTGGCACATCTGAGACGATAAAGTTTTCAGTGAGAGCGCCATTCAGCCCAATATGTACGAGAGCGCTAACGAGTCAAAACCACTGGCGGCCAACTCTGGCAGCGATGCCCGCGCGTCATTTCCGGAGCTGCATTATTTAGAGTCCGAACCCTTTTAGATTTCCGGTAGGCCCACCTACTTGTTAACAAAGTGCGCTATTATTAGAATGCACTAATCAGTTCGCTCCAAAAATATTCATCAAAGAAATCTCTGGTTATTGTAAACATGTCTTCAAAGCGATTAGTTTTCCTCATTATAATATTCTATTCAATTATTGACCGTTAATCCTAAACTAGTTTTAAGCTTTAGTTGTTATAATGTTATTCTCCTCGCAGTAATTTCTCATCATCAATTAACCGACATGTGTGCGAGACAGAGCGGTGATCATGAAGATAAATATAGACGTTACCGCATAAGCCCAAGTTTCTTGTGACCACTAATTAATATCGGCTAGCCAATAGAAACTGTCCAACACAAGAACACTGCCCGACCAAACTTGTTTCAAATTAAATACATTTATTTACTTGGTAAACAGAGCGTGCTGATGAATGGTGGTACACAGTCAAAGTTCAAGAGCCTTATAAAACCTTGACAGTAAACCCTTAGTGACACAATGTCGTCAAAATATAAGTTGACGCAAAACAAACAAATTACTTTCAATTCAACAATTTCATCGTCGACTAACGACAGGCCGCGTGACAATTTGTTACAAAAGAATCATTTGTTGTTGTGTTACGTAATGTGTATTCTTTCTCTTCCTTATGTAATCAACTTGGCATCATTTCATTTTGACAAAAGACCCTCACTACATACATATCACCTTTTGATAACAATTTTAGTATCATTAGTGTCTTAGGGCACATGATGCTGATTTACTTTGTGACTTGACAAAAGTTTGTTTTTGTACGGACGGTTGACTTTAATCCTTAAGAAACTTACTTCTTTTTATAAGGGGATCTAATACAACATTTATTAGTAGGTATGAGAAGTGTCTGCGTCGGGTGTGGGAGCCTAGACCTTGTGGGAGCGCGCGGCGTCGCGTGCGGTAGGTCGCGGCTCTCCAGCGGAAGCCGGCCAACTAACTGCTGACACGACGAGATTGTCGCTGTCATCTGCACTATACTACGCTTCTTGCCTATCTGCTTCAGGTACATTTACTGAAGATAAAATTATTAATAGGACTTCTTGTTTTACCTGCCATTACTATCTAAGTTCCTTTGATTAATTCTGCTCTAAATTTGTTAAAACCTTTGGAATGAATAAAGATGATACATTGTAAATCAAGTTCTATTCTTGTTTGGGCATTGAATTTGACGTTACTGTGAAATAACGCAAACAGATATTTGCGGCGAAACCTGATCGAATCTCAAACTGCGGAGATAAATCGATATTGATCGTTTGGCAGGAAGGCTGACGGAATATTCCTACATTTATGCATTTCGTGTCCAACCTATAAATACTGGTATGCTACAAAAGACCAATGTGTTTGCTGAACCAAATCACGTCGTGGAAAGGAATCTGATTGAAGGGAGTGAACACAATGCGTTTGTGAATCGGAGAATAATATGAGAAGTATTATTATATGAAGGTTACCGTAGGGACATACTTTTAATCAAATGTAGTGATGAGGGTTCTTGATGAAATGAAAATTACAAGCATCAATTAGAGAACCGTACTAATAATGTAAAAAATAAGATTTGATCGTAAAAGTCTCAAACGAATGGTTGAAGAGCGGCAGTCTTATAAACATGCTTGTTAATTTTGAAGTTCAATAAGTTTATTCAACCGTGTTGGTGGAGAGCACTCGACTGAATGCCAATAAGGTCGTCTTTGGAGACTTGTTTGTGCTACTGCGATCCGAAGGATCCGAATACCTTACCAAGTACGAACAAAGTAATAACATTCTGCACACATCACATTTATGTGAAAAATATTTAAAAATGAATGCTTGTTTATATTTATATCTACTTAAAACAGTAGTTTCTCGGGCAAAGATGAATGAACACGCGAGTAATGTAGACCGTTCCTCAATGAGGCGACCTCCGCGGCACGTGTATTACGCGAGCATTATCCAATGAAGGTGACTGGTCGTCTCTAGTACTCTCTGGTAGCATCGTAACCAACGCGGTTACAGCGGCCACGTGACACCAACACGCCAACACGACCCAAGACGTAACTATAAACGAGGTTGTGTTGGATCAAACGTTGGCTCAAACCGACAGGTGGTGGTCCGCTCCAGTCAATTTCGGTGTTTGATCCGGTGACACTGGGTTATTGCCGCTTCCTGTCCACGACGCGAACGAGGCCAATTGTCGTGAACTTTGTGTCTATAAATGTAACTACACTGGCCATCAAAAAAATCGGCCCACCCTGTTTTTGTTTACTATTTAGCTATTGCTGCACAGATAAACCGTTTCACACGGTTGTTTTTTATTGTAAGGGTCAGATAAGAAGTTTGGCATGCATTTTGACGTAAATCTTATTGCACTTGAAGGCACTTAACCATTTTTATCCAGAAATACTGCTAAGTGATCATTTGCTGGTTTTCGTCGATACAAATTCGAGCCGTGCTCTCAGTTCGTAACTGACCTTTCTTGGGGATCTCTTTTTAATCAAGTTTAGTTCATTAACTGTGGCTGTAGTTTTGATTAATTTAAGCTGAAAATAATGGATACTACTGAAGCTGAGGCGGCCCAAGCTGTGGCTTTACTCCAACAAGGTCTAAGTCAACGTGTTGTGGCTAGAAGATTGAATCTTAGTCGATCTGCAGTTCGTCGAGTTTATCAAAGGTTTCTGGAGACTGGGCAGTATCGAAGAAGACCTGGATCTGGAAGACAAAGGGTGACAACACAAAGGGACGACCGCTTTATAGTGGTATCAGTTCTACGGAATCGACACCTCTCTGGCGTCGACCTTCAGCGACGCTTACGTGAAGATCGGGGTGTAGCTATAAGTGACAGCACTGTTAGAAGGAGACTTCGTGAGCAGAATTTAAGACCACACAACCCAGCAACAGGGCCACAATTGACCACAACTCATCGACAAGCCAGACTTCAATTTGCGCGAAATCACATTAACTGGACCATAGGCCAATGGGAGTCAGTTCTCTTCAGTGATTAGAGTCGAATGACGTTATTTGGTTCTGATGGACGCCGTAATGTCATGCGACGTCCCGGTGAACGTTATGCTCAATGCTGCATAAGAGAAACTGTTAGTTACGGAGGAGGGTCACTAATGTTTTGGGGTGGGATTTCTTTGACTGGACGTACCGAGCTAATTTTCATAAGAAGGGGTGCTCTATCTGCTGCACGGTACATTACAGAGATTCTGGAAGACCATGTGGTGCCTTATGCCGGCTACATTGGGGAGAACTTCGAACTTATGCATGATAATGCACGGCCACACGTAGCACGAATTGTCACCCAATACTTAGAACAGGTCGGTATTCGCGTTATGGCGTGGCCAGCTAGAAGTCCCGATCTGAACCCTATAGAGCACATGTGGGACACCTTAAAACAGAAGGTTAGAGCTCGTAATCCAGCCCCGACGACTTTAGGAGACCTTGAAACTGCCATCAGGGAAGAATGGGACCGAATTCCTCAAGAGACCATTAAAGTATTAATAAGATCTTTAAAACGTCGAATGCAGGCCGTGATTCGAGCAAGAGGAGGAAATACCGAATATTAAATCGAAGAAATTGCGATCGTAACTCCTAAGACTGAAAAATGCGGTGTGTTTGAAGTTGATCTCAAAAAATGTGTAAAATTAAGGATTTTCATTTTTGAAGGAAATTTAGCTTTACTTTAATGATTTGAATGGACTGATGTGTTAAAAATGATGCAAATTAACACATTTTATTAATTAAACAAGTTACCAAACAATTTATTTACTTTTGCTTAAGTAAAAACGGAATTTGCAGTGAAAATACAGGTGGGCCGATTTTTTTGACGGCCAGTGTAGTTTATATCTCATGTTCTAGAACGCAAATAGTATATGATACAACAACAGGATAAGTATTGAATATTAAATTAATTAATGTTTACACGTCATAAACAGCGCTTAATTATTTACACATGTAACAACTATAAATAGGACACATAAATAATGCCGCCTTGACACGAACTAACCTACAAAGGTAAACAAATTGAAAGGGCCTATTAATTAAACTACAATAAAGCGAACTAATAATAACATAACCTTTATAGTTTTACGACTGCCAAAAACAAAGGAACAGGCTGAGGATTTATAGACGGAGAATATAAAATTAATGAAGTTAAATTGGGCGACATGAGCTGCGGACTATTATTAAACAATTTATGACGTCTAGCCACTGCATCGTCTATTGTCTAATATGCTTGTCACGTTTGATGGAACTATATTATGTCACTAACCAGTGTATAACTAAGATCACTACTGGTGGCCGGCAATACAGTCGAAGATGGTAAAATGACATATGTATGTGTAGCAAAGTGCCAATATCCTCCGTCACTAATTACAAATTAATTTACAAGTCAGTTGATGCTGCGCCTCGAGTGAATCATCTTCTTATTTCGTTCGTGAGACTCAATTGAATGGAACGAGGGCTGAGTGTTCTGCCTAGGGACGATGTTGAGTCGAACACTTTCTTAACAACCTTTACATAATAAGGAACCTAACATTATTTTTGCTAAGACATGAGCAATAATGTAGTTAGAAAAATCAAGTTATATTTTACAATTGTCTTATAACGCGATTGCACGTTCGTGTCTATTAAAGTTGGTATTCATCTTTGAGTCCACCATTGCGGAATTTACGTAACTTTTTCAAAAAACCTTTCACTTCGCAATGATTTATGACGAAACTAAAATGTATTTTAACGGCATTTGGATTTCATTTTAGAAATCTTTAAGTCTCGCATGTCGTTCATAAAGTTATTGCAACCGATTTATTACTTGGTTTCTAGTACAATGAAAATATTGGTTTGGTAAAGTATTTATAATTACTGGAACTTATGAACATTTTACTCAACTATGTAGCTTTTAAAGGGCTTCACAGTAAAGGTGGCCTGTTGGCCATGGTCACAAATCACAATATACAATCAAACGTTTAACTAACAAGAAGTATGTAACATTGCTCCATACTTCCCCGACAAGGCTACATAGTTTCCCTTCTCGATACACATGTTCGCTACACGGGTATAGAGCTACAATAATTACAAAGTTATTTAATATCACTTAGCGCATTATCCCTATCATGGATTATCCTAAAGTTTAAAGTTGAACAACACAATAGCAATCACTCTACATCCACTCGTACATTAGATTATGAAACTTTGGAAGTCAAGGCTGAAGGCGGCAGATGCGAGGCTCCCACGATGTAATGGATACTATGGGGGTGAGAGGGGGGGTGTAATTAAGGGGTGAATAAGTGGTGCCAGCCATGAATGAAGGTTTCATTTGTCGTACACGACACGCTTAGAAAGAATACAATTGTTGTCACGACAAAAAATATTTTTAAAGAACATGATGAAAAAATAAATAGATCAGAAGATCTAGTGCCAAGTTCCGTCAAATATAAAACAAAAAGTATTAAATATTCACCAGGAAACTGTAAACAACAAGAAACTGTCACAGTGAAAAACAATGATAAAATTAAAACGTCAGACGATATTTTGTACACGAACATGAATGAAGACGACACTGAGAACATCACAGTACTCTGCGTTAGATAATAATAACGTCAATAAAAACCGTTAGATTTGATGTGAAGCAATAAAATATAATCTCGAGTCATTTGTTCTCGGTCTAGACGCGGTTCACGGGTAAAAATAACATGGCTATCGTACAAACACGGCAATAGGTATGATGTCATATCCATTTCAAATACAAACACTACCTACTGAGGTGACTTAATTATTATACTTAATTGGCATGTCATACAGATAAATCTGAGTTATGATCACATCAATTATTTTGTTTAACATTATGATAGAAACGTTTTATAAATATACTATGACTGTCATCATCATCAGCCTATAGCAGTCTACTGCTGGCCATAGGCCTGTGACTGTACTTCTTTAAATAAATGTATATTCAGTTTCATAAAATGTTCCCTAAGCATTTTACCTAGATCGTTACAATTTCTTTACAAAACATTAACCTCGACAGGTATCCAAAATCTGTTACTCCTGAAGCTAATCGAGCGTTACATCCATTACAAAGTTTTTCACTTACTAGTAAATAAACAAACACGCTCGTTTCCCTATAAACGCTACAATTCTTACAATATTCGTGGAAGTGTGTTGTTAGGTAAACACGGCGCCCACGCCGCGCGCCAAAGGTCAAGGAGTAATGTCACGCCCACGCACGGCTCCGAATCAAATGAACGATATTCTCTTTGGATTACATTATCTAAGTACCCACGCCGCCCACGTGATGGTATTTGACAAATTTCAATATGTTTCGCGGAAAATGTACAAAACAAATGATAAAAAATGGTATTCGAATACGCTGGTAGTAGGCAGATCTTAATTTTTTCAATTTACTACAAAATTTGCCGGTGGTTGTAACTAAAAAATATGTCGAATAAAACTCACGGTCATCGTTTACTGTATATTATAGAAATCAACTTCCTATTCCGAGTGTTTTCTTACGGAAGCCTGTATTTGATGAACAAAAAACCATAGAATCAATTTTACAGTTGGCTGCCTCGTCTAGGTACTATTATTTCCATTAAATGTCCTCGTCAAGAGTTTCATTTTAAGCCAAAAAATACGAATATTTTGTCACCGATGTTAACTTATCCAACAAAAATATAAACCAAGATAATTTTTGAATAAAAATAACAGCAAAATTTAATAATTAACGAATAAGACAAAAACACATAGCCATGAAACAAGTACTTTGGTAAAGATACATAATAGGTATGTTGCACCTGCAGACGAGGTTCTGACGTCATTTGTTTATACTTATGCAAGTCTTGGAATATTTTTAGCTCGAGAATGCCATTCAGCAAGTGTTCATTGAAAACATTTGTTACAGAATCTGCAGACGGTGATCAGTTGGTTAGTACGGAAGACGAAAATACGGAAACTTGAAGTTCCACTGTAAACAGAAAACACTTCAAGGCTCGGTTTTTGTTTGTCACGGTCTATCGACGTGGTGGAAGCAAGAAATACGCAAATAGACACAAACAGTGTAATATTACCCGCACTGTAACGTCAACAAGAAAACTACACCTGCTACTATAGTAAGCCACCTCTCAGACTAGAGGCCGACCTAATTGATTTATTCAACAAATAACAACCAAATACTATTAGGATGATAAAAGCCGCGCGAAATTGGAAGGTGGCCTTTATACCAAAATACAACTAAGAAAAAAGGGAACACACAAACTTTCACAAAGGTCAGATTGTTTCAGTTTCCAAGAAGCCTTTTAACCTTTTACATTTTGCGTAATTTTTCCATACAACGAATAAATTAACTGAAGATTACTTTAAAAGAACTTTTACGTCGACAGATTTATATTTGTGTCGATCATTTAAAATGTTTTACCAAAATCCATAAAAGTAAGTCAACAGCTTTTTATTGTTTTAATGTCAGAGTAGTTATGACTAAAAAAGGCTGTAACGGTTTAAATTTCCAATAAATAATTCCTTAAAGTGAGTCACGATCGTAAATGTTAAAGGTTCAACGCCGCAGCCTGCCGTTTTCCTGTTAGCCCGACAGCCCGACGCGATGACGATGCAGTCCATTCATAACATAACTTCCTCGAGCCAGGTACACATAGTAATTAAGCCGGAGGAGTTTGATCAGAAGCGGTTCGATCCACATGAACTGGGAGAACGCAATCGACAGGTACTACAGGTACTACTTTAAAACGGATATTCCTACTCATCTTGTTAAGTGTCTCAGAACATTTTTGTTTACTTGTTAGATGTGTGACGTCAATTTGGTCAGTAGCGTGGCCTATATCTTCATTTACAATAATTCAGTATAACAAGCGACATAGTATTCGTGCATTACTCTTCGCAACAAACTCTGTCGAGTATCTGCCGTTACTACTTGACCTTATTATACGTTCTTCGTTATTCATGACAGTAATTACATTATCCATTTATCTATACACGGACATATATATAACAGCACATCAAGTAGAATTTAACATATTAATGCTTAGCGAAGGTTTTCATTTACAAGTAATTACGTTTATGACTTAATTGCAGATGACAATTAACCACAAGCTGTACTAACTGGATAAATATTTCAATGACTTATGACAGTAGAAAGCATATGATGAGTGTCACTTTCATGAATCAGAAAAACTAGTAAGGTACAAAGTCATTGCTTTAACATTACTTGCAGTAGTAACTTGGTCCTTATTTCATCGTTGTATGGATAATCCATATCCACCATCAAATGTGTAAATAATAAAAGTGTGTCCTTCATCTGGTCCACCGCACGCAGTTCGTCTAGACAGGAGTTCCGTAATTATTTCTGTCGCGAATCCAAAGCGTGCGTGCGTCATACGTTTTGACGCAACGCCGAAAAAAACACATCAATTGTCGCGGCGAAATGCATCGATATTATCACCAGGAGACCGACTGGCTAATCATCGTGAGTTTACATTTCAGCTGTGACATAATACATAAGAAACCGCCGCTTACTGATTATAGTGGAAGTAATACACGTATCAGTTGGCATCGTATTACCTTCATAAAAATACCGACTGAAACATGAGTAATTCTGTGAAGTGGACAAAATAATATGAGCGATAAGCAACCCGTGTCAAGGATTACAACATCGAAATAGATGGTGTATGAAATAGATTGAATAAAATCTATGTGCGTCTCAAAGAATCAACGTTAAGCAAACATGATGACGCCGATCCAAAGATAGCCTCTCTTATCTAAACTAATTAAGGTTATTTATAGAACTGATAAGGTTTTTACGCGAACCTAATGGTGCTTCAAACGTCGAGTTGTCACTTGATATGGAGGTTTATATTCATGTAAACAATGGGCTTGATATTTTTAATGCGTCGAGTGTTTGTTATTTAAAGATATATGCAAACAATACCTTTATCGTTGTCTCGTTGACAATTATTTGAATATGATTTATGAACAGATTTTTTTTAACGTGTTTATACTTTTTATAGATCATTAATGCATTCTTAACTTAGTGCTATTTTTTAACTTATACCCGAAAAGCTTTAGTTTATTTTTAAAAGATAATAAACGTGTCAGTAGGTATAGGGTTATAAAAGGCACAGCCAGCTCAATATAGCATATATTCATGAGTATGTTTCCTTATGTGCGTTGATCCGGGTGGGGGTCAGTGGCCTGCGCGCGCGCCGCCGCGTCTGCGCCGGCCCTTGCGACAGGTTCCGCGTAACGGGAGCCGGGACCGTGTCAATCACGACAATTATTTAGCCCTCCATCGACAGCTAGTATCTACCTTATTTTATTAGGTTGGAAGCATACCAGAGGAAATAATAAAAGTAGAACGACTAAAGCTTCGCTTACTCTACAAAACTACTCATTGCAGAAAATATTCGGAGTTCGTGTTCAAGGCAACCAGTAAACAGGAGGCAAGAAGCTACCTTTATCTTTTCAATTGACAAAAAAGTAGAAGGATGCTAGTCGTTCTTTGTTTACATTTATTTCTGCAGCAAGACATTGAACGCTTTTGATTCCGTACGCTCTATCTATTTTCTGGTATACATGTTTACTAATAGAGAAGCCAATGCTGTGTAATTATAATATGTTAACTAAACACATATCAATTTGCTAATATTATATTAATATCAGCATGTAACAAGTAACCTCGACCTCGTCACATACCGTCGGCGTCGAGAGTGACCTGCGCCTGCGCAGAGCCGTCGGTATCGCGTGCAGCTTTCTACTCGTAAACAAATGGCGATGACAAGCGATAACTGCGCAATTAACTACAGTTACTACTCACAGACACTATGTCTTGAAGGCTTGAGGAAAACTACTATACCACTCCTATTTGGTACCTAAAGAAAAACAATCTATTTTCATAGTGCAATGAAAGTTTTTATTTCTAGCTGAATGATTGTTGATAAACCAACCATACATATAATATTTCACGTCACAAACTTTATCACGTGAAATTTTATTACAGACGTGTCTGGAATCACCTTAACGTTTCTAAAGAGCTTGCAATACTTTCATTCAATTTTATATTTTATTGGTACTAACCATAACATCACCTAAAGAAGAATTAATATTACTGGAGTCTGCAACTTCCATTACCATACGAGTATATTTAAGAAGCAATGCACTGAAAAAAATAAATAATTGTCAACGTGAAAGTCGCCAATTAAACAATTAAATTAATTGATATAATTAACTGCACATTTTTATATCTCTAAACAAACACACGCTTAAGATACGACAGCTATATTTGAGGAACTCATAACATTATCATTTCTATGAAGAGTATTAAGAGTAATCTCAGTAATGTAACACAAACAAGATTTAATATTCACTCAATCACGGCGGATTGTAAAGAGGTTAGTTAAACAAGAGATTCAGGCTGTATTCTAATTAGATAAGACAATACCTAAACGTGTATAGAAGTCCATGACAATAACCTAAATGTTCTTAGTGGTTTAAATGCATTGTGTGGACAAGAAATTATCTTTGTGAGCCGTTAAGTAAATTCTGACCACCAATCTTACTATGGGATACTGTGTTAATTACCAGTAAAAATGTTGTGGAGGTCAGATAAGCAGTCGCTCCCTCTAAAATACGGTATACAGCTGAATCCAGTAAGACTGGAAGCCGACCCCAACATAGTTGGGAAGAAGGCTCGGGAGATGATGATGTGTGGACAAGAAAATAGCTATGAGCTTTAATAATAGAATAGTTTTAGTAAATATTATTTTGCAATATCACCACCCAAGCTTTACTTTTCGGAGCAAACCATGATATCTCACTTAACACGTGTAAAGCAAAAACTATTTTATCACCATTCGCATCAAAGACCCTGATAGGAGCAGTCCTAGTATTTGTATCGTGTGATAAGCTCATCAGTAAGATTATGTGGCTTGACCAAAGATATGTGATCAGTTTTATTTATATTTGGTACAGATATTGATCGAGTCCGATAGGGGCTAGATTGTGGCCGAGTTTCATCACACGGAGATAGAAACCAAACAGTCAACTCTTAAAAAAGTATCACTAAGTACTCTATATTTCTTATATATTTACCTTATGAATTAAACCATGTATCAATTTTTCACCAATATTTTCATACATAAAAAAATGCTGTATTTAAATCTCTGTAAAGAGTATTTATTTCCTAGTAGTTATATATTTTCTCCATCAAGTCTCATGTTGAACGCGAGTGGTTCCTCCCGCGCATTTAGCTAAACATAACGAACATTAGCATACAAAGCTCCTCGCAAACACAGTGTATTGGGAACGTGGACTAGAAAGCTGATTGTATTGTTACACTCACAACTTAACTAGTCTCGTTAAACTGCTCTTAGTACTGTTAACTGGTAGGCAGTTATACTGTCTGACCGAAGGAAGGTTTTAATTGGTCTTGTGTTCCATAACCAGGTAGAAACAAAACAGTCGTGTTCGAAACTATTAGGACATTCCTGAAAATTACTGGGTACGTACAGTCAGACAGTCAAGGGTATAGATATACAGATGGGAGAAGTTATTGTTTTTTTAAAGAATCTATCATAAGCTCTACTTAATGTTTGCATATAAGTTTACCAATATATAAATCAATGTAAAAGATTCATATTTTATAAGTGTAATAGCGCCAAAAGCCCTTAAATTTAGTCCATCAATTTGACTGAAAGCCGAAATTACGTTGGTAATCTCCATCAACCACCAACATTGGCCCATAACGCAATAATGATTATATTTCCACGGAAACAAACCCATCTAAAACATTATTATCATAAATATTAAAAAACACACAATATCAGATTATAACGAAACGAGTTTGTTCTAAATAATAAAAAAAAACAAGTATTGAACAATAATACTATGAAACCTAGGTATTATTTTAATAATACCTAGGTTTCATAGTATTCGGAGTATTCGGAGAGAGGGCGCTACCGTGCGCAAGTTAACATCGGCTCCACGTATTTTAATAATTTAAAAATAGCTCCAGTGCTTAAATAACAAGTGAAAGTAGTTCTAGTTACAAAAAGTTATAAATATAAGTGATTACATATAAAGTGCAAAAGAAACACACCTAGAATACAAAGAAAATCCATATTTAGTGCTACAAGATAACTAACGAACATTATTCAAATTGTAAACAAACTCATTAGCTATATCACTAACAAAAGCCTCTTGCTCAGTGAAACATCCCGAAGATCGTTGATGGATTAAGCCCTAGAAAAGGTATGAGACTGAATTATACGAAAAGAAATAATTTGAATATTAACGAACCAAAACAATAACAATAAAAACTTTTTAACAAAAAAATTAAACCGCCGAAAACACTGAAAAGCAAAAAATAAGAAACCTTTTTTTATTTAATCTTAATAACTAAGTTCTTAAACGAATGTGAGTATACCTAAGTAATTTCGAGTCGGCGCCAAACAGGCAAATTAATAATACGATATATAGGACTTAATTTTTTTATAAATTTTAATGTTTATCGCTGGAGATTTCATTGCATTGTTAAGTTGATTCAAACTCGAACTCAAAACTTTTATTTGCTTTCCACAATGGAATTAGTAGGTGGTAAGTAAAGAATATAATTATAGTATATAGCGTTTTTTATTTGGATGTTTCTTTATTTTTAAGGTAATTTTGTGATCTTTGTTACTTGATAGTTTGGCGCCGCCTCAAAATTATTTAGGTATACTCACATTCGTTTAAGAACTTAGTTATTAAGATTAAATAAAAAAAGGTTTCTTATTTTTTGCTTTTCAGTGTTTTCGGCGGTTTAATTTTTTTGTTAAAAAGTTTTTATTTTATACTTTTTTGTGGCTATTATATACTAATTGCTACATGCTGAATTATTTATTATTTTTAAAATAGCTAACTACCTTATTTTAGTATTCAAATCTGTGAGTGAACAATAAATCACCCCTATTTTCCCAAGCTTAGAGTAAAATTATATGGGACCAGCTTCAAGGTATAACCCCCTATCTAATAAAAAAATATTTATCAAAATCAGGCTGTTCTGTAATAAGTTACGCGTGGTCATATATTAAAATCAGTTAGTGAACAATCAATATATCCCTGTTTTTCTACCCTTAGGATTGGAATATTTTTTTCAAATTTATATGGGACCAACTTCTAGGTATAGCCTACTCAATAAAAAAAGAATTATCAAAATAGAACTACTCTGTAAAAAGTTACGCGTGGTAATACATTACGATCAGTGCGTGAACAATCAATTAACCCCTTTTTTCCACCCTTAGGGTGGGAATTCTTTTTTCAAATTTATATGGGACCAACTTTGGAGTATACCCTTTCCAATAAAAAAAGAATTATCAAAATCGGACTACTCAGTAAAAAGATATGCGTGATCATACATAAAAAAAAAAAAAAAAATATACGCGTCGAATTGAGAACCTCCTCTGTTTTCGTCGGTTAAAAATTAATACAAGTCATCCTCGTCTCTGCATATATCAGCGCCATCTATTATCCAGTGGCGAATTAATTAATGATTTGTAAACAGCTGCTTACTAGAGGTCAGCACTAGCTAAATATCCTGATATATTTAGCACATCAGCTCCATCTATTCTTCTACGACGAAAACATCTCATTGTATTGACCCTTGAACATTGAAGTACCTTTATTTACCGAGAGAGGTCGTCATCGGCAAAAATATAAGGATTCTATACAAAATGGCTAATATATACAATTGCGCAGGATGTACCCAAGAACTACTAAACAAATTGCATCTCACTTGTACGCTTTGCCGTAATAAATATGACCTAGAGTGCGCAAACATCTCAATAAACCATTTCAATAAAACTATGACTCCAGACCATAAAAAAATATGGAAATGTCAATATTGCCGCTCAAAAATGCCAAAATCAGGAAACTTAGATACACCTATACGACCGCAAACATCCACCCAAAACCAGATTGAACAAAGAACCTCAGCCGACGAAGAAAATAACGTAACAATTCGGCGAAAAACCTATCCTAACAACGATTCGACGACATTCGAAGATATGAGCCTGTTAGGCGATACAATGTGTTCACAAGGAATAACCTCTTCTAACATCAACATAAATACTGAACTTTCCTTACAGAACTTAAGTGAAATGATTATGATACGTCTCAAAGAAAATAATATATCAATAATTACCGATCTCCGGAACACAATACAAACCGAAATAAATAAAGCTATTACGAAACTTACTGAAGATTTCGAACAAAAAACCACTAATTTATCAAGACAAAACGAACAACGAATACAAGATATTGAACAAATAAACACAAAAATAGAAAACCTGATAAAAGAAAACGAACAATTGAAGCAAGAAATTTCAGAAATTAAGTCATTATCTACTTCTCACAAAATTCAATGCACCGAAAGCAATTCCAAAAAGCTAGTCATCTACGGCCTCACCGAGTACTACAAAGAGCCTGAAGCAAACCTGCATGACCGAATCATTGAGGTGTTTCGCGATATTCTGCAAGTGGACCTAGTGGGCTATGTAGAAAATATGTATAGATTAGGCAGAAAACAAACCAATCGCCGGCCACTAGTGGTAGAATTAATAAGCAAACGAATGGCCAAATACATTATAAACAATAGCCACTACTTCCAAGGAACGGGATTGTCTGTGTCTGAATTTTTGAATGAGAATTCACTCAAAGAAAGAACACAATTGAGAGACGAAATGATAAAGGCAAGAAAGAAAGGCCTACATGCAGTAATAAGAAGTAACCAACTTTATATAGAAGGGAAACCTATTATGTTTAGAGACGAGACACAAAGAAATCAAACGATGAACACACAAAATGAGAACAACTCCAATTTAAATACCTCTCACAAGCCACACAACACAAGCCACCGAGATACACCTTATAAAAATGAAGATCCTGGCAATTATTCCTTTCGAAAACACAAACACAGACCAACTATTTAAAATCTTGTTCCAGAATATACAAAGCCTTTATAATAAGCAACATATCCTTGAAGCCTTCGTTGTAAACAACCCGATATATAACGCAGTATGTATATCCGAGTCATGGTTATCGAAGGAAAAACTAAGCATGATACAATTTAGTGGATACAAAATTGCAGCCTCATACTGCCGCAGTACGCGAGGAGGAGGTGGCGTCTGCATCCTCCTACAAGATCATATCGACTTTAAAGACAGAGATGATATAACTAACATGTCCATAGAATACGTTTTAGAAGTATGTGCAATTGAGTTACCCAAAGAAAATATACTATTAGTAATAATGTATTGGAACAGAAGGGAGGAAGAAATATTTTTTAGCCAGTTAAAAACTATTATTAATTATATAAATAATAAGTATTCTAAATTAAATATAATTATAGGCGGAGACTTTAATATAAATATCTTAGAGAGAAGTATAAAGACTAGTCAATTCCTAGATCTCATGCTAGAATACAAACTAACGCAGCACATAATAACACCTACGAGAATAACACAAACCACATCTACATGCCTAGACTTAATCTTCACAAACACCAACTCAAATCAAATACACACAATAGTAGAGGAACTAGGTTTTTCAGACCACAGCGGAACAATTATACACATCTCCACACCAGCACCACAATTAGCTGCACCGACAACCTGGTATGTAAAAAAACGGTTATTTAACAACACAAATATTCTAAAGTTTAAGTCTCAACTGAATGAACTCGATTGGACAAAAATCTTAACTGAAAACCAAAATTTAAATGAGAACTATAAAGCATTTCACGATACCTTAACAAATATCCTTAATCTTTGTATACCAAAATGTAAAATTAAACTTAAAACTAAATTTAAAAAATACTGGTTAACGAAAGGCTTAAAGATTTCCTGTAAGAACAAAAGACTATTAAAAATACTTACCCTTAAAATTAAAAACCCTATCATTACAAACTATTATAAAAACTACGAAAAACTATTAAAAAAGTTAGTTATTGCATCAAAAAAGAATCAATATGTAAATAAAATAAAAAAATCTAACAATAAAGTTAAAACTATGTGGAGTATTATAAATGAGAGAACAAATAAAAAACAAAAAAAAGAACATAATAATATAAAATTACAAATAAATAACCATCTTATATGTGAACCTAAACAAATAGCCAACATTTTTAATAATTTTTTTGCGTCCATTGGAGAAAGCAGCACAAATTCACCTGGTACGAAACTGGAGAGTACCTCTGTACTAAATCCCACGGAGAACACGATGTTTCTTGGCCCTATAGACGCTTGGGAGGTAAACAAAATAATTAAAAACCTAAAAAATAAAAGTAGTCAAGGGATAGACGAAATGCCACCTATGCTTTTAAGACAATGCGCGAACGAACTCACTTTACCGTTTTACCTGCTTCTGAATCAGTCGTTTGAGGAGGGTACCTTCCCTGACCTATTAAAAAAATCAATAATAAAACCTATCCACAAAAAAAATTCTAAGACCGACCCAAATAATTATCGCCCAATAGCTCTTTTGCCTTCTGCCTCAAAGATTTTCGAAAAAGCTATGTGTGACCGCATATATGCTTTTTGCGAAAAATACAAAATTTTTAATGAAAGTCAGAACGGCTTTCGCAAAAACCGTTCCACCACCTTGGCAGTTTATAAATTTATCCAAGAAGCCTTAAACACCATAAATAATAAAAAATATGCAGTAGGAATATTACTGGATATGACCAAAGCCTACGACAAGGTACAATTTGACATATTGCTAAATAAACTTTACGGAATAGGAATACGCGGAAAGGCACACGATTGGCTAAAATCATATTTAAAGTACAGGGAACAACTGGTAGAAATTGAATACTTTAATTCTAATAATGAAATCGTAAAAATCCGATCAAACAGAAAAGCGATTAACGCATCGATTCCTCAAGGCAGCGTTATAGGATGTCTACTATTTCTGCTGTATATAAATGACCTACCTACGACCATCGAAGGCCCGTGCGTCCTATTCGCAGACGATATTTCCATCTTAGTTCCTTGCCAAAATAATGAAAATATAAATGACATTCTTAACTCCATACTTACTAAAACATGCAACTGGATGAACGATCATAACCTCGAAATAAACTACACCAAAACTAAGCTAATAACTTTTTACCCGTACCAAAAATCGCCTTTAATTTTAGACTTTACCTTCAACAACTCAAAGTTAGAAACCGTCAAAGAATTCACCTTACTCGGACTAGTTATAGACTCACATATAAATTGGAAACCTCACATACAAAAAACCCATTCAAAAATTTCTAAATTTTCTTACGCCCTTCGTGAATTAAAAAAGACGACCAATTTCGAAACAGCGCTCACCACCTACTACGCGTACGCTTATGCATGGCTCAGCTATGGTGTCACCCTTTGGGGTAACAGTACCGATGCACAAACGCTCTTCACCTTGCAAAAGAAATTGGTAAGAATCCTAGTAAACATTGAGCAAACAGACAGTTGTAAACCCTTTTTTCAAGAACACAATATTTTAACCCTTCCCTGTATTTACATTTTAGAATCATGCAAATTTGTTCGAAAACACCAAGAGTTATATTCAAAACGAGATGACAACCAATCACGCTATCAACTCAGACACCGATCTAAACTAAACTTACCAACCTCTCGCTTAAAAATGCACTCTACAAGTCCCTACTCTATGTCTATTAAACTATATAACAAACTACCCACACAACTACAAAAAGAGGAAAAAATAAATGTATTTTTAAAAAAGCTTAGACAATTTCTTATAAATAAATGCTATTATTCTATCAATGAATACCTAAATGATAGAAATATAAATGCCTAAATTAAACACAAACACGCACACACACACACGCATACACACACACGCACACACACACACACACACACACACACACACACACACACACACACACACACACACACACTAACACTTTTTATTGCTTTTAAAACACTTACACACACTAAAGCACAAATATATTTAAAACAATTTAATATTATTGTGATAAATGAATAGTTTTATAAAAGTATTATAGATATAAAAAATATAGTTTTAGTAATAAGCTATTGTATAACTCTCCAACTTCTTTAAGCTGTGCCCTACTGGGTCCATAATTGTACCTATCTTATAAATGTAACACCTGTATTTAACACTATGGAATGCTATAATAAAGAATTGAGAATTGAGAATTGAAAAATATGTATCACAACTGGGTGATAAAACAGCGAAAATACAAATTAATTTTAAGAATATGTTCAAGAAAGAGAATTTAAAAGTCGCAGTTCAGATTTCTGGAGTAGTATTGATCGAGAGTAATTTAGATCCTTATTTAATCATTTGGCAAGTTTTAAACTATTTAACTTTTAAAAGGGTTCTCATAGAAAAAATTGTTAATTTGCACCACTCAAGTAAGGCCTTTATTGGTTGTTAGTCTTTTGAACAACAAACCAAAGTCGTTGTTTATTTAAAACTGATCTGCCTAGGTAAATCAAGTTACAATTATATTTTTTTACAGAAATATGCATGTTCAATATGTACATAAGTTAGGGATTAAGGTGATTTGGCTGCAATAAACTTTTATATTTATTGCTTAGAAGTAACATTACAGGGACATCTACAAGATATTGGCAGATTGTAAACATTCCTAACAATCGGACATATCCTTATTATTCTGGCCGACATATCTAGATAAACAAAGTCGTCGTAAATGTAATCATAAGTTATTAATACAACTAAACATGTTTTATTTGTAAGGAATTACTTGCATAGCTACGTTTGATTTAAAATTATAAGTGAAGACATCACGTAATTCGCAACAATATCAAGCGAGGAGAATGATAACAGGCCGAACGCGGATACGACGAGCACTCGCGCACACATGCACAGCCGACATGTACAGACACTCACACATATACGATACAAAAATAGCTTTGCCGATAGCGCAAACACACCAACACACGCCCACACGTTGTACGTGAACTGTAATAAAAACATACATAGACACGCACAGTGCGCTATGAATAAGACACAAATTGAAATGGAATAGTACGAGCGAGCTGGTGGTGGAGCACCCCGTCCAGCAGCAGCCGCAGCCGCGCCGGTGGTGGCGCCGCACCCGGCGAGCCAGGATCGAAACACGATCAAAGTGAAAGCAGATTTCGAGAACCGACCTCGAATTTATTTGCATACCGCGATAAACGAAACGAAATCTAGGCCCACACTACAATACGACCGGGACCTCTTTACGAGCGGGTACCGGTTTAGTCTAGTTCCAATTATAGGAGCGCACCGCAATTCTATGTCATACAACATATCGAGGAATGTGGATCTGCGACGTCGCCGTATGTGAAGCGGACTCACCTAAATTAATGACATACATGGCCTGGGAGCGCTCGAGCCTTCGCGCGTGCTCCACGGCCTGATACAGTCCGCCGGAATCCACTTTTGAGGCACTAAATAACTTGAACACAAACAGAAACCACTGCGACAAGCGCAAGCATCTTATGTGGGCACTGGCACTTGCCGTCGAACGGCACGGAACGACTTAGCGCGACACTCGATGGAGCGACAGGTGAGCTCGGATCGCGGTCGAACACTGACTGCGCGAGAGCGGCGCGCGGCGCGGGGCGGCAGGCGCTGACGCAGCGGCGCGCGCGCACGCCCAGCACCCGCAGCGCCCCGCAGCGCTGCAGCCGCTAAGAGCGCACGCGCCGACGTTTTCGCTAAAACGACTTAAATCTTGGCAATAGTTTCTATACAAAAAACGCGGTAGACTGTTGGATGCAATTTCCAAGAATCGATTCTGACCAGATTGCTAGGAATTTTTCCGAAGAAATGAAAGCGAATGACGTGATAGACGCTAATGTTTATATTTTCATGTTTCCACTTTTGAAATTAAGTAATTCGTAATTTGGCAAGTCATCGTGCAAGCCGCTGGAACCGGTTGCAGAGTATTGGGGTAGAAAGGCACCTTACCAAAAACTTGCTGAACTTCAAACTTGAACAAATCTCCTCAAAATGAGAAGAAAAAGCCTATATCAACTAAATAAAGAAAAAACCTCAGACGAGAACCACAAAGTTTGAACCTATAATAATAAGTATGCGTGACTGCTGTCACTGTGTGACTCGGTTGCGTTGACGCAGAAACTTCGCTCAGTGCAACATCTACAGGAAAATACTGATCGAAGCATTGACGAGACTAGTGAAAGCGAACGCCTTACAATGAGCGCCTCAAAAGCTTTCTGTAGACAGAACAAATCATACTCGAAGACAAAACTTTGATATTAAAGGCAGTCATATATGTAGCGAAAAACCAGCAAATGTCGGAAAACTTAACATCCCTGTATTCTTTCATGAAAGAGAACTCGGAAAATGGGATTCCATTTGGACTAGTTTACCTCTTACATAGAGAGCTTGGTAAAAACACCGTCAAAGTTTCCAATATTCTTCTCAATAGTGTAAGCTTCATATTTCTTAATGGTATAATAAGCCTTCAGAAAGTTCATCATATCCACTTCCATCCTTAAAACAATCAGAATTAACGTTGTATCCATTGATTACACAACAAAACCCACTAAATACTGTTGAATGTCAATTCGAATCACATTTAATTAACTGCGGCAATCATCGCTGTGTGTAATAGTTAAATATTCAGGACATGCCATGACGTAGGTGTGACGTCACTCTGTAAATGTCCACGATTGTACTAATTTGAACGAGGGGAAACAATTGTTTTCTATTGTATGAGTAGCCTATGGAAAATTTTGATGACAACCCGATGTCGATTTAATCAGAACAGGTAAAGAGCATCAAATATTACTACTACATCAAATATTACTGTTCCCAAGCCTGTTGCTTTGCCTCATATTGGGGTGTTGGGGTCGGATTAATCAGAAGGCCTTTCTTTACATGGAGTAAATGACCATCTGACCTTTAAAATACCACCTATTCTACTATATGTTACTGTATCAGAGTATCTGAAATAACACTACTTGTCAAAAATTTAAATTTGACGATTATTTACGAAAAAAAAACGTGATTTCATACACAGAGGGATCTCAATGCTTGATTCGATAGTCAGATCTTCAGACTAACCTCACCATAACCTTTAAGAACTCAACCACGATCTTCTCAACATGCAAAATATGTTTGGAAAGAAATAAAAATGTCGTAGAACATTTAATGGGTTACGTTTGTTGGGTGGGCACTGAGCAATCAGTGTATAGTATAAACAACGCGAATATAAATTGATTGAAGCGGCCGCTGTCAGCATCGCTCGCCGGCGATAGGTCAACCGCTAAATATTTAGGCCGCGGCGTGACGTAGCCGTGACGTCACGTGATTGCAGCGCTGATTAGCCGCGCGTCCTCGGCCATACTTTATGAGAATATCGCCCGCACAGTACAAAGCCCATATTTGTATTACTGATCATGCACTATCGGGTTCGTACCGTTCGATAATTTCTAGAAATTTCGCATTTTCCTCTTTTTAGTGGTTTCGGATACCATTTATGAAGCGCTTAAAAACAATTCATTATTTCGAAGTAAATATGTAAGTAATTTAACAATGTACATAAAACAATGACATAATTTGAAACCAAAAAACTGAACAGTTGGGAAAATAAGAAGTATTTTATTTAAATTGTCCTCACGTGATATAAAGTTCACGTTTACCATATGAGGTCTGATTTGACTCAAAATAAAGCCTTATTTATGTTAACGGTATAGTTTCAGAATTATGATATGCTCTACCTAACATTTTTAAAAGATTTGTCGGATCCACGAAACAGATAAAACAGGGTCGGGTCTGCTTCCAGTCTTACCAGATTCAGAGACATAGGGAGGATCTCAAAAGTCTCTCCATTTGTCAGTGGTACTCGTACTGAGATTGATGGCGTTTGTTGCTACTGCTATAGAAATTAACCATTGTCAAAGAAATGCATTAATTCCTTAAAGGACGAAAGCGTTGCCAACTTATGAGCAACTTTAGGTTCCCGACGACTCCTACCTCTTCATTCATTTATTTATGTATAGTTATTTCTTGGTATATTTAAAAAACCTTGGATCTTAAACACCAGACAAATTGAACTCTCGAGTTAACTACACAAAACATATAAACTCCACAACTCGCGCACATTATTTACACACATTTTGAGTTAAACAATTACAAACTACAATTTGCCAGTTCAAGGTCGCCAGCGCCATGTGAAATAATTTACCAAAATAAATCTTAATAAGCAGCCATTAATTATTTTACGACAAAAAATCCCATGTTTTTAAGACCAATCATAAAAACTGTTTGTTGATATATGCTTACAGGCTACTATTAGTAAATGAGTTTTTTTGCTAACAAGCTATCGAACTATCGGCTATATTGATATTACTTTGAAATAATAACGTCACCTTCACAGTTCCATAGTTGGCAATGGCATCTTCAGAAACTTATGTTGGAAGCATATCTGTCCATCATTCTACAGTACAAATAAGTATTTTTAAAATATATAGCAGGAATCGTTGAAAACGATGACTATTGACTCCCAAGTTTTTTTAAAGAACCTTCTACACCTACTCGACATTCGTTAAGTCACATTGTACCTTGTGATGTTATAAGTCACAGTCTGCGGTTTCAAAAATACCTGTTTTCTAAGCACAGGTGGATGAACACAATTTATAATTCAAAATTAATTAATTTTCAAAAGGTATTTTGTTTTTTTTTTCGCAGATACGGATATGCGCCAGACATTAGTCTAACGTTAAGTATTCCTGAAACATGATACCCATAAGACACTTAGGTAGGTATTGTAGTGTTGTGTCACAAAACTTAATCATCGCGAAATGGCTATAGCTAATCACATCAGATAGTTTATCAACAAGGTCATTACGATAATGAACCGTTACACAATACTTGTTGTGTGATCTGTTGCTATCGATAACTGCAGCACGTGAACAAACTATTGTCTCTCCGATAAACAACAACCGAAACAAAAGCGACTTTTTAAAAGTGCCCTACATAGCTCGGGGTTGTGCCGCGCAGCCTTAAGCCGCACATGTACAAATACTGCATGTCCTCAATCCGATAATAACAGTGCAAGTTAAATATAAACAGATGCATTTACGTCACTACACTTTGACAATCATGGTCAACCACTTGTAATTGAGCTATTTATTAAGTAATATGACGTATGTTCTGCAGTAATTAATCTCTTTTTTCCAAATGGGCAAGCTGCTGCACGGGCTCATAAATATACCTATCTGATACTTTGATCTAGTGTCACCTAACCAAGGTTTTGACAACAGACCGGACGAGGAACTTTTGTATTTCTAATCACCTGCAGGAAACGCGTTTCAAAAATGTAAATATATTTTTCAAAAGTTGTTTGTACTTGCAACATGTTTCTATGAACCTCAAAAATATTCGCGTCATCCGGAAACTAATATACAACGTCAGTTTCCAACCTTGACCTTCAAATTTGTTACGTCTTAGACACGGATTAAAAACACAAACCACTAAACATTTTTTTAGATAATAAATCATCTTAACTTTGATGTTTCGGACAAGGTGTCATTGGTACGTCTGTGTATCACTGAGTAAGACATTTAAAAATATCAGGCTGTTAAAAAATTACGTGGCGCATACAAAACATCTCCTAACAAAAACAGTAAATAACAAAAACTACTAGGTGCCTGAAGAAAAGAGTATTGTTACAACGGTTATGTTGTTAGCCGGAATGCATTTTAAAATAGGTGTAAACTTTATCAAAATATTTTTTCTTTACCTTAATAAACTTTGATGTTAAGGGGAAAATATGTAAACCTAAAACAAACAACTACAAGATTATCAATTTAAAAAAAAAACAAGACAAGAGAGACAACAAGATTACAAAAAGATTAACCAAATAGAGAAGTGAAGTGGAAGAAACCATGACGTTCAAAATTAAAATCTGTCGCCTATATCTTCCTTCACACAACTAGAAATAGAATTTGTCATAAAATATAAGGCACTTAAATAAAAATAAAATCACCAGTAGCACAATCCCATTGTCTAATAGTGATGGTCGAAAAGCAACACCCCGTAACCTTGTATAAGAAGCAAATCCATAAAGTTAGGCCACGGGTTTCTTAGTATTGCCGTATATAAATAGATAGCATTATATCACAGTATCGTATAACAGTGGGCTTGAATCACTAACTCCTCGATCTAACTCCGTCGTCGTCGTCGTCCGCATGACACATACAGCCTTGTCTCTCCACTTGCCAAAATACAGTTAATTTCGTAACTCACTTTGTCAACGTTTTCGTGATTAAGACGCTATGTTTTGTCTACTTTTTAACCGACTTGGAAAAGAGGAGGTTCTCAAAAGTTTTTTTATCATTGTGTTGAGGTGCTTCCGGTAAATTAATTATGTCTTCTGTATGTTAGGGTATATACATGCTCAAGCATTTTATTTACTATCCTGTGTATTATACTTTCCTTTAATGGCTTTTTATTGAAATTTTATCAGTAATCATTTGATTGATCGGAAACCATAATGCTTAGATTTAGGTTGCTAATAGATTTTTATTCTAAGTTTTTACGCTTGATCTTGTCGTGATTTTGTTTCTGTACTTACATTTGCTGGAAGATCACACTAAGGCAAAGATTTAGGATTGTTATATTGTATGTTAAATATTTTACTTAATTTCTTGACATTTGACCAGGGGAAGTGCAAGCAACTACTTAGCAAATAGAATTTCATGCAATTTGTTGCGAACCTAGCAGGCAGTATTAATATGTATGTACAGCCAAATCATGATCTTGCCAAAACACGTGTACTCGACTATAGATATATCTCTACAAACTTTAGTTAATATCTCTTTGTTTATACAATAATATTAAATTGAGCGATATTCTGTAGAAATTAGAGACAAAAGGAGAGGTCTATCTTAAAACGTAGACGTGGGGCTCCTCTACTTTCCAATCATCACTAATATTTCGTGACATCTGACTGTAAACAGTTGAATCACAATTATTCCTAATCCCCGCATAATATCTGCCGGGAGATAATCCTCTATAAATAACTTCATAATTTCAGCTAACTAATAAAGTACGGTGCGCAGGCGCCGGTCGCGACGTGGGTGACCAACCTTGTCTAGACCGAACTTGACTAACCCGTATTTACGTAACTGCCGCATTATTACTCATAGCTTACACTTTTCATAAACGTTTCACGCAGAAATCCAATTCAGGATTGGAAAACTGAAAAAGAGTATTCTATAGACACGCCTGCACTTACTTCCGTTGGGCAGTCACAAGTCTGACCCTTCCCATTTCATTTCAGCACAGTCACAAGTCTGATCCATTCCCATTTCAAAGGCCATTTAAGTATTTCCAAGATCAGGCTTATCCATAAAAATACAAAAGCTGAGTGCTGTTCACACACCTAATCAAGAGGATTATTAAGCCAATTTATCTATTAACACTCATAATTAACGCTTCAAGACCGTATGCGAGCTAGGAAACAAAACTATTACACCAAAACATCCTGTCGACTGTACAGAGCAATGAAATTGTAAACATATTAGTAATGAAACGCAACCTTATTTCCTCTCAAAATTTATAATGTAATCAACCAAATAGACAATCATAACTGTTTTGAATCCAAATAATTAACTTTCTAAAAACTTCGCACTACTACAAAATAATGTAAACTACACTTACAAGAGACACTGGGTTTACTCACATAATCATTTTATTTTATTTTTTGTTCTATGTACAAATTTAGAAGAAATGTGTCCACTAGGGATCAATCAGGAGTATTTGAAAAGACTGGAACTGTGAATATCAAAACAATATTGTAGAAACTAGAAGGCGATTAAAAGAAGAAGCTTACGACTAGATGTAAACAACAGCATAGGCCTTAGTTCTTCATTTTATTTTAATGAATTTGTCCAGTGTTCACCTAAAATCGCTATTACAATAAAATGAACAAACTACTATTATTTATAATTAACGCTTGCTCATTAAAATTTTTCGCATAGGGATTTCCGAAAAAATATGACTATTACAAAATATAGGAAAATTGTTTATTTGCCTTTGATAATGACAACTGTAGGTACTTGTTGTAGCATAGAAACATAAAATTATTATTATTTATCAAATGAGTTATTCATAAATATAGATTATTATTATAAAATGACAGCGCACGGCAGGTAGGTATTTGTCATCGTATCGTTTTTCACGCATCATTAATAACGATAATAAAACAATAAACTTCCAGTACTAATCTAGATGATAATCTTTGCACTTGTGCCTAGGTATTAGTCAACAAAGCGCATCATATTCAAAGCCAAACAAATCAGCAACTCATCAGTTTATATTTAAGTCGGGACGGGCGCGTGTCGCCGCCGTAACGCCGGCGGGTCGTCGCCGGGTCGTCGCCGCGCCGTCGCACCGCCGTCGCTCGCCGACTCACACGGTTACTAACATAAACAGTAATAGCCGGCGCCATGTCAAAATACTCCGTCACGGTGGAACAAGTGTTATGTTATTTATGTCATAGCCAATCTTATAGTAAAGCGGAGTCGTCACTGTGCGACAAATAGTTATTTGATCATCATCCCGTAGGTAATGATTTGAACCAATGTAAACAGAACAATATTGTGTACAATTTACAAAGCTTTCAGAATAGGTTTAGGAACTGTTACGGAATCACTCGGTGAATGGATGAGGTGAGGTGACGCATCGCATCTCTCTTCCGGGAGCACGCGAACTGCGCGATACAAGGTTGAACTATTTTCGTGAACACACTTATATCCGAATCGTATTGTATGTATTGTTAAAACAAGGGGCACGCGGCTGTTACGGGGTAAACTACACTACAACATGCCGTAAAAACATTCAGCAATACGACCCGAATTGATATTTCGAACAACTTCCCCCAGGTGGACTTTTGCGAATGTTTGCGATATCTTAGGTTATCATCTACATTAAATCGTAATCATGATCTTGTTTAATTGAAAAACCCTATTGATATCAGTTAACTTGGCAGAAAGCCGAATTAATAGTGATTAATAAACAAACGACTAAAACATTGATAAACCACAATCAGTTAACAAGCGTACCTACTGATAACCAATCTTATTTAAAACAACTTAAACGTCAGACAATCAAAATATTCATCTTGTGCATACTGGTTTAAAGCGATACAATAGGAACTATAAATAGGTGAGGAGATAAGTTGAGCAAACGAATGTGATTACATTAGCATTGCTGTGGGCACAGGTGGCACTATTTCAGTCGGGCTTAGGAACGCGTCGGTGTAACTGGTGCAATCCGGAATAATCGGTATTCACCTGCCCCGTGGGAGAAGTAGCCAGAAATAGTCGTGATGTAGAACGTGGGTTACATGGACTATTGAGCTGATGATTTAAAAAGTAGGACTAGTTCTAACCTGCGGAATGTGTAGTTAACAAATAAACAGCAACGTATCAAAAAATCCCCTTTCACGTGAGTTTACAGGATGGTGATGTTAGAGGCATGTAACGATGGCATTAATTAACCTTATTTGGATTCGTTTTCTATTTCTATATATATAATTTATCCAAGCAATATTTCACATTGCACAACGCCTCAAAAATCCGCAATCTGGGTTGCTGTTACTTTTCTACTTCATATAATGCACGTGGCATAAGGAAAATGAGTAATTCAGTTATGATCACAGATAAGGGTTGATGGAAGCAACAGACAGATAACGCAATTTCCTCAATACTCGTCGTTCATACATTCAAAGCTAGTTAAGGAAAGATAACCCCCCTAAAGGATAGCGATAACTATCATGTGTCTTACCAAGAAACCGATATGGAATCTAATTAGGCGATTACACATATTTATATGAATAGAAATAGGTTGACAATTTTAAGATTATTTTTCCTTATAAGGGGATACACCAAAAGTCTGATGACCTCTACTAGTTAGTAAGTTACAGACAAGCCCACCTCATTCGCCCATAAACAAATCAGTTAAAAGTAAAACAAAAATGTAAGAAATAAATAGGAGGACCAGGACTAGATACCTTATTTCTTCGAGGTACATACCTAGAGTTAGAAAAGCAACCCATGCCAATCGAAAAGCTGTTCATAGCCGCAATATTAGCGCGGGTTAAATAAATATGCATAAAGATTTCTTTACACGTTTTCCTCCAATAGTCACAACAAACAATTAAATTACTGGTCATTCGTCGTTAAAATAACAAATAAATGAAAATGTTCTCACGGCGCCTTTATAATTTAATTCAGACACATTAAGTCATGGTTACTTTCGAAACGGATGTTGTGTCTGAAGAGATCCCAACACGCGCACTACCCGTGTCAGTGTGTAGCGCCACTATTTCGGCAGGTGACAGCAATGTGACTCACTGCCTGGGAAATCCCAACACTCGATAGGGTTGATAGTGTCCTCTCTGGACAAACTATCAGAAGACTTTACTATCGATTGTACATTTATTGATTCAAAAAGGTCCAGATTTTGAGCTATTTTCTGACAATATTTCTCCCTATGTGAAAAATGAAAATTATCCACTTATCTCTTTTCTGTTCTAGTTCAAAAATAATAAGATTCCTTTTTCTTAACCTAAATTATGAAATACCAAAGGTTGTTTTATGTAGAGTTACATAACGAAGCATAGACACTAATAGACAGATTTCAAAAAGGTGTTTTATTGTAGTTGTTATGATGCAAAAGACTACAAAATGTAACCGCAGCTTTATTTTTTCCTGTATGGATATTATAACAAACTTAATCATCAAAAACCAATTTCTAATCGAAATAAAACTAGCTAACCGTAAGGAAAAAAAACACAATTTTAAGCTTTCTAAAAACCAATTTGAATAACATTCCTGTTAAAAACCCGTTATCTCGTCAAATCTAAATATCATAGACTAGCACTAACATTTACTATCTGTAGTATACATCAATCCGAAATGTGTATATTTCGTGAATTCTTCGTTACTGATTCCATAATGAAAACCAAATAAAAATATTTAAATATACAAAATTATTACTGTAAACTTCTATAATATAGTTACTATAAAATATATATTTATTTGTGTATAATGTTTTCTGCTAGGATAACAGGATTTAAAGAAGGAAACAAAATTTTGTTGCGCCCTCTACCCGTACCAAAGGCAAGATAAACATACCATTCTCTTATACCTATAGCATAGTTTTTAAGACAATAAGAGCCAGTCCTATCATTCTGTGATAACAATCATTACAAGTATATTCCCAATCCGCAAAGAGAGCACGAATCTAGGGTAGATGGACCGAAGCGACTATTTTGGCGGTTGACATTACCGATCTGACTCACTCCTCTGGGAAATCCCGGTAGTAAACAGGGTTGCCAGCTATATAACCTACATTTACAACCAATTTAGAGGCTAATAGCTTTCACAATGGACCAACTTTGTGACGTGAATAATGACAGCGGGGAGTTTTGTGGAACGGAACTTAGTACACAAATCTGTACATTTTTAAGCTTTACTACGACTTTACAATGTACGCATTTACTTTTAAGATGCTTTAAGAAAAGCCTACTTAAATATCAGAACTTCGGTAACTTGTATGGTTTATCACATTCTTGAATTTTCATTATAAAGCTTACATTGCAGTGCTGAAATTGCACCATGTTTCGACGAATATACAAAGACCCAAGTAGCTCTAATAAAAAACCAGCTAATTTACGTGCGTGCTCTATACTATATCATACTATAAATTAAACAGAAGAAAGACAATCCTCCAGAAAGATTAAATAAAATAAAATAATAATTAGAATCATGCAAGATTAGATTAGAATAATACACAGCGTACGTAAATATTACATTTCAGTCTGAGGCAAACACTACGTACACATAGTTAGTGAAGTAAAGTGCAAAATAGTGGCGAGTGTAAATAACCTGTTGATGAATGAATGTGACAGAGTGGGCCAGCCCTGGAGCCGGCAGACGGTGATTGCGCGCATTGTGCGTCAATGCCCCAAATAAACCAAACACAACCACACGACAAGCTTCAGTCGCATTGCTTGACTTATGGCCTATCTTATGACATATAAACTACCTACTGAAAATGTTTACTAGTCACATCTGAGTGGAAATATACAAAGTCTCGTCATTAACGTCTCAGTGATCCAAGAGGCACGGTAGATGAGTCGGTTTGTTGAGGGGTTACATGGATCAACTTTAACCCGATTTTAATGAGATCTCGATGGTAGATCCATCCTAGGATAACACTTAGGTATATTTCTTGGGTTCAAGCCTATTCCGTACAAATAATATGGATGCAGAGGTTTAGCCGAGAAAGCTTGCCGGCAGAGTTAGTTATAACGTATACGTCATAATATAAGAATGAATATGCAAACTATTTTAAAACGCATTAAATCAAAGATCGCGCGGTCAGTGGTATATTAATGTTCCTCGTGTTAAAAATATTTTAGAAATCACCAAAAATGAGGAAAAATATATATATGTTTGTTGAGTCGATAGACTTACGTATACACAAATATGTATAAAATGCAACTCTATAAAGACGGAATGTACTCTTACATTTGAAAAGCGATGGTGGTGATGTTTGCCAACCCTGCGACGTCAGACAGTCATCAGATCGTGCGTCAATGCCCTAAATACGCGATCAGTTCGCGGTTAACAAGCGTCGCTCTTCCGTGTCTTATGAACCTGCTTCATACATTCATACGAACCAACTGCACTAATAACTGGACGATGATGGAAGCCACTGCAGTGAATAGGGTCTGGCGCCGGGTCAATGCGCCGCACACACAAACCGCAAAAGGTTTTAGCTTCATTTAAATATGCTGGTTGGGTTTTTACTAGCGCTCAATTGTTTTACCGAACTTTGATGTTTGTACGAAACCAATAAAACAGTTCATGTGAGTAATTCATAACATATTTGTATGTGTCATCTAGAATATTAATTTAACGTATCCAGTTTTATTTCAAGCTCATGTAATAACATTCTCAAAACTTCGGCAACATCGAAAATCTCAAAAACTATGTTAAAAGACATAGTAGAATACACACAGAAAAAACAAAAACTTATGTTGTTTAATCACGAAATAAATGTGATCAAAATACTAGTCAAAGAGTTATTTTTCGTCGTGACCTACATATTATCATTAGTCCATTCTGTCACGTTACTTATGGAAGGTGCTCGACATCCACAGATGACGTAGTGATCAATGACGAGTCCTTCCTGGAACAATGGCGGTGCGAGTGGCAGTACTGGCAGTTAACACGACGCCGCGGTCACGCACCGCACGCGCTCGCGTCACGACAGCTTACGTCAGCCAATGAGCTGTGACCTGTGACCGCTGGTCATTGCTGTTGACCTATACTAAACTAGATACAGAAGCCTGAGTATTTACAGTAGTTGCAAATATAAGGGTCATGAAAAAAACCTATGCTGAAACATGATTTAGATACGATAAGGTGCAAGGTGCAATCTGCAAGTTGTTCGTGCAAAAAATATGATCAAGAGAAAGAAGAAGGATTTTCTTTTTTTTTCTGCTATATCTAATAACATATAAATCTTATACAACAAGGAAAACTTTCGCACTTATAATAGTCTCAAAAGATTTTCCCTTTTTGGGCAGACCCTTTTCAAGGCGAAGAAGAGCTTTTATTCCAAAGCTTTTTGACTCAGATGACGAAGCGTTTTATAGTTTATTTTAATTTCCTTTAACGCACTGAACGCTGATATTTAAGGCAGTTTAATAAGAACTGCGTATTAGTCACGTCACAGTAAGGTAGTACAAACCATGAATTATTTAGTCACGGTTATATATTTGGTACCGATTTCATTCTCGTGACATTCGGTATAATTCTAGTTGTTATGAAGAAGTGATGTAATAAACTGCAGTTAATTAATTTTGGTTTGCGTAAATTTTACTGCATAAGTAGTAAAGTAAGGGATTCGTATAAAATAGTAGCCTAGTAGGTCGACTTCAAATTGAAGTTCGTATGTTTATGTGGAAAACTCGTACATGTTTGCATAATATTCCCGATTCCCTAAATTAAGTAAAATTCTATTTATTAAAGAATGCCGCTTGCCAAGCAGGTTGCTAATAAAGACCTGTTGGTCTATTGGCTGGCTCAAGAAAATATTGATTGCGTTTAAGGGTCTCGGGTGCTCCTACGAAACGCAACTCCATTCCATGTATTCAGATAGTTACTACAAGTTCATCAGTATTTAATGTTCTCGATCTATCTGGAAGATTTGCAGTAAATTGGAGGTTTGGAATCCGACATCAATAACATCACAAAACTTGTACCATTTATCTACAAACACAACACAAAAACGGTAACATCAAATAGATTTGGAAAACCAACCAACTAGTTCACTACTTTTCAATAATTCTGGCTGAAGCAATTAACATAAGCGCACACAAACTTCACTTCCACAGTAGAGACACCGTTTGTCGAGCCTTATCGCAGCTGCCTCGCCTCGCTCGAGTTGTTATCAACTGAGCGAAGTTATTGCTATATACTTTCGACCAGGCGCTCTCGAATGTGGAAATGCAAAACATTGACACAGAGACAACCACAAATAGGTACATCTCAAAACATTACCTTTAGCCACCGCCGTAGGATTGTCCGACATTTTTAATGTTGTCCTTAGTAATCACTCAAAAGTACATAAACAGTACTACACGATAAATTTAACACGTAAGTTCACTTTTCTTACATTTTAACTATGTACAAAGCTAATTCCGATGGGAGCACAAAGTAAATAGTTTATACAGGTAAATATTTACATCAGATACAGTTTCATAGTTCGTGATTATTGGGCGCCACTGCGAATTATGATGCAGTCATTGTTTTTCAACATGGCATCATGAAGAGAAGAGTAATTAATAGATGTACACTTGCGACATACATAAATTAGAATACGTGAAGCTAATAGTATGAGGGTCGTAGTATATGGCAGACTCGCGAGGGCGCCGCGGACGTGAGGTCGCCGCGAGCAGCCGACTCCGACTGGGGTCCGGCGCCCGGCCCGCGCCCGGCCCGCGCCCGGCGGGAGGCGCGCGCCCAGGAAGCACAGCCTCCGACCAATAATAATTATGTAAGTAAGGGTTGGTGCTATTTTTAGAGACGAGGCGCATACGTAACCAGTTTGTATCGCAAAGTGTATTATGCTATCGGCCCAGTATAAATAACTGGTGTGCACTGCAGTAGGCGGTATGTTCGCAACGTTTCTATTTGTGGAACTCTTAATGCTGTTTCTCTAGTTTCGCAAGTAGCAAGTTTAATGTGCCCGTTTTGTGCGTAGTTATGGCAGCTTGTTTGAACTAGATCGCAGTTTAGTGTCGCCACTTCGGTTTTCTTGTATCCATCCAAGTAATTAAGCTTCAGAAAGCTTTTAGCGCGAATGTTCACGAAACGTATTTGTTTTCAGGTTGAATAATGGTTTTGTGACGAAGATGGATGCTCTACCGTTTCGCGGATGACTGGTTATAAAATATTGGCTATTGTTAAAGATTAAAATAACATAAGGGTGCCATATTGTGTGTTATGATTAACAAAGTCAAGGTACTCTTATTTACGGTCCATTTGGAAGGAGAGTGAAATTTGTGATAGTTCGATACTAGCGCCCCTTGCTCGATAACATATTAGGTGTGCACATACATAGCTCCCCCCCCCCCGCCGCCCCCACTCCCCGCTCCCCCTGCTGCATCCCCCTGCAGCCGCATCACGAGCGCCCCACCCCTTACGTAACACTGACACACATCCGGGACCACTATGTTATTTATGTTGTTTACATCCACCAAATCTCCGCGCTAACAACCTCGCATGTTTAGCGGCCAAGTTTAAGAAATTTATGTCGCGGACTTTGGCGGAAAACGATGGAAAAGTCCCCAAAGCCCCCGGCATATAGACAGCATAGCAAGACGTTATATAGCGTAGTCTCATGAAATAGTGATCATCGTATCAAAACAACGAGTCCTTAAACAACAGATTTTTTTAATACGTTAAGTCACCACTCTCTAAACATGACTTGTTTAATCTTCGATGTCAAACCGAAGTAAACTTTATAACATGATCAAGGAACGGGTTGCCGGTGTCCATCCAGTTGCTACAGTCCCTCCGCCACCCTCCTCCTGCCCCGAGGGTGCGGGGGAGCGCGGGGTGGCGTCCTGAAGGGGGAGGCGGGGAAGACCCACCCAGCAACATCCAGATTGGAAATTGGTACTATAAAATGTACGAATACCGTTCTAAGAATTTATTGGATTTCAATATGAAATTGCATAAAGCTCTTCAAATTCATTTTTATTGTATTTCTCGAATCGTTCTATTATGATCAGCGGTACCTATTACCGCTGCACTTCGGCAGGATCACATACTTTTTTTTCGTTTTCTTAAGTGTTTACTTAAGAAAACGAAATAAAAGCTATAATGTAATTTACATTAAAGCTAGTTTGAAAAACTCATCCCAAATTGCTTAATTCAAAGATAAGGTTTAGAACTTCTCTACTATATTTGTATAGGTGAGCCATGACACGGCGTCGGCGTTCTTCAAATGATGTTTGCTTAGCACTTCGACGTAAAAATAATATATTCTAGCTATTGCAGATTGAAGTATCTAAAATTAAATGTATTCTTACAATAGCCGAAATAATCGTATGTAGAATAACTGCATGTCGCATTGCCAATCCGCAGTGAGTTATGGCGTCCGGTTTGAATAAACACACAACATTAAATAATACGTGTGTCCACGAATTATTATGTTAAACGCGGTCAAACAACCGCTGAATAGCTTTCAGGAAACTTAATAAATGTACTGCACCTCCGAGATCGAATGACATCTGGTTAAAGTCCTGGAACACTGATTTATACGGAGAAATAATGTTTAAATATATATATAAGGTTTATGAAATATTGAATGTTTATTTACAACGTTATGCTCAAATTTATACTATCTCTCAGTCGGAAATGACTTCTACATTTCTCCTCTCATTGTAATTTTACAAATTGAAAGCTCATGCTGCTACTGATTAAATGAAAATATTTGTGTACGAAGAATAGATATTTGTTTAATTAAGGTATTCCTAAAACACAAGATGGAGTGCCTAAAACACTTTATTTACCTCACCTCTTAAATTCCCAAAGAGTGCTTGATAACCAATCAATCAGCCCATTAATTAGATTGTACAAGTGAAAACAACTCGATATAATTACCGAAGCACTAACAGCGAATAAATAGATCCTCGACGCTATATTTAGTACAAAAGGGGTGAGTACATTCGGAACACAATCGGAGTGGCGATCAGTACCGTGAACCACGCTAACTTTCATTTCATTTCATAACATAACATATCATCACGCCTGTATCCCCGAAGGGTTAGGCAGAGGTGTACCAATATACAACCACAGTTCGCCGATATGTTTAGGTCCCATGTAATAGGGGACGAGCCTTTCGCCACTAGCCGGGCACAAATCCAAACTCCGACCTTTATTTCGCTCGCTATATCTGTAGTAATCAGTGTCCTGTAATTCCATTGTCCAGCTATTACCGCACACGAGGTTTATTTTATTCAGGCTTTTCTGTTTGGTAACAAAGCTGTTTATTTACAGCCCAGTTATGAGGCTTCAGCGGTTTTAAATAAATGTTGTGTGCGGGACAAGCGTCCTACGCACACTTTGTAACTAATTAGGGGAATGTTGTAGTTCGAACAATTTGTTGTTGCGACACTATTTGTTACTTTTACTTTTAATTAACTTGTCGATTTCTTAGTAAACTTTTCAGTGTGGTTTACTTACACAATTGGTAGCTAACAAGTTAGTTATTTTAGATAACCCGTTTGTCATGATCGTATCGTCAACGCGTGGATGATTTGATTGGGAACGTTTACATTTGCGTCTATAACGTTTTGTAAATACTTATATCGCGAACCTTGGAAAAAACCATCAGTACATATCAAGTCCAAAGGTTCAGTATCAGATCGTCGAAAACAATCTAAAGACAATAAAATATTTTGATACGTAATCATACATATTACATCCAAAATCTGCGCACTCAAGTAACGAAACATTTATATATTTTAGAGGAACGCAAATCAAACCGGTTCTGTTAATTATTGAGGTCTCATACCATACCTTACGCGCAGTTACCAATGACGGATACGTGAAGATCATTCACTATCAAACTGTGTTGATTTGACAACTCATAGTTACCATAAATGCTAAGTCAGACTTCTGTTGTATCAGAAGGCATCAATGTTAATAATCTAGTACTTTGACATATTAAAGCCACGCACTTAATGGGAATAGATGTTGTTAGATTTTAAAAGGATCCGACCCCAATCCTCTCCACCGTTCTTCATACGAATTTATAACAGAGAAACAAAAATTACTTTGAAAATACTTATTAAAGGAGTTCATTACAGGCTCCCAACATTTCACTTTCAAAGAAATTGGAACAAAAATCAACTTTGTACTGCTTCTTAAGGAAAATGTACAAGCGTCATGTAACCAAACTGTTGACGCTCTTTGGCCTATTTTAAGTGAATTGTAACGCCAATTAGCGATATCAATGAAATCTGAATGACGCGCATCTTACGAAGGGGTTTCAATCAAACTAATCAAAGTTTATCTGACGCAACGATAATGTCACGTTAGTGTATTTCATAATGTAATGTTCTATATAATGAAGAATATATGAATAGAATAAGGTAAAGTGAAATAAATTATATGAGAAAAGCCAACTATGTAGGCAAAGACAACATATTCATATAATTTATATGCAAAAACAATTAATTTCAAAGTGTTTACTGTAAAGCTTCTATTGGCATAACGCATTATTTTAAGGAACTACACGAAAATATTTCTTTTAGTCTTTCCACAATTATTAATTTCTTTTCCATTTTAGTGGGTAACTAACAGAGGGCAAGAAAAAATGGTATATTACTTATTATTAAAAGCAACAAAGCGACATTCTGCGAATTTATATTTTCAGAAAACGTCATTCCCCGAAAAAGACTACGTCAAAAAGGTTTGAAGAAATCAGTGCGCAGCGCCAATGAGATAAACTCCAAGTATATAATATTAATAATGTTCCGGGACATCTCACACACGGTTTTCTGATCCCAAGCTAAGCAGAGCTTGTGTTATGGTAGCCAGACAACTGATAAACATACTTATATATTTCTAAATACATACATATTATAGATAAATGTCACCCAGACACCGAACAAATGATCGTGCTCATCACACAAACATCTGTGCCGGGTGGGAATCGAACCCACGACCTCCGGTATAGCAGTCAGGATCACTCACCACTAGACCAACAGGCCCGTCAAAAGAGATGATATTATACCTATTTAATGACAAATACTCAGGTACAAGGTTACCTTTACCAAAGCCAAGTTGCCTGTCAGTATATAGGCAACGAACTAACAACACACAACAAAACATTATCCCCACATTACATGAATAAAACAGTAATTTAGAAACATTCTGGCTGGCGACAGTGTCATACATTTATTGTCATACATAAATTATTCATATGTAAATGTTTTTTTATGGATCCCACTATCATAACTGCACCACATTTCAAATAAAAAATTCTAATCAAATTAAAATAAATTTCTGGGTAAACTGATTTTTAAAAGTTCTGAGGTAACAATCATATTAAAATACAGTCGAATTGAATAAATAATAAATAAATAAATGCGGACAACATCACATACATTGCTCTGAACCCAAAGTAAGTAGCTATTAAGCACTTGTGTTATGGAATTCAGAAACAACGAAGGTACCACAAACACCCAGACCCGAGGCAATGTAGAAAAGTTGATTTCTACATTGACCCGACCGGGGATCGAACCCGGGACCTCAGAGCTAGCGACACCTTGAAACCGGTGCGTACGCCACTTGACCACAGAGGTCGTCAAAATTTGAATTGAGTACATCCTCCTTTTTGAAATCGGTTAAAACTAAGATGTAACGCATTAGTTCTGAAGTATTCCAACCACAGATCTTTTAGTACGTGCGTTTATTCTGGCTCGCATTATTTATAGGTTTTGTTTCGTCTATGAATATTGGATACTCTCAATTGTAACGCGATTTTCATCCGTCTTCACATTTATTAAACGTTAAAATAACATACATGTTTCGGACATGTAAGAAGTTTTGCAAGGAGCAATAATTTTTATATGAACGTATCCCTAAATTTATTTGTTCGTGATTATCGTAAGCGACATTATCGATATTGATTTGCAATGTGATATGTAATTGAAGAATAAAATATGGATTGTCTGTCTTTTCAATTATTTGTGTGTTGATCATTCATCAAAGGTATCATTTCACTTAAAACTGTTTTGAAGAAATCGTTATTATTTTTACTTTAACAGTAACTCTCTGCATCGGTAATGTATCTACATACTCTCAAAGTATAACAACATTATGTGTAATGTTGCGCGGCAGGCAGCGCGTATATTACGTTCCATTCCGTAACATTTAAATAATAGCTGGCATCACCCCAGGACACGGCGTTATAGCAGCGATCCATCATCTACTAAAACACTCAGCTTTCCAGGGAACGTATTAGCAAAATACACCTTCAGAGTTCCGAGAAAAGCGCGGGGTGTTCCCCCCCCCCCTTCCATCCCCCGCCACCCTAACGCGCCTCGCTCCCAGGTCCCTCCCCGCGGCCTGCCCTGCACCCCCGCCACCCTCGGCCGGAGCCACGCTGCGTAGGCGTGTGTTGACAAACGTTGCTGTGTCTATTTTTAGCCCAAGCTCCAGCCACGCCCATCTCGCTGCCCCTCTCCCGCGACCCCGCTCGCCCCGCGCCCCGCCCCTCCCCTGCCCAAATGTGCCCTTGACCTTGGTAACCAAACAACCGCAGTCACAACAAGGGATGGATCATCATTTGTTCTTTTGATACAGATTTGTTTTAACATTTTACGGGGAATGGCTTTTTGATGAGGACAAAGCCAGAGCAATCGCTATGTACTTAACAGAAAATTGTATTTCGACATAAAATACTCAAATAAGTACCAGATTTGAACTTATATTTAAAAGCTTCAGTAATAATGAAGTATAAACGAAATATTAAATATTGAGGTTGTTAGTCTGAGAGAAGAGAACTCAATTTGCAGGCTGGCAGCCAGCCAGGGTAGCACCTATGTAACCTTTATGTGTATCAACAGATGACGCTACTGGAAGCTTTCATCATTACACACTCAGTATAAATTAAATATAACGTAGCATTTAAGTTATAACAAGAGTTCTATGAAAACATAATTATATAATTGGTAAATAGTTATTGTCTTAATCAAATTTTCCAAGATCTACGAGATTAATAATTGACCAGAGAGTCACTTGGAATTTCTGTTCAGTGAAAACAAATTAACCAAATAAATAGTCGAAGAGAAATATCACCCGTACAGTTACATAATTTACAAAGACATACGTATAAAAAATTGTAATTAAACACGTCTAAGAACTGAGCAAAACTATGAGCTACACTGTGTGTTGCGTAGGCGTGGACGTAGCCTAACGTAAGCCTCCGTACTCCTGTAAGCGTAGCGGTATGTTCAGCCCACTCAGCTACGAGATGACCTTATATTATAACTTTCATACTACGAATTATACTTTATACACTCACTCGTGAAATTACGTAATTCTTATCATTTTCGAAGTACTCAAAGGATACAAGAAAACTTAAATATCAAAATATTTATGGAAAGTTTGAACGTTTTTGTGTTTGGCTTTTCGATTTGGCAATAAAACATGATTTTTCAATTTATTATAAACAACTATCAACCAAATTCGTGATTTTTAGCTACTTATATTTTTTTATTATTTCATATTTAAGGCAAACTAAAACATAATAAGATATAAGTATCTAAAAGTGTATAGAACAGAGCACATACTGGTTCTGCACAAATAGGTATACAACGATAGCGACTTAAATGTTCGAGACGCGCGCTACGAGAGCTACGAGAATCTCCTCTCTACGGTAACCGGGAGACTATTCTCAAAACCAAACGACGTAGCACATTACCTACCACTGTACTATTTGCTAATGACATTTTGACTTATTTGGACTTTAAGACAGGTAGATACTATTTACTTTTTAAATGTAATATGACGGTGATGATAAGATCCGATAAACTTTTGTATGGCATATTAGTTAAATCGCTACGAGAAAATTCGATTTACATAATAGCACCCCAGAGAGCGGAAAATCCCGATGGAATTATGAACCTCCGCCCTTCGACGCCACATAAGATACTGCTAAGTTCTCTAATTTGTATTATTGTAGCAGCCCATATGTGATTATTATTATATAGCCTGATGTAATAATAATAAAATAGTTTGCGATGTTATTTTATTGTCATGAACTCACGACGTGAAGCTTTCTGCTATAATATTATAGGCTAAATCATTATTATTTGTCTTTCTTGTTCATTGCAAATTACAAGACAAATAGATTCTTAAAAGCATCGTTCAATATATTTTAAAAACATAATCTGCTTCATGTCAGCCGGTGGCTTCCTTTACTAAAAGTTAAGTTGACATGATAATCTGTAATAAGCGATTTTTTTTGACAAGCATTAATATTATTGGAAGCTAGAAACACGAGACTTTGAACAGTTGGTATCAAAAATGAAGTCATTACCAAACACATATCAAAATCATTGTCACGTACTATCGGAGAGTAATAAATTAATAATCTCACTAATTATATGTTTGTGCCCAATTACCGGTAGATATCTACTCGTATCGGTTACACAAGTTCACCTATCTTGATTGATTTCATTGTGGATTTGTAAAATAAGTCGGTGGACATTGTGTTTGTTCACTGAAATCATTATATTCAAAAATACTTATTTTATCTAGTAATGCAGAAAGCTGGGTAAAGAGTACCGTGTCTGACATGCTGGTTTTACTTTTAATCTTTATAATTTAAGATAAAAACTATCAATTTTTAGATTAATAGATTTTTCACTAATTGTCCTAATTTAACTTTTTAAGTCATCGAACATTGGTAGTTCGCCTAAAATGCAATTCCTATGATCAATTAGTGATTCACAGTAGTGACAATCAATTTTGTATGACAGTGTTCTTAAATACCATGTGTCATGTAGAAAAAGATACCACGTACTTCCACTTATAAAAATAGTGTTACACACACTACCTCCACTTATATACAGTGAACGATATAATTCGTCAATCGCCCTTTATTTCTTTTCAATATCAGCAAGTCATTAATCTTAATTAACTTACTAGATTATACAAAAAATGTGCAGCAAAAGAACAAGCATGTAAAGCGTGTGATCGACAGGCGAGATAAGAGCTCACTCTCAGGTAAAGTTCGGGGCGGTTTTACTAGCGGCTCGTTAAGCCTGATTCACGGGCGAGCTAAAGTTTTGTTCGTAACGCGCCGAGCAAATAATTTTTATTTTTTTTTATTTATTTATTAATAATAACCAACTTGAATTTACAGTTTAAAACCACACACACAAGTTATAGGTCTGTATAACTACTTAAAAATAAAACATACTGACAAACACAATTATAAATATAAACAGAAACAATTGAAACAATATTAAATGGACTATAAATTAATAATAAAAAAAAAGAATCAATAAACAATTATATGTACAAATAAAAATAATAACAATTTTATAGCGATGCTTAATGCAAGTTAACTATTAATTAAGAGCTATTGTAGTAGGGGTAACAATAGACTCTAGGTAGCAAGTCGCAGTGCTAAGGAATGTCAGCTCAGCAGTCGCAAAGACATCTAAAGTAACATCAAATGATAGAATATTATTTAAGAGTGTGAGTGCTACATATAATGGACTTGCCTTGAGGGACTTGGACGTTTGGGGCACAGAAAATAAAGGACGTTGCCGAGGGCGAAGTGTATGACGGATAGGTAAAGTAAGTAATTCAAACATGCGTGACGAGCAACAAGCTTAGCTTAGCTCGTCACCAAATATAACCGCGGTTCTGAAGTGATCGACGAGCGAGCTTTACCGGCGAGCGCAAACAATCGCGGTAAAGCTCGCTCGTCGATCAGCACCTTTAAACATCTAAATATATGAGACATTTTGCACAAAGATAATTTTATGCTTGAGTACAATATTTTTGACTTTTGTGTTTCCTGTCCGCGCGGGCAAAGTCACTCGCAAAAAATATTACAATACTAATCGGCGATTATCGTTCACACAAATTTTCCAATAATCTATCAAAGTACTGACGCAAGCATTATATACGTCGTGATTACGATGTGCTGATATGAAAAGGGGTATGTATCCGACATAATATAATGTCCACGTAGCTCGGTCTAATCTAATCAAAGTAGGTACCAAAGACGGAGGAACACTTGCCAATCTTATTGTTAATACTGCTCTCTGGACATCAAAATTAATAATAAAATACCAGCCTATAAGGTTTCCACTGCTGGGCACAGGCCTCTTCCCATATATAGAAGGCAAGAGCATTAATCAATACGCTTGCTTATTTCCAGATAGGCGATTTCAGATCCCAATTTTAGTATCCAGGTTTCCTCACGATGTTTTCCTTCACAGTTTGTCAGAAGCGTCTTTTAATAATTAAGAAAGTACATATAACTTTGAAAAAGCCACATTGATACTTGCCTGGATTCGAACCTGTAACCTAGTGCTTACACATCCGTTCATTGAACCGCTAGGCCACCAATGATATGTTATGCAAGGCAATATTTTTTTTTATAGTGTAATTGCGTCATCTTCTTAATATAAAGATAGTACAATTAACGCTTGCTTATCATAAACCGATCCCTAATCCGCAGATTGAGGACGTGGTACTACGCGGTACTGGAGATTAGCTACTTGTGAATACGGTAGCTTCTGAGAGCCTGGGAATACTGGAATAATGAGGGCTTGGCTTTACGTGATAAACAAAGCAAAAATTACGACACTCTGCTATGAAATCTTGGTATTGTCGAATAACCCTAGTGTTTGTGTTACCTAAAATCTTCCCCCATCTCATGGTTAATAGGTGCTAAGAAGATATGGGTTTTAAATTATTGATCTCATGACGAGAGATGCCACAGACTTTTTTTTTTTCATCCTTTTTCGTCCCACTGCAGGGCAAAGGCCTCCCTTTCTTATTAAGCCCGATAATATTTCATGATGATTTCTTTGAAATAATAAAATCATTTTCAAATCTGTAAATCAACTACGTCAAATTACCGTTTTTCCACGAATTATTTTGTACAAACCTCATAAGAAATAAAACCTACTTATGCGAGGGGTTAGTGAGTAAGTAACACAAAATAAATAGAACCTCACAATAAATGAGTCGGCGAGTAGATTCACATGAAGAGGGCTTCAATAAGCGGGCTCCTCGAGCGGCAACCTCCGGAGCCGCGCCCTAGCAACCGGCAACCGACAACCTGCGACCGGCAACCACGCCACTATTCCAATATCTCCCATAATGATGTATTTCTTTCCGAGAACGTAAATAAATGTCGCTCGCTACGAGGGCTGGTTAAGGGCGCGATTTACGCTGTTGTTATGTACTTAAGTATTATCGGTAGAACTTGTTGAACGAATAACAGTGTTTTTAGTAGATTTCATGAACAAGTGCTTGTCTGGCTATGAAAACTGTTTACCCGTCAAGCATGATTAACTGAAGCCGCGGCTATGGCAAACGCAACGACGGGATCAAGGTGTTTTGGTCGGGGAAAGTCCGACACATGCTCACGTTGCGCAGAAAAATTTACACCCCATAAAAATTGTTATAGTTCAAAATTCAAATAAAACATATTTATTATATTACGATGGGACAAATTCTAAGATTTTTTGCGGTAAACTTCGAGGTACCCTCATAAGCTGATAAAAGCATACACGTGTCGCGCAAGGTCGGGCGTCGAACTTGTGTTCCCGGTTCCCGGGCGGTGAGAGCGCATACGGGGCGCGAGGGGAGGCGAAGGGGGGTCCGGGGAGGGGGGTGCCGAGGGGCTGCATCTATTTATATCAGATCGATAGCGCCCGTGGCCTTGGGCGCATCGACCGCGACTGATGGGTGTGTGTGACGAGCCCCCGGCCGTACTACGCGCGTGGAAAATTTCCCGACACGGAAATATTTTGTAATAAATACTGGAATTTAAGAGGCTTACGGGTTGTGAGTACCTGGCAATGTTTTGATAAATTTTTGAAAAAAAAATTCTACGTATTCTATAAATTTTTGGCTTAGAGGAATGACCTTTGCTCAATTTTCCCATCGTAGCGAGGAAAGATATCCTTGCCTTGTTTAACATACCTAATTACCTACCCAATATTCGTGACAGGAAAAGAAATATGTTTTTCCACTTGTTGGAGGAAATATATAGAAATTACAATAACACTGGTAGACCGTACCGATGACGGTAATTACACATTAATTACGTATTTGTAAAACAACGAAGGTACACGTATTAAAAAGCTTTAGGTACGAACTTGCAAAGTCATTGGTATTTTTTATGAATGAGTAATGTTATTAACTTTTAAATTTATAAGATATGGATTAGGGCTGGTCATCATTACCCAGACCTCGTGTGCAAAAGAGGTATATCTTCTTATCTACCTACAGTAACGATGACAGTCCTAACCCACTTCCTTCTTAATAAGCCCTGAAGATAAACACGTTATGCAATATTACATAAACCACTAAAACGATGACACAACAAAACTATAGTAATAGTGAGGTAGGCAATAATAAGTATACATATAATCTGAATATTTAGCGGGCACTGATAAAAACAACAGCCATCTTCCATTACCTTTTATTAATTAAAGGTGAATCTTCAAAAACATATCAGTAAGGAGGGCTGTTTATCATCCTACGTATAAGTGTTTATATGGCGCTCTAAAACCCAAACACGTGAACCTATTTATTTATTTACCTGTCTATGCTAAAGGGGTAGGTGGAACCCCATATTGTTGAGATGTTAGATAAATGGCAATAAGGTAAAGTTATCGCGATCTCCGTACATAAGTGCGGTGGGCGTGGCGCGGTACCGCGGCGCTGCCGGCTCGAAGCGCGCGCTCGGCCACCTTTGCCTCACATTAAGATGACACAAAGGCTAAATGGCTTAAAATACGGGATACAAGATACTGTGTCCATCACTAGATATACCCAGCAAAAATTGAAATAATAGTATATAAGTTTCAAAATATGGTTCTTATCAGCCTGAAACATCCCTATGCTAAGCAAATTTTTTTGTTCATAATTTTTTTAATGCAATGTTTATTGTAATATTCCTACTAAATACTAAGGTAATACAAGCCATTTACAGGTATTTGGTATTCAATTATGAGCATGTAACTTCCGTTATTTATTTATTTCACAATAAACATGTAATATTAAATATAGTACTGTAAAGGCTGAAAAGTTTTTGATTTTGAAATATTTCCAAAAAAAATATTGAATAATTTGCTTTTTATAATGAATATCCCTTTTCTACAGAATTGCTTAAAGTAATCAAGTGTGGTAGCTACATCAGGATGCAGTCTTTGCTCTAAAGTTAAATAGTTGAACAGCACATACCTGAGTTAGATGAAGAGCGGCCGGGATCATCAGCCATCTCTGTGTATCCTGAAAAACATTGACACTTTAGAAATTAAGTAAAAAAGCTATTCCTATATATTTTAAGTTAGCAATACTTTTGTACTCCATTGTTGCTACATGGACAAAAAAGTAGTATCTCTTGTACATATTTTAACAAGTTGTTAGTAAATAAATATAACTGAAATGTTTTTCTAAACATTATTTTTTATTTTTTTGGTACCTCATAATTTTTTATACAAGCTACTAAAGAGAGAGTTAATATCTGTCTAGATTTCAGTGAATAATCCAAAAATGAGTTAGGCTTTACTGGGGCGGCATGGATTGAATGATTGTAAAAATAAATTTTAAGATTGTTGACCAGTTTAAGACCACCCATTGAGTTTTTTTAACATGCAGCTTGTGCAGATTATAACTCAGGTCAAATGACTTAATATGCTACTCTTGTGTTCTCATAGAAAAGCAGATATAAATGCAATTGATGAGCTAAATAGTTATCAATGCAACTGAGCTAAAATGTATGATTTAAATAATAAACTTCCATTAGCGTGGCAATGCATTAACCATGACTCTTCACTTATATGTTTACCAATTGAAACATACATCAAATATGATGCTTTCTGATAGTTCCAATGTATAAGTTATACATACACACTGAACAACAAATTAGTATATTATTTATAAAAAGTTTAATCAATAGGTACTGAGACACATGATTATAAATGGTTAGGAAATCTATTAACTCACAACAACTTTTATAGACATTATCTTACTAGTAACATATTTTAATTACTCATATATCAGCCTCAAAGAAGATGTGAAATAAAATAAAAAACTGGAATTGTTGTCAACAACACTCATTACATACAAATATTAAATGACCTCCACACTATTGAAATAACTTTATATCAGGCTTATAAGTGTAAAACAACCACACAACACGAACTATCAGTACCTTGCTTAAAACCAGCTAGGAATCCAAACACTTGATTTTGTAAATGTCCATCGAACACAGTTTGTTAAAGTTTTACATGTTACTTTGTATCATTTTAACGTCGCAATCGACACGCACAGCAACATTTTAATGATAAATACATATCGAGGTCTTAATATTCACATAATTTTCCTTCAAAACAAGCCAAAAATCTATGTTTTGACCAGATTTTGACGTAATTCTTACGTACGTCGAATGACTGGTCTGTTCCTTTTTTCCATGTGTGACAACAACACAATTTTCCTCATTTGACATTGGCCAATAAGAGTCTTATAGGAAACTTGAATATTACCACCAATCAGACAAGTGTTTTTAAAGAGAAGAGAACTTATTTTCAGTATAAAACCGGTATTTTGTTTATCTTACCTATACCTATGCCGGCTCCGTAACATTTTAGTCGAATAACTAAAGTGTATTTATACTGGTAATTTGTTAATTAGCTTCTAATGGCTTCTATTTATTCTTGTTCATATCGTATCTAATAATTTCTCACCATCTTTCTCACACAATTTTGTCATTAAGTAAAAAGTTTAGTTTCTTATTTAAAAAGAAACATAAATTTGTTAGTAGTGAAACAGCTTAGGATAGAATAAATTAAAATCTAAAATAAATATAAAAGGCTGGTTTCACTCTACACGTTTATTTAAAATAAAATTTTACTATTTTATTTCTCATGAGACATAGGTATTTTGAGCAACATAGAATATTAGGTACCTATGTGATTTTGCCTTATATTATCTGTTAAATCGTTAAATCACATGTGGAAGGCAGACGTCCTATTCCTCAATGTTTTGACGTTGACAACAATGACAGCAACTATCAAATAAATTGACAATAGTTGTGTGAGTTGACTCATTAGTCATTAAACAAAAATTTAATCGTAGTTTCATACACCAAAATCTAAAGTTTTACCAGAGGCACAGTGCTGTACTTATAATTATGTTCTCATCGATATTTGGCAAACGGAGATCTTCGCCGGTCGAAGACGAAACTCCACCTATTCCTGGACCTAAGCCCGATGACGAGTTCGTTGTTGTCGATCCTAATTCACCTCGCAACAATCTGTACCCGAACGTGAGCGGGCCCTCGCTGCCGTACCCGCAGCGGCCCGCGCCTCCCGCGCCCGTGCCCAGGATGAAGTCAGTCGATCAGACTGTCCACTACCTACAAGGAGTTCCGTTTACAATGTCTAAAACTCTTCAGATGGCCACTAATAAGGACAGTTTCGCAACAGAAATGGCAGATCTCCTCGCATTCCTAACAAACAAAGTTAATGTAAGCAGTTATGACTATGACTTCTCTGTGGAACGGAGTGTTTTGAAGGAATACTGAATGAGATCTCTTTTATAACTTAAGCCAGGACTGAATGATTGTTTAAATGTGTATTATAATCGAAACTTTAACTGATATGCATTTTAAATGGTTGGTTTTATCAAATATGTAACTCAAACTTGATTTTGGTTAGTGAACCTAATTGATTTTGCTTGGTTAAAATATGCACAGTATGGTTCCTAATACTGCTGGTGATTTACTGCAAGTTATCAATCAATCTGGATCTATGTTTGAAGCAGCTACCATTATTTTAACTATTGACCAAGGAAGGTAAATAAGAAACATAAATGAAATTTGTTTGCCTCTTGCGCAACATATATTATCTGTTGCAGCAATTCAAACCTAACACAAACTATCTTGGAGGCACACATAAATGCATAATTAAAAGGAATGGTATAACACATTAAAAAGTTTTAAAATGATTGTAATCAATATTTAATTGCAAATACATTACATGCTGTAGAGGTTCTATAATATCATTCTAGAGAGAATATAATTGGATTTATGTAATGAAGACAATCAACTTGACCTATTTGAATCATCTAATTATAAAATTCAGTTAAAAGACCTCTGTATGTTGAATTAAATGTTCATCTCAGTAAGATATACTCCTAGTTGCATCCAGTCTCGAATTTTCTTAAACATCTGTATTACATTGAGACTTAACTCTTGTAAGTTTTTTTATAACCTACCTTAAGAGTATGAAGTGTCCATCCAATAATTATTTCTTATTCATTGTGACTCCTATGTATATAAATTCCAAAAATTAAACATTATTATAATTTCCTTTCTTAATAAGAGCAACCACATATATCTTAGTCAAATATTATAATTTATTAAATAAGATGATATGTATGATTGAATACAGATGTAAATAAAAGTATGAAATCCAAATGTAAAATGTTTTGTTTTATTACTCAAACATCTAGTCTGGAAGAAGACAGTTATATTCAACCCCTCATCTGTTTTAGAGATCAACAGACACCTAAGCATAATAAGTAACTTATAAACATTAATAACTAAAATATAATCCATAATTGTGATAGAAATATCCTAAGTATTTTTTTTTTTTATGTAACCTCTTTAGTTTCCCACTGCTGGGCAAAGGTCTCCCCCATCTGACTCCAGACTTTTCGGTCTCGAGCCACATGACACCAATCGCTTAAAAAGCGATCAATGTCATCCCGCCACCGTCTCCTCGGCCTGTATCCTAAGTATGCATTATAATAATTATCAATACACTCAGATTTGGCAGACATATAAATTGTAAATAAAATAGTTTTTTTGAATAATGTACCACAGGTGCTTTGTAATAACTATATTAAATATATTTATGCGACATTTGAATACAATCAGAATATAACATTATTAATCTATAATGATCAGTATGTGTAATAACAGAAACAGCTCAAATTCCTTTCACACAATAAATGGAATTGCTACAGGTATTCAATAATGATAATCATTTAAACCATACAATAGCGCATCAACACAAGAGTTCTGTATCGCTAACATCACCAGACAGCACCAAACATTTCACCACTCGAAGTCTTGAAGAGTTTCAACAGTAGACGCCATTCTCATCTGATGCTTGAAGTACTACACACTAAATTATCGCCGCCAAGCCAACTATAAAGGCCACAATTATGAAGAATGGTACCCATGTCTTCAGGAGACCTTTAATACTGAAAAAGAAAAACATTTATTGGTGTAAATAAAGAGTTTAATCAAATCTGAGCTCAAAATAATTGAGTAACAAAAGCAGGATAGTCAAATTATTTATAAATTACCTATTTAGTTATAATTTTGAATTACTTATTATTTATAAGTTTCAATAAACATCCTTATTGTCATCATAATTATGATCATAGGTATAATCTTTTGTGTATTTTCCTTGTTGTTTAGCTACTGTTGTTAACTATTAATTCCTGTATGAAATATTGTTTGCTTTATTACCTGACATATCTGGAGTATGGTATCATGTAGAAGGCCAGCTTCACCATGTTCCAGTTCTTGCAGCCTCCATAGTTCATGATATTCAGCGCTGTTGCCACATGCGAGTGACAGTTGTCATAGAATAGGATGTGCTGGAAATAAAGAAAGACTTTACTACTTAAATCACCTAGTTGTGTAAAGGTTATAATTTTGATATATGAATAAATAAGTAAGTTTTTTTTTTGGTTTTACCATTCTTTTTTTATATATCTCTGAAGCTTCAGCAACAGCAGCGTCCCAGCCCGCTTGACCATTTGAAGCTCTGTTAGGACTCATCTGCCAGAACTTTGTGGGGTTCCCAAAAGCCATCAGATCTTCAGACACAAAGTAAGGCCCAGCAAAGTCTCTGATTATTCCCGAAGAAGTACAAATGCCCATGTGGCCCAGGAATGGGAAAATCCATCTAAAAATAGTTTTCCTTATTATTCTCAGCTGCTAGCATGTTATAACATTAAGCAATAACAAATTAAAGTTGTGGTTTTATTTAGATTCAATAACAATAGCTTTGCTGTGGTCATTTACTTTATCATGTTTATTTAATTTCATGTTAATCAGTACTTTCTGGCATACATTTTAATGAACAAACTAATTGAATTAGTTGCTGTACAAAGTGAATTAATTTTGCAGTTTTAAGTAAAGGGTAACAATTCACAGAATGGAACTATTGCCAAGTGGAAGACCATGAGTGTGTTTACAGATTGCTACTGATTAATTTCTAGACATTATTAGTTAGACAGGTTCATAAACATTTTTAAACTGAAAATAATCTGCTTAATTACCCTGTCTACAGCATTGGTAAACAGGCGCTCGGCGATACTCCGTTTGCCTTGAATATAATATATATAATACTATGCTTAATAATGGTATGTATTGAAAACCTTGGTCACCAAATGGCTGTTCATCTATGTATATGTCGCGGAGTAACAGGTCTTAGTTACCACAGTATTATAATGGAATAAAATACTCACGTTAGTACCGGAATAGGTGTCCAAACAATACAGTAAGGGTATCGACAACGTTCGTGATCTATAGGATCCATTAGTACAGCTTCTTCAGGGTCAGCTAGGTCACCAATACTATTAGGACTGTGATCGCCTGTCATAGTCGTTGTAGTTATTTAATTTAAACCTTCGCCCATTACCAACCACAATATATATTATATTTTAACTTTTACTATGAAGGAAGTCAACAAATAAATATTCGACTTGATTGACGTATGTGTGACGTTTAAGTCGAAGCAAGTTAAACGTTCCAGTGCATAAATATTGATTTATGTCGAACCTTGAACATTATTTTAAACTAGAATAAATTCTAAAACTACTTCTATCAAAAGTTTTTATTGAAGTTCGTCAGTTGAATTCTTATTTTAAGTAATTTAACCTTTTAGTATTAAATAGTTACCTACCACTAATAAATGCATTTAGTGGTAGTTGATTTACTATTTTAGTTTACGGTTTTTCTACTTTGTCCAACCCTAAATAAAATGGCTGACCTGACACCTAAATAGTTTGACAGCTAGCATTGTTGATGTGACGATGTTTGGCGCTATTATTTTATTTATGTGAATTGACTTACATTACTTCGAATGGTGGTACAAAATTACTTGACCGCAGCTAAAATGCCGGCATTTCTTAAATATATTGACATGGAGAACTTCAAGTCCTATCGGGGGCACCACCGCATAGGACCTCTGAAATCATTTACAGCGGTGGTGGGCCCCAATGGTTCAGGTAATTTTAATCTTCAGATGCTTATGTTTCAAATGTTTTTACTGCGAAGGCCACAAAAACAAAATCTAAGTATTTCGTTCAAGGTGCAACATGCAACAAGGTACTAGTCAAAGTTAAGTAATTCCCATTCATCTCTCCTCAGTTGTAGCTACAGTTACAGTAAGTATTACAACAGAACATGCATTGTATGTAAACCAAATTTCATGCTTCTTTTCGTTGTTACTGTCAACATGTGAACATGACATATAGTGGGCTACATTAATACCTTAAATAGTGTTCATTAAGTACCTAATATTATCTACAGGAAAGTCAAACTTCATGGACGCCGTGAGTTTTGTGATGGGAGAGAAGACATCCTTGCTCCGTGTGAAACGTCTCAGTGATTTAATACACGGAGCGTCCATCAACAAACCAGTCTCTAGAAGGTACTTTAACTTTTTTAATAAATCTTCTTGGTACATAATGTCTGTGTCACTGGGTTTTATAAACAATATATCGACTTAAACTTTAAAACTAACTTTTAACTAGAGAACACATTTGTGGTGTCTCTAAAATATTTTTCTATTTTAAGATACAAGCTTTATCTTAAAATATTAGGTTTATGGTCCCTAGGCAAATTGTTATTGGCAATACAAAGTGTAAATTCATTTTAATTGTGTTTTACATTACAGTGCTTCAGTAACAGCAACATTTGTGCTTGAAGACCTGACAGAGAAGCAGTTCCAGAGATCAGTTATAGGACAGTCCTCCGAGCACAAGATAGATGGACAGGTATGCTATATAACACATAAAAAGAATCTATCTTTGGAATTAAATCTTTACAATTACTACTACTTGATATTATTACCACTATGAAATAACTTAAAAAATTACTTTCTTGTTAGTTTATTTTATTTCTTAACAGTTATAAAAATTGAAGTTTTTATTCCGATGTTGTTTTTAACCTATAAATTGTTGACTAAAGTAATATTTATGTAAGACGCTGAAACTTTCTCTCTAAATGATTACAAAAACTTGTCATTTGTTAGGTGTTCTGGACTTGACTATAATTAAAATTAGTTATTACTTTAATACAACAAATCCACTCTACATTACTAAAACCCACTTTCGTTCCAGTCGGTATCAACCTCACACTACCTGAGTGAGTTGGAGAAGCTGGGCATCAATGTGAAGGCCAAGAACTTCCTGGTGTTCCAGGGCGCCGTCGAGAGCATCGCGATGAAGAACCCTAAAGAGAGGACCGCACTGTTTGAGGAGATCAGTGGGTATGTGAAAGTTTGTTGGTATTGAATGATAAATTAATTTGATTTCAGATTGGATGCTGGCTGTACCTGTCTACTTGAAAAAACAATTATTATTAGATTTTATTAAAGAATGCATATGTAGCAAGCAGTCTTACATAAGTGGTACATAACATATCCCTAATCTAATTTGTTTGCCAAGGTCGGGAGTCCTAAAAGAGCAGTACGAAGCATGTCGCGCGGAGGTGAACCGCGCAGACGAGGAGGCGCAGTTCTCGTACCAGAAGAAGAAGGGCGTGGCGGCCGAGCGGAAGGAGGCCAAGTTCGAGAAGGAGGAGGCCGAGAAGTACACACGCCTGAAGGAGGAACTGGTAGGTTTAGTACTGGTTATTAAGAGCCTGTAGTGTCCAGTGTAGGGCGAAGGCCTCCCTTTCCTCCTTCCACTTATCCCTGTCTATGGCTACCTGGGACCAGTTCCGCGTGAAGAATTTTGGTACGTCCCGCGCGAAGTAATCAAGTACGTCCTGCCATCTCCTTCTTAGTCTGCTGTGTCTGTATACCAAAAAAAAAAAAAATATTTTTTTAGGCCAAACATAGCATCAATGCTGAGTTCAGTAAAGACAAGTCATAATGAATATAAAAAAAAATACACTTTGATCTAAATTCAATGGTCTTATGACACTTTGATCTAAATTCAATAGTCTTATCATTGGAAGTATTGGAACCATTTTTTTTCCATATTAATCTTCTCGCACTCTTCCAGCAAGAACAAAAAGTCGAACTGCAGCTGTTCCACCTGTACCACAACGAGAAGGACATCCAGTCGAACGAGGAGGACCTGCAGCACAAGCAGTCGGAGCTCACCAAGGTGGAGAAGAAGCGGGCGAAGGCTGAAGAGGCGCTGAAGGAGAAGAAGAAGGAGGCGGGCACCGTCGCCAGGGAGCTCGCCAAGGTCGAGCAGGAGATCAGGGAAGTGGTGAGTGGAACTTGACATTATGACTGCATAAAGGTATTTTAGGGTCAAACAGGTAGTTGGGACAAATATTCGCATGTATTTTGCTTTTCTTGCTGCTTATTTATAGGAATGCTCAAGCTAGGAAAAGTGACAGTAAAACTAATTTGATAAATATTTCCAGTTTCAACACTTGTAAAATGTTTTTATGTTGGAAATACTATAATCATGAAATCTAATCACAATCCAATTTAGCAAAATTATAGGTACCTAAATTGGTTACTCATATAAAAAGTAGTTAAAATCTCAAAATCATTTTAAATATAAAATTAAAGTCACACAAGTCCCTCTCTCATTAACCAGGAAGCAGAAATCTCCAAAAAGCGTCCTACCTTCATAAAAGCGAAGGAACGGGTAACCCACACCCAGAAGAAGCTAGAAAGTGCTCTGAAGACCCTGGAGCAGGCCCGCAAGGCGCACGAGGCTCACCAGGCCGACATCCGGAAGCTGGAGGACGAGCTGCGCCAGGTGGAGGAGCAGAAGGCGGAGTGGGAGAAGACTACGCTCGGGACTACACATACGGGGAGGGCTGATGTGCATCTCGAAGAGGCGCAGGTAATTTAGTGTTATTTATTGTGTGTTTTTTCTGAAATCTGAAAACATAACTGAGAGGGCGCTACTGTGCGCACGTAAACATCAGCTCAGTAGATAATAAAACGTTAAAAATAGTTAAAGTGCTTAACTTGTGATAAAAAGTTAATAAAGTTCAAGTGATTAAAGACCTTCAGTGACGAGAAGTGTAGTACAAAGCTTTACTGCATAAATACTCCAGAAAACTAAACTTTTGTGAAATAACGACCAAATTTCAAACCTGTGGAAAAAACCGTGGGACTTTCGAAATACACATCATCAAAACCTACAGTTACTTAAGAAACTTGAAAAAAGTACACAACACTACGAAAAGGTACGCAGAATCCCTTTAAATTGTATTTTTGTGAAATACTTTTAAAAAAAGAAATTTTAAAGTACGAGCATATTCAGAAATAAAATTGTGTAAAAGCGCCATCTGTTGGTGAGTTGCAAATCGCCAAAAGTATCGATCCGATTCAGAAAAAAATTGTTGAACATCCACTAGAGGGCGTTGTTTTCAAATATGGCTAATATATGCGCTGGTTGTAAACAAAACATACCAAATACTAACTACTTAACTTGTTCATTATGTAACAGTCTATATGACTTGGAGTGTGCCAATATAAATAAACAGCGCTTCAAAATAATGATGGAAACAGAGGGCATTGAAACTTGGAAATGCCCAGATTGTTACTGTAAAATACCTAAGCGAGGAAATATTAACACACCCATACGCCCACAAGAACATGGCTCTCGCCCGATTTCACCACCGGAAATAAACAATGTCACAATTAGGAGAACGATAAAACCTATGAATGATACTATCAGTTCTTTAGATCTAAGTCTGTTGGGTGACACAATGTACGCGCAAGATGAAGGAAAAACATCCCAATCTATTACGCAAACAGAACTAACGCTGCAGAATATAGGCGAAATGATAATGCTTCGTTTAAAAGAAAATAATAGATCAATCATCACCGAATTACAGAATACAATCCAAATAGAGTTAAATAAGGCCATCTCAAAGCTAAGAGAAGATTTTGAACGCGAAACAAATTGCTTACAAAGGCAAAATGAAGAGAGAAAAATTGACATCCAACATGTAAACAAGACCATTGAGAACCTGAAAATCGGAAACGAAAAATTAAAATCTGAAATAGAGAACTTAAAGGTGCGAACAAACACTTGCCAAACTAATTGCACTGAAAGCTATTCTAAGAAAATAGTATTATACGGATTCGATGAATATTATAAGGAGCCTGTAAATAACTTACACATGAGATTGATTGATTTATTTCGCGAATTTATGAATGTTGACCTGATGGGCTACATTGAGGAAACCTATAGAATTGGAAAACGAAACTCTAAAAACCGCCCATTAGTGATAGAAATATTAAGCAAAAGGGTGGCATCGTATCTCAAGGAAAATAGCAACGTATTTCGAGGAACTAGACTATTTTTGTCGGAATTCTTAGATGACGAAACACGAAGAGAAAGGAAACAGCTGCGCGAAGAAATGTTGATTGCAAGAAGGCAAGGACTTTACGCAGTAATCCGCGATAATAAACTATTTATCGATGGAAAAATTACTAATAAAACAGATAATACACCCGACAACCAAATTAACACAAATAAACAGAATACACAAGCAGACCTATCATCCTCTCAAAACAACAACAATTTTTTTCGCCGCTACACTGACACAGGAGACAGAAACAGTACTTCCCGAAAACAAAGACCTACAATTTAGAATATTATTTCAAAATATCCAAAGCCTGTCCAATAAACAACACTTACTGGAAGCCTTCATTCAACAAACACCAAAATATCATGCTATATGTGTATCGGAAACCTGGCTATCAAAGGAAAGACTAGACTTAATAAATTTTAGTGGCTACAAGATTGCGGCTTCTTTCTGCCGGAAAACACGCGCTGGTGGCGGCGTCTGTATTATTTTACAAGAACAAATAGAATGCATAGAGAGAAGTGATATAACAAACATGTCAATTGAATATATAATAGAAGTGTGTGCAATAGAGTTACAAATAGAACATTTATTATTAATTATTATTTACTGGAATAGGAGAGAGGAAGCTATATTTTATAAACAATTAAAACAAATATTAGATTATTTAAATAAGAAAAACTCCAGACTGAATATTGTTATAGGAGGAGACTTTAATATAAATGTATTAGATAGTAACTTAAAAACAAACCAATTTTTAGATCTCATGTTAGAATTTAATTTTGTACAGCTTATAACAGTACCAACACGAGTGACCCAAAGCACCTCAACGTGTCTAGATTTAATTTTTACAAACTCCAATATAAGATCTCACACCACAGTAGAAGAGTTGGGTTTCTCTGACCATAGTAGTACAATTATTAAATTAGCTGTACCCCAGCAAACTAGACACATAGTCTGGTGTGTAGAGAAAAGGCTGTTTAATAGCAAAAACACACAATGCTTCAAATCTAAACTAAAAGAAATAAAATGGAACGATATCATCAAGCCTGGTAAGGACATAGATGAAAACTATGAATCATTTAACAATACACTTACTAGCATACTTAACCAAACCATACCAAAAACTAAATTAAAACTAAAAACAAACTATAAAAAACATTGGCTAACTAAAGGCATAAAAATTTCTTGTAAAAATAAAAGGCTTGAAAAAATACTCTCTATAAAAACAAATAACCACTTAATAAAACAACATTACAAAATATATGAAAAAACTTTAAAACAAATTGTAAAAAAGGCTAAAAAACTACAGTATATAAATAAATTAATGAAATCTAATAATAAAGTAAAAACTATGTGTAAAATTATAAACGAACGAACGAATAAAAACGTAAAAAAGTTGAAAAAAAACATTACACTTCACCTAAATGACAATGCTATCTCGGACCCAAAGCAAACAGCAAATATATTTAATAACTTCTTTGCGTCTATCGGAGAGGGAAATGCTCAAAACACCGACAAAGAACCGCGAAACACCTCTGTGGCCCACCGTATAGAAAACACCATGTTTCTAAGTACAGTAGATCCCGGTGAAATAAATTTAATATTAAAAGGCCTTAAAAACAAAAATAGTTATGGATTAGACGAATTACCACCAACTCTAGTCAAACAGTGTGCAGATGAGCTGACCCTACCATTCTACTTGCTAGTCAATCAGTCTTTTGAGGAAGGAAGATTTCCGAACTACCTAAAGAAAGCCGTTATAAAGCCTATCCATAAAAAAGACTCTAAAACTGACCCCTCAAATTACCGTCCTATTGCTCTCTTACCTACAGCCTCGAAAGTATTCGAGAAAGCAATGTGTAATCGCGTTTATTCGTTTTGCGAAAAATATAACATTTTTAATAAATCCCAGAATGGTTTTCGGAAAAACCACTCCACAGTTCTAGCAGTATATAATTTCATCCAAGAAGCCATTAATATAATTGACAAGAAAAAATACGCTGTAGGTATACTGTTAGACATGACAAAAGCTTACGACAAAGTACAATTCGACATCCTACTTAATAAGCTACAAGGAATAGGGATCCGCGGGAAATCTTACAAATGGTTTGAATCATATCTGGAAAATAGAGAACACCAAGTCGAAATAGAATACTACAACGAAAATGAAAAACAAATTCAATACATTAGGTCGGATAGCAAGCAAATTAACGCCTCAATCCCACAAGGGAGTGTTATCGGATGTCTTTTATTTATAATATATATAAACGACCTCCCTACAGTCATAAATGAGTCATGTGTTCTGTTTGCCGACGATATCTCGGTACTAACTTCTTGCCAAGACAACACCAACTTAAAAGAAATACTTACAAGTATACTCAACAAACTAATAACTTGGATGACAGAACACAACCTTGAATTAAATTACAAAAAAACTAAAATCATGTCCTTCCATCCACATCAGAAAACCCCTTTAGATATAACATTTATTTACAAAGATACAAAAATAGAAACAGTGAAAGAATTTAACCTACTCGGCTTATCCATAGATACAAATATAAATTGGAAATCGCATATTAATAAAATCAGGTCAAAATTATCGAAATTTGCCTATGCCCTCCGTGAAATAAAAAAATCTACAAATCTCCCAACAGCTCTGGTAACGTACTACGCCTATGCATACGCATGGTTAAACTACGGCGTAATATTATGGGGAAATAGTACAGATGCACCGACACTCTTCATATTACAAAAACGACTGGTTAGAATACTAGCAAACATAGATAGCACAGACAGCTGCAAACCCCATTTCCAAGAACACAAACTCTTAACCCTTCCTTGTATGTATATCTTGGAAATGTGTAAATTTGTTAGAAATAACCAAAAACTCTACACTACACGTGAACACATACAGACTAACTACACACTACGACACAAAAATAGATTAAACCTACCAGTTTCTAAGTTAAATATACACTCCACAAGCACTTTAGTAATGTCAGTTAAAATATACAATAAACTACCAGAAGAAATTAAAAATGAACAAAAATACAATATATTTATAAATAAAATAAAACAACTTCTTATCCGTAAATGTTATTATAATGTACATGAATATTTAAATGATAAATTTAATAAATAAACAATAATACAAAAATGCTATAATAATTTGTAATACCAATAACAGTAATAATTTATGTATACTTTAAATAAATATTAATTTATAAATACAATGTATTAGTATCGTAGTAAAAATTATAAATGTTTCCAATGTTACTGATAAGCCTATATATTAGATTAATATTAAAATTGTACATATTTATAATAGCCCTCCTCCAAATTTTTTATTTTGTAATATATCTATTTTGTTATGCCCGACAGGGCCCACAATGATCCAAAACTAATTGTATATTAAAATTTAATGTACCTACCACCTAAGTTCACATTTGTGGAATGCAATAAACGTATTGAGTATTGAGTATTGAGTATTGAACATATTGTTTTGTGTCTCTGATTTAGTTAATTTCGAAAATTTAAATGAAATAATTATATCCATCCTAAACTAAATATTTCCATCCATGACGGAAATATTTAGTGTTACTTTCATGCTTCGTCTAAATAGTACGCGACGTAACTGTTTGCCACCAGGCCGTTGCGAGTGTGCTGCAATACCTTAGCAGTGACGCTCCTTAGATCTACATATGAATCCGGAATGACACGCTACACAGCGTCGCTAATGCAACGTACAGCGACAGAGCGTGCGCCCAACAGGCTAGGGGTTAGGGAGACGAGGCGGGGACGGTGCCGCATGGTGTAGTCATTGTTACGAAGTTGCTTTGCGACATAGCAGCGCTCCTGTGGGTCTGTCAACGACGCGGCGCATTGGCGACGCCCGTTCCTCATCTCTTTTATGTGTCGTTGCGTTTTTGATGCAGCGACAATGTACGTGCTAGTCTTGGTATATGCATAATGTTTTGTACTATGTGGTATAGATCCGCGAGTACGAGGAGCTGAAGATGGAGGCGTCTCGCCAGGCGGCCCGCTACCTGCAGGAGCTGGACTCCGTCAACCGCGAGCAGAAGGCCGACCAGGACCGGCTCGACAACGAACTGCGACGCAAGGGCGAACTCGAGAACAAGCACCGACAGAAGGTAAACATACACATACAACACCCTATCTATAACCAGGTAACAACTGCGAGTGTGTGAGAAATATGCACTTCACATACCAAACCATTTAAGCAGAGAAAATTAAAATCCCAATAATTTTTATCTCCTTAGGGCCGTTATTGAAAATTCGGGTATTTACGGGATATTACTGTTGTATAATAGCGGTTTCGCTCTATATCCGATCCGAACCCTTGAAAATATTGGTCATTGGAAATCAGCGAATGACGGAGATCGGATCTAGTGCGTAAATTACCATAGAAATAGTTCTACCATAATTTCACGGGTCTAGATCGGTTTTGGATCGGACGTAGTGCCGCTGTTAAAGTGGTTGACTGATCTCTAAAACGCTACATTTAGCTAAGTTGACGTATAATAAATACGTAATGTTTGTGTGCAGGGTCACGAGAGGAACGAGGCTATGAAGCGCGTGGACAAGCTGAACGAGCACATCAAGAGCTCGGAGCAGGCGCTGGAGGAGCAGCGGCGGCTGCGGGCTGAACTGCAGGTCAGTACCATTCTCCTTCTTTTCATGTCGATGATAGATTTAAATTAGAGTATATTGACCCAGTAAGTTGCGACATTAATGGCAGCATCGTTAACGTACTGTAAGTCATCGAAAGTGCAGGTGTATGGTCACTTTGGGCAATTCAACAAGTGCATGGGGCATGGTTTGGTAGGAAGGTCCACATTCGCTTTCGCTATAAAAGGGATCGATTATTTCCCATTTCGCGAGTACGATACTTACGTACGATAATTTATGGGCGTCGTTTTTTATAGGCGTCGATCTTGATAAGCGTCGTTTTTTATGGGCGTCGATCTTGATAAGCGTCGTTTTTTATGGGCGTCGATCTTGATAAGCGTCGTTTTTTATGTGCGTCGATCTTGATAAGCGTCGTTTCTTATAGGCGTCGATGTTGATAAGCGTCGATTGTTATGGGCGTCGATCTAATAAGCGTCGTTTTTACGGGCGTCGATCTTGATAAGCGTCGTTTTTTACGGGCGTCGATCTTGATAAGCGTCGTTTTTTCTAGGCGTCGGTTTTTATGGGCGTCGTTTTTACGGGCGTCGTTTTTTATGGGCCTCGATCTTGACAAGCGTCGTTTCTTATGGGCGTCGATCATGATAAGCGTCGTTTTTTATGGGCGTCGATTCTTATGGGCGTCGATCTTGATAAGCGTCGCTTTTCATAGGCGTCGATCTTGATAAGCGTCATTTCTTATAGGCGTCGATCTTGATAAGCGTCGATTTTTATGGGCGTCGATCTTGATAAGCGTCGATTGTTATGGGCGTCGATCTTGATAAGCGTCGTTTTTTACGGGCGTCGATCTTGATAAGCGTCGTTTCTCATGGGCGTCGATCTTGATAAGCGTCGTTTTTTATGGGCGTCGATCTTGATAAGCGTCGTTTCTTATGGGCGTCGATCTTGATAAGCGTCGTTTTTTATGGGCGTCGATCTTGATAAGCGTCGTTCTTATGGGCGTCGATCTTGATAAGCGTCGTTTCTTATAGGCGTCGATCTTGATAAGCGTCGTTTCTTATGGGCGTCGATCTTGATAAGCGTCGTTTCTTATGGGCGTCGATCATGATAAGCGTCGTTTTTTATGGGCGTCGATATTGATAAGCGTCGATTCTTATGGGCGTCGATCTTGATAAGCGTCGTTTTTTACGGGCGTCGAACTTGATAAGCGTCGTTTTTTCTAGGCGTCGGTTTTTATGGGCGTCGTTTTTATGGGCGTCGTTTTTTATGGGCCTCGATCTTGATAAGCGTCGTTTCTTATGGGCGTCGATCATGATAAGCGTCGTTTTTAATGGGCGTCGATCTTGAAAAGCGTCGATTCTTATGGGCGTCGATCTTGATAAGCGTCGTTTTTCATAGGCGTCGATCTTGATAAGCGTCATTTCTTATGGGCGTCGATCTTGATAAGCGTCGATTTTTATGGGCGTCGATCTTGATAAGCATCGATTGTTATGGGCGTCGATCTTGATAAGCGTCGTTTTTCATAGGCGTCGATCTTGATAAGCGTCATTTCTTATGGGCGTCGATCTTGATAAGCGTCGATTTTTATGGGCGTCGATCTTGATAAGCATCGATTGTTATGGGCGTCGATCTTGATAAGCGTCGTTTCTCATGGGCGTCGATCTTGATAAGCGTCGTTTTTTATGGGCGTCGATCTTGATAAGCGTCGTTTCTTATGGGCGTCGATCTTGATAAGCGTCGTTTTTTATGGGCGTCGATCTTGATAAGCGTCGTTCTTATGGGCGTCGATCTTGATAAGCGTCGTTTCTTATAGGCGTCGATCTTGATAAGCGTCGTTTCTAATGGGCGTCGATCTTGATAAGCGTCGATTTTTATGGGCGTCGATCTTGATAAGCATCGATTGTTATGGGCGTCGATCTTGATAAGCGTCGTTTCTCATGGGCGTCGATCTTGATAAGCGTCGTTTTTTATGGGCGTCGATCTTGATAAGCGTCGTTTCTTATGGGCGTCGATCTTGATAAGCGTCGTTTTTTATGGGCGTCGATCTTGATAAGCGTCGTTCTTATGGGCGTCGATCTTGATAAGCGTCGTTTCTTATAGGCGTCGATCTTGATAAGCGTCGATTTTTATGGGCGTCGATCTTGATAAGCGTCGATTGTTATGGGCGTCGATCTTGATAAGCGTCGTTTTTTACGGGCGTCGATCTTGATAAGCGTCGTTTCTCATGGGCGTCGATCTTGATAAGCGTCGTTTTTTATGGGCGTCGATCTTGATAAGCGTCGTTTCTTATGGGCGTCGATCTTGATAAGCGTCGTTTTTTATGGGCGTCGATCTTGATAAGCGTCGTTCTTATGGGCGTCGATCTTGATAAGCGTCGTTTCTTATAGGCGTCGATCTTGATAAGCGTCGTTTCTTATGGGCGTCGATCTTGATAAGCGTCGTTTCTTATGGGCGTCGATCATGATAAGCGTCGTTTTTTATGGGCGTCGATATTGATAAGCGTCGATTCTTATGGGCGTCGATCTTGATAAGCGTCGTTTTTTACGGGCGTCGAACTTGATAAGCGTCGTTTTTTCTAGGCGTCGGTTTTTATGGGCGTCGTTTTTATGGGCGTCGTTTTTTATGGGCCTCGATCTTGATAAGCGTCGTTTCTTATGGGCGTCGATCATGATAAGCGTCGTTTTTAATGGGCGTCGATCTTGAAAAGCGTCGATTCTTATGGGCGTCGATCTTGATAAGCGTCGTTTTTCATAGGCGTCGATCTTGATAAGCGTCATTTCTTATGGGCGTCGATCTTGATAAGCGTCGATTTTTATGGGCGTCGATCTTGATAAGCATCGATTGTTATGGGCGTCGATCTTGATAAGCGTCGTTTTTCATAGGCGTCGATCTTGATAAGCGTCATTTCTTATGGGCGTCGATCTTGATAAGCGTCGATTTTTATGGGCGTCGATCTTGATAAGCATCGATTGTTATGGGCGTCGATCTTGATAAGCGTCGTTTCTCATGGGCGTCGATCTTGATAAGCGTCGTTTTTTATGGGCGTCGATCTTGATAAGCGTCGTTTCTTATGGGCGTCGATCTTGATAAGCGTCGTTTTTTATTGGCGTCGATCTTGATAAGCGTCGTTCTTATGGGCGTCGATCTTGATAAGCGTCGTTTCTTATAGGCGTCGATCTTGATAAGCGTCGTTTCTAATGGGCGTCGATCTTGATAAGCGTCGTTTGTTATGGGCGTCGATCTTGATAAGCGTCGTTTTTTATGGGCCTCGATCTTGATAAGCGTCGTTTCTTATAGGCGTCGATCTTGATAAGCGTCGATTGTTATGGGCGTCGATCTTGATAAGCGTCGTTTTTTACGGGGGTCGATCTTGATAAGCGTCATTTTTTCTAGGCGTTGATTTTTATGGGCGTCGTTTTTTATGGTCGTCGATCTTGATAAGCGTCGTTTCTTATAGGCTTCGATGTTGATAAGCGTCGATTGTTATGGGCGTCGATCTTATAAGCGTCGTTTTTACGGGCGTCGATCTTGATAAGCGTCGTTTTTTACGGGCGTCGATCTTGATAAGCGTCGTTTTTTCTAGGCGTCGTTTTTATGGGCGTCGATCTTGATAGCGTCGTTTCTTATAGGCGTCGATCTTGATAAGCGTCGATTGTTATGGGCGTCGATCTTATAAGCGTCGTTTTTACGGGCGTCGATCTTGATAAGCGTCGTTTTTTACGGGCGTAGAACTTGATAAGCGTCGTTTTTTCTAGGCGTCGGTTTTTATGGGCGTCGTTTTTTATGGGCCTCGATCTTGACAAGCGTCGTTTCTTATGGGCGTCGATCATGATAAGCGTCGTTTTTTATGGGCGTCGATCTTGATAAGCGTCGATTCTTATGGGCGTCGATCTTGATAAGCGTCGTTTTTCATAGGCGTCGATCTTGATAAGCGTCATTTCTTATAGGCGTCGATCTTGATAAGCGTCGATTTTTATGGGCGTCGATCTTGATAAGCGTCGATTGTTATGGGCGTCGATCTTGATAAGCGTCGTTTTTTACGGGCGTCGATCTTGATAAGCGTCGTTTCTCATGGGCGTCGATCTTGATAAGCGTCGATTTTTATGGGCGTCGATCTTGATAAGCGTCGTTTCTTATGGGCGTCGATCTTGATAAGCGTCGTTTTTTATGGGCGTCGATCTTGATAAGCGTCGTTCTTATGGGCGTCGATCTTGATAAGCGTCGTTTCTTATAGGCGTCGATCTGGATAAGCGTCGTTTCTTATGGGCGTCGATCTTGATAAGCGTCGTTTCTTATGGGCGTCGATCATGATAAGCGTCGTTTTTTATGGGCGTCGATCTTGATAAGCGTCGATTCTTATGGGCGTCGATCTTGATAAGCGTCGTTTCTTACGGGCGTCGATCTTGATAAGCGTCGTTTCTTATAAGCGTCGATCTTGATGAGCGTCGTTTCTTATAGGCGTCGGTTTTTATGGGCGTCGTTTGTATGGGCGTCGTTTTTTATGGGCGTCGATCTTGATAAGCGTCGTTATTTATGGGCGTCGATCTTGATAAGCGTCGTTTCTTATAAGCGTCGATCGTGATAAGCGTCGTTTTTCATAGGCGTCGATTTTTATGGGCGTCGATCTTGATAAACGTCGTTTGTTATGGGCGTCGATCTTGATAAGCGTCGTTTTTTATGGGCCTCGATCTTGATAAGCGTCGTTTCTTATAGGCGTCGATCTTGATAAGCGTCGATTGTTATGGGCGTCGATCTTGATAAGCGTCGTTTTTTACGGGGGTCGATCTTGATAAGCGTCATTTTTTCTAGGCGTCGATTTTTATGGGCGTCGTTTTTTATGGGCGCCGATCTTGATAAGCGTCGTTTCTTATAGGCTTCGATGTTGATAAGCGTCGATTGTTATGGGCGTCGATCTTATAAGCGTCGTTTTTACGGGCGTCGATCTTGATAAGCGTCGTTTTTTACGGGCGTCAATCTTGATAAGCGTCGTTTTTTCTAGGCGTCGTTTTTTATGGGCGTCGATCTTGATAAGCGTCGTTTCTGATGGGCGTCGATCTTGATAAGCGTCGTTTCTTATAGGCGTCGATCTTGATAAGCGTCGTCTTTTATGGGCGTCGATCTTGATAAGCGTCGTTTTTTCTAGGCGTCGATTTTTATGGGCGTCGATCTTGATAAGCGTCGATGTTTATGGGCCTCGATCTTGATAAGCGTCGTTTGTTATGGGTGTCGATCTTGATAAGCGTCGTTTCTTATGGGCGTCGATCTTGATAAGCGTCGTTTTTTATGGGCGTCGATCATGATAAGCGTCGTTTTTTATGGGCGTCGATCTCGATAAGCGTCGATTATTATGGGCGTCGATCTTGATAAGCGTCGTTTCTTACGGGCGTCGATCTTGATAAGCGTCGTTTCTCATGGGCGTCGATCTTGATAAGCGTCGTTTTTTATGGGCGTCGATCTTGATAAGCGTCGTTTCTTATGGGCGTCGATTTTTATGGGCGTCGATCTTGATAAGCGTCGTTTCTTATAGGCTTCGATGTTGATAAGCGTCGATTGTTATGGGCGTCGATCTTATAAGCGTCGTTTTTACGGGCGTCGATCTTGATAAGCGTCGTTTTTTACGGGCGTCGATCTTGATAAGCGTCGTTTTTTCTAGGCGTCGTTTTTTATGGGCGTCGATCTTGATAGGCGTCGTTTCTTATAGGCGTCGATCTTGATAAGCGTCGATTGTTATGGGCGTCGATCTTATAAGCGTCGTTTTTACGGGCGTCGATCTTGATAAGCGTCGTTTTTTCTAGGCGTCGATTTTTATGGGCGTCGTTTTTTATGGGCCTGGATCTTGATAAGCGTCGTTTTTTAAGGGCGTCGATCTTGATAAGCGTCGTTTTTTCTAGGCGTCGATTTTTATGGGCGTCGATCTTGATAAGCGTCGTTTGTTATGGGTGTCGATCTTGATAAGCGTCGTTTCTTATGGGCGTCGATCTTGATAAGCGTCGTTTTTTATGGGCGTAGATCATGATAAGCGTCGTTTTTTATGGGCGTCGATCTCGATAAGCGTCGATTCTTATGGGCGTCGATCTTGATAAGCGTCGTTTCTTACGGGCGTCGATCTTGATAAGCGTCGTTTCTCATGGGCGTCGATCTTGATAAGCGTCGTTTTTATGGGCGTCGATCTTGTTAAGCGTCGTTTCTTATGGGCGTCGATCTTATAAGCGTCGTTTTTACGGGCGTCGATCTTGATAAGCGTCGTTTTTTCTAGGCGTCGTTTTTTATGGGCGTCGATCTTGATAAGCGTCGATTGTTATGGGCGTCGATCTTATAAGCGTCGTTTTTACGGGCGTCGATCTTGATAAGCGTCGTTTTTTACGGGCGTCGAACTTGATAAGCGTCGTTTTTTCTAGGCGTCGGTTTTTATGGGCGTCGTTTTTTATGGGCTTCGATCTTGATAAGCGTCGTTTTTTATGGGCGTCGATCTTGATAAGCGTCGTTATTTATGGGCGTCGATCTTGATAAGCGTCGTTTCTTATGGGCGTCGATCTTGATAAGCGTCGTTTCTGATGGGCGTCGATCTTGATAAGCGTCGTTTCTTATAGGCGTCGATCTTGATAAGCGTCGTTTCTTATGGGCGTCGATCTTGATAAGCGTCGTTTTTTATGGGCGTCGATCATGATAAGCGTCGTTTCTCATGGGCGTCGATCTTGATAAGCGTCGTTTTTGATGGGCGTCGATCTTGATAAGCGTCGTTTTTTATGGGCGTCGATCTTAATAAGCGTCGTTTTTCATGGGCGTCGATCTTGATAAGCGTCGTTTTTTCTAGGCGTCGATTTTTATGGGCGTCGTTTTTTATGGGCGTCGATCTTGATAAGCGTCGATGTTTATGGGCCTCGATCTTGATAAGCGTCGTTTTTTACGAGCTTCGATCTTGATAAGCGTCGTTTCTTATAGGCGTCGATCTTGATAAGCGTTGATTGTTATGGGCGTCGATCTTGATAGGCGTCGTTTTTTCTAGGCGTCGATTTTTATGGGCGTCGATCTTGATAAGCGTCGTTTCTTATGGGCGTCGATCTTGATAAGCGTCGTTTCTTATAGGCGTCGATCTTGATAAGCGTCGTTTCTTATGGGCGTCGATCTTGATAAGCGTCGTTTTTTATGGGCGTCGATCATGATAAGCGTCGTTTCTCATGGGCGTCGATCTTGATAACCGTCGTTTTTGATGGGCGTCGATCTTGATAAGCGTCGTTTTTTATGGGCGTCGATCTTAATAAGCGTCGTTTTTTTATGGGCGTCGATCTTGATAAGCGTCGTTTTTTCTAGGCGTCGATTTTTATGGGCGTCGTTTTTTATGGGCGTCGATCTTGATAAGCGTCGTTTCTTATAGGCGTCGATCTTGATAAGCGTTGATTGTTATGGGCGTCGATCTTGATAGGCGTCGTTTTTTCTAGGCGTCGATTTTTATGGGCGTCGATCTTGATAAGCGTCGATGTTTATGGGCCTCGATCTTGATAAGCGTCGTTTTTTACGGGTGTCGATCTTGATAAGCGTCGTTTCTTATAGGCGTCGATCTTATAAGCGTCGTTTCTAATAAGCGTCGATCTTGATAAGCGTCGTTTCTTATAAGCGTCGATCCTGATAAGCGTCGTTTCTTATAGGCGTCGGTTTTTATGGGCGTCGTTTTTATGGGCGTCGTTTTTTACGGGCTTCGATCTTGATAAGCGTCGTTTCTTATAGGCGTCGATCTTGATAAGCGTTGATTGTTATGGGCGACGATCTTGATAGGCGTCGTTTTTTCTAGGCGTCGATTTTTATGGGCGTCGATCTTGATAAGCGTCGTTTCTTATAGGCGTCGATCTTGATAAGCGTCGTTTTTTCTGGGCGTCGATCTTGATAAGCGTCGTTTTTTATGGGCGTCGATCTTAATAAGCGTCGTTTTTTATGGGCGTCGATCTTGATAAGCGTCGTTTTTTCTAGGCGTCGATTTTTATGGGCGTCGTTTTTTATGGGCGTCGATCTTGATAAGCGTCGATGTTTTTGGGCCTCGATCTTGATAAGCGTCGTTTTTTACGAGCTTCGATCTTGATAAGCGTCGTTTCTTATAGGCGTCGATCTTGATAAGCGTTGATTGTTATGGGCGTCGATCTTGATAGGCGTCGATCTTGATAAGCGCCGATTTTTATGGGCGTCGATCTTGATAAGCGTCGATGTTTATGGGCCTCGATCTTGATAAGCGTCGTTTTTTACGGGCGTCGATCTTGATAAGCGTCGTTTCTTATAGGCGTCGATCTTACAAGCGTCGTTTCTAATAAGCGTCGATCTTGATAAGCGTCGTTTCTTATAAGCGTCGATCCTGATAAGCGTCGTTTCTTATAGGCGTCGGTTTTTATGGGCGTCGTTTTTATGGGCGTCGTTTTTTACGGGCTTCGATCTTGATAAGCGTCGTTTCTTATAGGCGTCGATCTTGATAAGCGTTGATTGTTATGGGCGTCGATCTTGATAGGCGTCGATTTTTATGGGCGTCGATCTTGATAAGCGTCGATGTTTATGGGCCTCGATCTTGATAAGCGTCGTTTTTTACGGGCGTCGATCTTGATAAGCGTCGTTTCTTATAGGCGTCGATCTTGATAAGCGTTGATTTTTATGGGCGTCGATCTTATAAGCGTCGTTTCTAAAAGGCGTCGATCTTATAAGCGTCGTTTCTTATAAGCGTCGATCTTGATAAGCGTCGTTCTTATAAGCGTCGATCTTGATAAGCGTCGTTTCTTATAGGCGTCGGTTTTTATGGGCGTCGTTTTTATGGGCGTCGTTTTTTATGGGCTTCGATCTTGATAAGCGTCGTTATTTATGGGCGTCGATCTTGATAAGCGTCGTTTCTTATAAGCGTCGATCTTGATAAGCGTCGTTTCTTATAGGCGTCGATTTTGATAAGCGTCGTTGTTTATGGGCGTCGATCGTGATAAGCGTCGTTTTTCATTGGCGTCGATTTTGACGGCGTTAGTAGTCGGCGTATTGATATGGCATGATGTGTCGTCGATCTTGATTAACGTCGTTTCTTATGGGCGTCGATCTTGATAAGCGTCATTTTTTATGGGTGTCGATCTTGATAAGCGTCGTTTTTGATGGGCGTCGATCTTGATAAGCGTCGTTTCTTATGGGCGTCGATCTTGATAAGCGTCGTTTTTTATGGGCGTCGATCTTGATAAGCGTCGTTTCTTATGGGCGTCGATCATGATAAGCGTCGTTTTTTATGGGCGTCGATCTTGATAAGCGTCGATTCTTATAGGCGTCGATCTTGATAAGCGTCGTTTTTCATAGGCGTCGATCTTGATAAGCGTCATTTCTTATAGGCGTCGATCTTGATAAGCGTCGATTTTTATGGGCGTCGATCTTGATAAGCGTCGATTGTTATGGGCGTCGATCTTGATAAGCGTCGTTTTTTACGGGCGTCGATCTTGATAAGCGTCGTTTTTTCTAGGCGTTGATTTTTATGGGCCTCGATCTTGATAAGCGTCGTTTTTTACGGGCGTCGATCTTGATAAGCGTCGTTTTTTCTAGGCGTCGATTTTTATGGGCGTCGATCTTGATAAGCGTCGTTTGTTATGGGTGTCGATCTTGATAAGCGTCGTTTCTTATGGGCGTCGATCTTGATAAGCGTCGTTTTTTATGGGCGTCGATCATGATAAGCGTCGTTTTTTATGGGCGTCGATCTCGATAAGCGTCGATTCTTATGGGCGTCGATCTTGATAAGCGTCGTTTCTTACGGGCGTCGATCTTGATAAGCGTCGTTTCTCAGGGGCGTCGATCTTGATAAGCGTCGTTTTTTATGGGCGTCGATCTTAATAAGCGTCGTTTTTATGGGCGTCTTTCTTGATAAGCGTCGTTTCTTATGAGCGTCGATCTTGATAAGCGTCGTTTTTCATAGGCGTCGATCTTGATAAGCGTCATTTATTATAGGCGTCGATCTTGATGAGCGTCGATTTTTATGGGCGTCGATCTTGATAAGCGTCGATTGTTATGGGCTTCGATCTTGATAAGCGTCGTTTTTTACGGGCGTCGATCTAGATAAGCGTCGTTTTCTCTAGGCGTCGATTTTTATGGGCGTCGTTTTTTATGGACGTCGATCTTGATAAGCGTCGATGTTTATGGGCCTCGATCTTGATAAGCGTCGTTTTTTACGGGCGTCGATCTTGATAAGCGTCCTTTTTCATAGACGTCGATCTTGACGGCGTTAGTAGTCAGCGTATTGATATGGCATGATGTGTGTAGTGCATATTATACAAGAAGTAATACTGATTATCCGTGCAGGCGGACGTGGGCGAGTGTCGCGGGCGCGCGGCGGAGCTGCAGGCGCAGCTGGAGGAGGTGGCGGGCGCGCTGGGCGACGCGCGCGTCGACAAGCACGAGGAGGCGCGCCGCAGGAAGAAGCAGGAGATCGTCGAGAGCTTCAAGCGAGACATACCCGGCGTCGTGAGTATTGTACATGTTAGGCGGACGTGGGCGAGTGTTGCGGGCGCGCGGTGGAGCTGCAGGCCCAAAAAAAACAAGCCAACTGCAACGTTATTTTTTTCTACTTTTCTGCCCTAGAATCTAACTGCTCGTGCATATGGCGCTGCTGAGACACCGCCGCACCGCCGACACGTGACTTTTTTGCTTTTGATTTTGACATTCCATTGCAAGTCCATTCCGTTCTACAAACAACTACACAAGAAACAAATGCCAAATGACAGGCGCGTCCACACAGAACAAGCAGCGTCGCGAGGCATTTCCCGCGCCTAGCTCGGTTAGAGTGGTCGTGTCCCGGGCGAGATATGCGCGCGCGCTGCCATGAGCGAGCGACATAGCTATTCAGTGTCGGTTTTTTGATTGCCTTGGGCTTGCCGAGCTCTGCCTCGCCAGGCTGCTCGCTCTGTGTGGACGCGCCTATTAACTAACTTTACATCATTAATATTATTTTTATGCAAACCTGTTATTAACGTATTGTACCTTCGCCAGTACGACCGCATGATCAACATGTGCCAGCCGACGCACAAGCGCTACAACGTGGCCATCACGAAGGTGCTCGGCAAGTACATGGAGGCCATCGTCGTCGACACCGAGAAGACTGCCCGCCGCTGTATACAGGTAATAATTTTATAACAAAAAAAAAGGTATTCTGTCGAAAAGTTCTAAAGCGCCCCGGAAACTTCCAAGCGTGCTTGAAAAGCTTGCTTGTCAAACGTTACGGTCTTTTTCAAGCAATGGCTTACACGATCGAAGTAAGACTTTCATCATGGTCTGACACTTTATTTATTTATACTAGGTCTTTTATAACATTTTTGAAGTAAAAGTAAATTGTAACAATTGTGTTGTAGGTATTAAAAGAGAGAATGTTGGAGCCGGAAACATTCTTACCGTTGGATTACATCCAGGCTAAACCACTACGCGAGCGGCTGAGGTAAGCATTACCATTAAACTTTCTTTAATCTCTGCCATTGAAAAATAAATTAATAATATGTTTTTTTATCCAACCCTCTCTGTGTTTCTCGCTATGTTTAAATTCGGCAAATATTAGGATTTTGCTCTTTTTTTGTTTGGCAGTTTCTTGCCGGTTTTTCTCCATAGTGATGCTAGCATTCTAGCAGTTCCAGAAAAGGCCGCCTTGAAATAAATATATTTATTTTGATATCAGGGACATAAAAGAGCCGAAGAACGTGAAGCTGCTATTCGACGTGCTCCGCTTCGAGCCGCAAGCCATCCACCGCGCGGTGCTGTTCGTCACCAACAACGCGCTCGTCTGCGAGACGCCGGAGGACGCGTCCAGGGTCGCCTACGATCTGGATCGCAGTAAGAACAGCCGATATGATGTGAGTACTTACTATATCAAATATAAAATGCTAAATAGTTAAAAAATCATAACCATCATATAAATTTTCTAGGTAACCTGATCGTTCCTACGGCCCATTTTCGATAAAAAAAAATGCATATTTGTATGCATTTACAGAGGCGTATTTCGTCAAAATGTAAATTATGCTCATATAGTGTAAAAACCATTGCAACGGACGTTACGTTAAACATAAAAAAAATATTCCTTTTTACCAGCATAAGTCAGCTGAAAAATAAACGATGCAATGTCAGCTGTTTCGAATTTACTTCTAATGAGCACTGAACATAACTTTGCTACATTGTGTAAGCGAGTACAAGCTATTGAACCCTTCATACAACAGCATAGCTAATCTACAGTCCAACTCAGGTGGACCACCATTAAAAAAATCTTGCTAATCGAAAATCAACCCTGCTTCGTCCACGAAAGAACCCTAGTTACACATATACCTCTATCCCCACAGGCGCTAGCTCTAGACGGCACATTCTACCAGAAGTCTGGCATCATTTCCGGAGGGTCACTGGATCTGGCGCGGAAGGCCAAGCGCTGGGACGAGAAGCATCTCTCGCAGCTCAAGTCCAAGAAGGTAAGGATTCGTCTAACTACTATCTATTCTATTTACAACAGGCTTAATAGTTCAGTCAATAAATCACCCAAAAGTAGTTGTAGAGTGCGTGAGCAAGGCCCTAAGCAATTACTTCAGAAAATTGTTCAGGGTGATTAGATAGTTAACATACTAAAAGTCCTGACGTCTAGGGGGTGAGGCGGAGTGGGGGGAGGGGTTTAAAGGTCCCATTTTTCAGTTTTTCGCTTATATCTTTTAAACGGTGCGTCATGGCGATAAGAAGTCTTCTACGCAATGAAAGCTTATAAAATTATGTACAACTTTTACCTTATGCACTTTTTCAAATTCCTACCTATTTTCGAACTACACGTTCCGGAAGAGTGAAAATTGAAAAAAACTTCTTCGATTGAATACTACCTTTTGTATACTACTTCTTTCACGTTATTTGGGGATCTAGACACGCGGCAGCGAGTCAATCCAAGTTCAAGTAAAAAAACTGGCTAACCAGCGCCAAGTGTATCATTACACGAACCACAAGGTGCCACTTTTGACCCTTGTATAACTCAAAACTTCTTTAAGGTAAACACATATAACTAAGTGTGTTTATTAATATCCATAAGGGCATCTAGAAGCCCAAATTGCATGAAGCTAGCACAAACAGTTATTAAGATATGAAAGTCAAAAAGTCATAAACTATTCCAATATATGTATAATTATTTTTGCTAAATACAATAATACATATATTGGAATAGTTTCAAATATCTGCTTGTAACGGTTCCAACGCTAAAATAAAAGACTTTTTTTTTGTATGGGGACCCCCTCTTTTTTTTTACTTTTTTTTTGTTTTTAGCTTTTTTCCTACGTTTACACACAATTACCGAGCTGGATGCCAAATTTCATTCTTCTAGGTCATCTGGTAGTGGTTAGGTTTAGGTACTATATTATTATGTTAGTCAGTCAGTGCTAAAATTTACGACTTTTTGACTTCATATCTTAACAACCGTTTGAGCTAGCTTCATGAAATTTGGGCTTCTAGACGTCCTTATGGATATTAATAAACACACTTAGTTATATGTGTTTACCTTAAAGAAGTTTTGAGTTATACAAGGGTCAAAAGTGGCACCTTGTGGTTCGTGTAATGATACACTTGGCGCTGGTTAGCCAGTTTTTTTACTTGAACTTGGATTGACTCGCTGCCGCGTGTCTAGATCCCCAAATAACGTGAAAGAAGTAGTATACAAAAGGTAGTATTCAATCGAAGAAGTTTTTTTCAATTTTCACTCTTCCGGAACGTGTAGTTCGAAAATAGGTAGGAATTTGAAAAAGTGCATAAGGTAAAAGTTGTACATAATTTTATAAGCTTTCATTGCGTAGAAGACTTCTTATCGCCATGACGCACCGTTTAAAAAATAAAAGCGAAAAACTGAAAAATGGGACCTTTAAACCCCTCCCCCCACTCCGCCTCACCCCCTAGACGTCAGGACTTTTAGTATGTTAAGTATCTAAGCACCCTGAACAATATTCTGAAGTAATTGCTTAGGGCCTTGCTCACGCACTCTACAATCTCTTTGTTGACTGGACTATAAATTACTCGTAGTTACAGTTTTAAATTATAAATAATCCATAGAACAGTTATATTATCAGTTTTTGTGTTGCGTAACTTTTTATAAATACCTGTATAAAAATGTTGTACATATTTACTTCAAAACCCAGAAAAATTGCTTTGTTTATTATTAATACCTTGTGTCCTCAATTCGACTGTATGTTTCTTATGCGACATCTCTGGCAGTTTTGGATCGATTAAATTTATTTTTTTCTCATACTTTAAAAGTCGGTTCCTTTGTACATTTATGTGTTATCAAATATGATTGGTTGTTTCTAAGCTAACCATCTCCTTACCTCAACAGGAGAAGCTAACAGAAGAGCTGCGTGAGTCGATGAAAAAGTCGCGCAAGGAGTCGGAGCTGACGACGGTGGACTCTCAGATCCGCGGGCTGGAGTCCCGCCTCAAGTATGCCATCACCGACAGGGACACCACGGTAACACGCGATAAACAACCCTAATGCTTATACATAAAGTTCACTTTGCAACTACAACTTTATACTTTTTATGACAGTACACAATTAACTTCGTCGAATTTACACTTTATTAATATTACATAAAGTCGATGTAAATTGTGTTTTTGTTTGCAGTTGAAGCAAATAAAGGCTCTGGATGCGGAGTTAGCCGAGCTGGAGAGGAAGATGGAGACTTTCGGTGTAAGTATATGGCCGCTATTTTTACAGAATGTTTAGCCCATTACAATCTGAACTTCACAGACAAAGTTTTCTCGACGTGAAATTTTCATAACATGGTAAAGTGGTATTCAAACTTAATGGCGACCCTGAGCACGAGGCGAGTTGATGCGCAGTAACAAATGTATGAGCCAGTGGGGTTGCAGGGCACATGTAGCGCACTTGATAGCCGCCATTAAGTTTGAATCCTACTATACGAGTATATATTATATGTACGTGTATGTATGTGTAGCCCCAAGTGGAAGACATCGAGCGCACGATCCGCGCGCGCGACGCCAAGATCCAGGAGGTGAAGGAGAACATGAACAACGTGGAGGACGTCGTGTTCCGAGGGTTCTGCAGGGACATCGGCGTTGCCAACATACGGTAATGTAGTCCTTATTCATCTACATGTAAAATACACTTCTCATCAAAAAAATCGAAACACCTCGCAGTTTATGATTTGATAAGGATTATCAGAAAAATGTGTATATTTAGGAATAAATGTAAAATGTCATTTAATAGTGAGTAGTATGAGGTTTTTAAATCCTAATGTTAATGTTCTAAATTCAAATTAAGTCTTCATAGGTTTCGTATTTTGTATAATGAGTAATTTTTACCCTGTATGGAATATGAAGGAAATGGGTAAAACAACACGCGTAAATGAAAAAAAAATGTAAGAAACGTTTATTTAATAACTTGTATTCCCTCCGCGAGCTCTTATTACTGCTTCCATATGGTTCTTCATCGATCGGATGAGAGTCACGATCACATGTTGTGGTATATTATCCCATTCCTCTTGGATTGCATTTTGCAGCTGGCTAAGTGTTTCTGGGGCTGGATCTCTTGCTCGAATTCGTCTCTTTAATGTATCCCATAGATGTTCAATGGGATTCATGTCCGGGCTTCTTGCTGGCTATACCATAATGGAGATACCGACTTCGGTAAGATAATCTCGTACGACGCCCGCGGTGTGAGCTCTAGCATTGTCGTGCATGAATATGAAGTCGTTGCCAATAACATGTGCATAGGGCATCACATGAGGTTCAAGACACTGTTCGATGTACCGATGAGAGTTTAGTGCAGGCAGCCGTGGGCCAGACACAAAGGCAAGTTCTGTCTTACCGTCGGCGCTGATTCCTCCCCAAACCGTCCACGAACCGCCACCATAGCTGATCTTTTCTTCAATGCAGCATTGTGCAAAGCGTTCTCCATCTCTTCTGTAGACCTTGTTCCTTCCGTCGTTACCATACAGCATAATTTTACACTCATCAGAAAACAGTACTTTGCTCCACTGAAGGTATGACCAAGTTAGGTGCTCGCGTGCAAAGTTAAGGCGCGCTCTTCGATGGTCTGCAGTTGATTTCGGCCCATTCGCTGGCTTATGCGGTGCCAATCCGCGTTCCTTCAACCTTCTTCTTATTGTAGAGTCACTTACAGCTACTCTTCGTACAACGCGAAGCTGCTGCTGCAGTTGAAAAGCGTTAAGGCGTCGATTTCGTAAAGAAGTTGTTACAATAAATCGATCATCTCGCTCAGAAGTGACCCGATTCCTGCCAGATCCTGAACGGCGCGTGAACGAACCAGTCTCCCGATAGCGTTTGTAGACTCTATGAACAGATGATAAGCTTAGATGCAATCTTGTAGCCACAACACGCTGACTAAGTCCAGAATCCAGCAATGCCACCACTTGGGCGGCTTCTGCGGGCGAATTATCCAAATGTTTTAGAAAAAAAAGTTTTTTCAGACGTCCCTAAGTCACAGTAAATGAAATAAGAAACAAAAAGTTTAAAGACAAGCGCTAATTTTTAGTTTTTAAACGAGAAACGTACTCCAACCCTAAATACACATTTGTCTCAAAACAGTGATTATTTTCATTTATAGGATAAACAAATGAAATTCTAATTTCGAATTTTGATTTTTTTCTTCTTACTGTATGACCAAACTGCCAGCTACACAATTATGTTTTTTTTTTCATGGAATTAATTCTCTTTTGTAAAAAATTAGGACAAAAACAATAAAAACGAAAGTGTTTCGATTTTTTTGATGAGAAGTGTATATATGTTATTTTAGGAATCATAATTTTTTTCTTCAGAAAATTGTGAAGTGACGCCCAAATTGTCCGCTTTATTAGATTTGAAAATTGATGGTAGTTTCGTAAACTTCGTCCCAACAAAATTTTGAAATGAACGTCTGCTATCTTGTTAAAAAAAAATAAACAAAAATCAAATTCGCCTCACTCCCTTAAAATTGTGTCCCCAACTACGAACACGGCGGTTCGTTCCGCAAGCATCCTTCAAAACCACATTTACGTCACTTCGCTTATTGTTCTGAAGGCTATTAACACACAGGCACCGCGCGCCGCCGCGGCAGGCGGTGAAGCGGATCTCATGTCGCATTGGCCTCTAATAAGCCGCAGATGCCTCACAAGCGTTTCCACTGCGCGGTCCGCTTCACCGCCTATCGCGGCGGCGCGCGGTGCCGTATGTTAATCGCCTTACCGGCTCGTGCCCTGGCGACGTATGTGTGTTGATACTGTGCTAGTACTGACTGTGCGTGTGTGTGTGTGTGTGCAGTCAGTACGAGGAGCGCGAGCTGCGCGCGCAGCAGGAGCGCGCCAAGCGCCGCATGGAGTTCGACGCGCACATCGACCGCATCACCTCCAACCTCGAGTTCGAGCGCTCCAGGGACACGCAGAGTAACTATACACACCACATGCTCTGTATATCCTTCACCTCCGCCCTTAAGTTACTAAACATGTGTGTGTGTGTGATCAGAGAACGTGACGCGCTGGGAGCGCGCGGTGCAGGACGCGGAGGACGAGCTGGAGGGCGGGCGGCAGGCGGAGGCCAAGCAGCGGCAGGAGATCGACGCCGACCTGCGCAAGGCCGACGCGCTCAAGGCCGAGCGCGCCGCCGCCAGGGCCCGCCAGGAACATGCTGACGATGATGTTAACAAGGTACGCTACCGAGCATATGCCACTCCACCAGACCAACAGACAGAATTCTTATTTATTTACCTTGATAGCTTTTATACCAAATCTTGAATTGTTTTATTTATACTATTATTAATTTTTCTAGGCCCGCAAAGACTTGACGAGCATCCAGAAGGACATCCAGTCGGTGCAGAAGCAGATCTCCAACATAGAATCTCGTATCGAGAGCAGACGCAGTGACAGGCACAACATACTACGACAGTGCAAGGTACGTCACATATCTATGTATGCTAGCTATCCTAGCTAGATATCCCATGGTTTTAGCCTTTTTCTTTCTTTTTTTTTTTCATAACCTATTAAGTGTCCCACTGCTGGGCACAGGTCTCCCCCGTCTAACTCCAGTTCTTTCTTTTACTCGACTTTTCTTTTTTTAGGTAATGGTTATTGTGTTATTCTTGGTGGATCCCAATAATCTATTATCATGAACATCGGTCCACCTGTTCTTAAGTTATAGCTGGTTTAACCAACGACTTTGTTTTATATGTAAAATTGTATATAATACAACAGTGCTCTAAAAAGAATATGAATAATAAATTATAATTTTCTCTTAGATCGACGACATAATAATACCGTTACTGGAGGGTAACCTGGACGACACAGCGGACACCGAGTCCGATCCCTCCTCGCTGTCCACCACGCAGGTGTACCGCAAGGAATCCAGGTAAATACTACTACTCATCGTTCTTAGGTTATTCCGTTCGTATTTGAAAACATCTTTGACTTCATAAAAATGATTTGGAAGAATCTCTAGACGTCAATCAATCAATCTTTAGCCGTAACACCCTAACCTTGTTCTAATATAAAATGAATGCCTTTATAAGATGAAATAAGGTCATTACAATTTTGCCAATGGGATGTTGTGTAATCTGTAAAATGGGGTGTAAAGGTCAGATAGGCCGTCGCTCCATGGCATACAGCTGAAACCGGTAAGACTAAAAGACGACCCCAACAAAGCTTGGAAAAACTCCAGGCATGGGACCTAAACATATCGGCGAACTGTGGGTGTACATTGGTACAACTCTGCCAAACCTTTCGGGGATACAGGTGTGATGATATTATATGTTCATGTTATGTTTAGGATCCGCGTGGACTACCGCTCGCTGGCGGAGAACCTGAAGGAGCTGGAGGAGCAGGACGAGATCAAGCGCAAGGCCGACAAGCTGCAGAAGGCGATCAACTCGCTGCAGAACACCGTCGACAAGATACAGGCTCCTAACATGAGGGTATGCTCATAATACTTCACGCACTGTATGGTTCATAGACCTCATATGTAAACAAACACAACGTCATATGTTTAATGACTTTCAGGACACTTAGTCTATAATCATCTTTATTTACATGACATAAAGCTAATGTTCGGTGATGTCTATTATAAATACTTTTTCCTAAAAATAATGTTTTGTTTCAGGCGATGCAAAAACTGAACGAAGTGCGTGAGAAAGTGAACGCTACGAACGAAGCTTTCGTTGCCGCCAGGAAACGAGCGCACAAAGCTAAACTAGCATTCGAAAAGGTAGATTAAAACTTAAGTTTTTGTTTTCATATTATTTACTATTAGAAAAGTAGATATTTATGTATTAATGTTTCAGGTAAAGAAAGAGCGACACGATAAGTTCATAGAATGCTTTGAACACGTCGCTAACGAAATCGATGCTATATACAAGGTAAGTTGTTTTACAACCTTCACAACAAGACTCGCTGCGTCAAAATTTTGGAAGACTTGATTATTTTTGTGTGTTGTATAGGCGTTAGCTATGAACCAGTCAGCGCAAGCGTTCCTGGGCCCGGAGAACCCGGAGGAGCCGTATCTAGATGGTATCAACTACAACTGCGTGGCGCCCGGCAAGCGCTTCCAGCCCATGTCCAACCTCTCCGGCGGGGAGAAGACCGTCGCCGCGCTCGCACTGCTCTTCGCTATACACAGGTAACACACAACTTATGTGGACATAACAAATATGTAAACACAACACTCGAATGTCGGTACGTAACGCGTACGCATAATACTCATACCTACAGAAGCTATCAGTCGAAATACTATTACAGTCAATCTCCAGCTCTGCCTACTGAGCTTAGTCGAAGAAACCTACATACTTGCTCTTAGACAGGATCTTAGGCTTTGTCCATTAATAGTCTAATAATCTAACCTTTGAGTAAACATAAGCGAGCAATAAACGGTGCGCTTTTTTATGGCACAATTTTTACTAAGATGTTTGTTCATACTGGTACTCGGTTCACACTGTAAGACGAACTCTATAGTTTACTTACACAATACAACTTGCAGCTACCAACCGGCGCCGTTCTTCTTACTGGACGAGATCGACGCGGCGCTGGACAACACCAACATCGGCAAGGTGGCCTCCTACATCCGCTCCAAGAAGGGCAGTCTGCAGACCATCGTCATCTCGCTCAAGGAGGAGTTCTACGGATGCTCCGATGCGCTCGTTGGCATCTGCTCAGAGGTAAGCTAATCTTACCTTACATATAACTTGATGAGCTAAGTAACCGTTTCCAAGAAGGATGGATAAAGATGACTGTGTATGCAAACAACTTCTCTTTAGTCCGCCAGTTACATTACAAATCAATGTTGGGCATGTATTTTTTTCTTTTGCATATTAAGAAATTGCTAGTAAACATAAAGTGACTCAATGTGTATGCTAATTGACTGACACCGACTTTTAAATATATACTATCAGAGAGAGCACATTTCAATATTAGTTTTATTCACAAGCAAGCAAGGGCTAGATGACCGCTAGGTGTCCAGTTAAATTTTGTCTACGGCGTCTTTATTTCAATGCAGTAAGATTGATTTTCGTGTATCTTTATCCACAGCCCGCGGACTGCCTGGTGAGTGACGTGATGACCCTCAGCCTGGAGCAGTACAACGACTAGCGCGCCCCCCGTCGCCGCCCGTATTATAATTATATTTTAATAATAACATATTTTTATACTTGGATGTTTTAGTTATCATTCCTTACTGATTTTACATTGTGTCGTTCTAAATTCTCGATGTAATTAAACTAAGTGTTAAGTTGATATAGGAATTTTGAGTTTTATTTTACTACCCCAATCATCATCTTGCCTACTGAAAATTCAATAGTTAACTTACTAACCTTGTGAATTAAAAGTCTTTTATCTTTGTTGCCTAAAAAGGGTATAATTTTGGAAAACAAGTTAAACAACAAGTAATATGGAGCTCTTTTATTTACAATAAAATAATCTTTATATTACAACTCTTAGTCTACACTATCGCTAGATGTCATAATTTACTTATTAGTGCTAACTAGCACGCGTTTTATTTATCACTCGACGCGGCGGTCGCCATGTTTTGTTAATACAATAGCAATTCAGCCTCAATCCTGATCCGATTAAATACCAAACAAACTGACATAAATTCTATTCCGTTCACTAACTAAGAAGCTGTCAAAGATACGGCCGGATTTCAGTATATTTCATTTTTTATTTGCTTCCGTCTATTGAGCAATAACCTCTCAACAAGTAATTAAAATCCGTTTTTTCATCTTAATACTTCATTCCCAGCTGATTGTCTAAATAAAAATAGTAGTTAAAGAAAACATTTTTATTAAATAACATAAATTGTATAAGCAATATCTAGCATCGATTTGTAATTAATTTAGAAACAAATAAAATCATCCTAGATTTAGGAAATGGGGTGTACCGTTTGTTATGGCCACCAGCTGGCACTACTAGTGCGTCATGTCGAGAAGTATAGCTGTTAAAGTTTTTCAAAAGCGAACGAAAAAGCGCAATATATTTGCAATATAATAATTTTATTATCATTTGCTTTTTGATGTTTTGGCAACCTGACGCACAAACTCTTCATGATAAACATTTAGTGGAGAACTTTAACAAGTATGTACAGATTATTTTCTTTCATACAACACACACACCCTCCTTTGTTATTCCACTTTACAGTCGACCTCACGTTAACCTTAAAGGTGCCATTACAAGATGCAGTACGTTCAATCTCGCTATCGTTGTTTCTATTTATCGGGTCGACTCGGCACATTGACACTTATATCATAATTTAGTATTTATGTACTAGAGCTATTAAGTAGGTACCCATCAATTGGCTAGGTATTTATTGTAATAAATAACACATTGCATTTCTTTCAACGAGCTTTGCTCCTTTTCTACCAATCTATCAATTATCTTGAGCTTTCATTTCAAACCTCTAATTTGCTGAATAATTCTATCTAGATCGTTTACTACCTCTCTTATATACACTTTCTTTATACCTATGTGCATTGAAGTAAGAATATTGAATTTTTGTGTAATAAATTATGATTGTCTCCTATTTCTACATAAGTAGCTGTTTCTATGTAAGATTCTGGTACAAAAAACAAGTGCAGCCACTATTTCAATATTATCTGAGAGCAATGAGACCTTATTTTATATAAAAGCTCCTAAAATGTGCTTGATTTAGAAGGCAAGTACATTCGAGCTGTAAAATGAATATATTTTAATACATTTTAAAATACAATGATAATTTTAATTAATAAAATGCATTGGGCTGACATTTAGCTACCATAGAACGTGTTAAGAGCATTTATATAATCTCACTGCTATTAAAAAATATTGGATAGTGTGTCCAAAAGTGCTCATCCTAAGAAATATTCAAATATAAATAATAGTATTCTGCTCATTAGATTTCTATATCTATAAGATCTGGCCAGACAAGTCATCAACATAATATTACCATTACTCTACACTACAATTGTTCTACTCTTATTATTTTCTCTTATTACCTTTGTTTGAGACAAACAACATTTCAAGAATAATACTTAAATATTTAGCAGTATACAGGGTGAATATCAAGTCGTTGTTTTCCCGAAGCGAAATGAGTTTGTATCGGTCATACAATCGATTAATATATGTAAAAAAAATTAGACTCAATAAATGGCGGATTAACAATTGTTATAAACAAAACTCGAAAGTGACTTGACCCAGTAGTAATACATCGCGCTATACCTACGCGGGCGGGCGCGCGGTTACCCCGAACGCCGCGCGGTCGTTGCACTTCGCGTGTTAATCAGCTGATCGCTACTCGTGATTTAATAAAACACAAAACCAATAAGTAATTAAAATTTTCGCTTCAAACTTTTACGGGCTTAGGATCGTCATAAATACTTAAAAAATCAAAATAGGTATCTTTAAAAAAAGTCGGAATTTGATAATTAAGTATTTAAGGCGTAGGTATTTAAAAATGGAATCGACTTATTTACAATGATTTTGATTACCTAACCTACTTTTAAATGTTTATTTACAAAGTACGAGTACTTACACTTAACGGTAGCGGAGTAATTGTTCGAAATGTAAACCACTACGTTCAATGCACAAACGAGCACGTTTTAACTGATTGTCTTTCAGTTTCATTAAAGTGTCTCTGTCACGTCTCACGATATTAAAAGCGTCCACTATCGCACTTATCAAAGAGTCGCGTGTTTGGTGTTCCTCACGATACACCAAGTTCTTGAGCTCAGACTCTACCACAAATAAAAGTCCAAGGGAGTCAAGGCCGGGCTCCTCGGTGGCCAAGGGTGTGGCCCGCGACGAAAAAAAAATGATAAGGATGCAGTCCTTCTGTGTTGAGCACTTTCATCGCACATTCATCACTTGACGTCATCGACGTTCGCGCACAGAACACTAACTAAGCCGTAGGCACAGAGCGCACCATTTGGCGGCATTCTATTGTGTTTCGGCGCTTGCCGCGTGCATGCAAGCTAATTTATACCGTATCACCATGACCGAGAGCTTATTTTGCTCTGAACATTTATTATTGATTCTTTCTTTGTAAGTTTGCCGACAACACGTGGCGGCGGCGTGTGCGTTTCGTGTTACCTACAGGTGCCTACGTGATCTCTAGTGAGTGAACTACTATTGATTATCGCTCTTTCGAGTTTATGAATACTTTTTTAATGATGTGAAAAAAAAAACATTATGTTTTTTAAGTTAAACTTTGTATTTCTATAGTACTACTGATGGGTAATCGTCCTGCCGCGGGAAAACAACTATTCAATTTTCACGGTGTATAGTGCATTAGCTGTCATTTGAATAAGTGGATGGACAGTTAAGCTCAGATTAATTTGAGATTTTATCTCATTTTGTATCAGAAAAGTGGGTAAACTATATTATGACAGCCTTGTTGAATGTTGGCATACTGATAATTTTATAGTTTGGTACAGTCAATGTAACTTGGAATATGTATCGATCGTACAACAAGATAGTTTTAAGCGAGACAGCCAGCAAATAATACATGAATGTTATGTGACAGACAGGGATCGCTATATCTTAGAGTCCCTTTAAGACGTGCTGACGAATTATGTGAATGATGAAGAATCTTAGAGAATTGTTTGATGGTAAGAGAAATTTAACACGTATCGATTGATGAAATGGTGCTAAGTAACGATAATGCTGAAAGGTGATCAGTGCTTCAATATTAAAGTTCATTTGGAATGATAAAGTACTTTAGTCGGATCAAGAGATTTATTGATGTCGAGAGGCGTCGATTAAGCGACTGCTGTCAGGTGTTATTATACTATATTACACTAGAAACGCATTCCAAACAACCATCCACCTGATCGTCAAGAGCAGTTGCTGTTTAGTTCGCCGCCTGCTCAGCGCTGTCTATGGTGCTAAGCTTGTTTTGTAGTGCGTTCCTAGTGTGTTATGTTGTATGTTTCGTGTGTGTATGTGTGTGTGCTAGTCAGGCGAGCGCGGCGGGTCGGTGCTGAAGTAGGGCGCGGCGTGCGGCTGCAGCAGCGTGCGGCACACGGAGCACACGCGCGCCGGCAGCCCGCGCGGGCCCGCCGGCACCGACGCCGACACGCACGCCGCGCAGAAGATGCGCCCGCAGTGCCGGCAGTGAACCTGCACGGAAGTAAAGCCTATTCAAACCACACATAAATTCCTGATGCGGAAAGATATCTCACGGCGGCAGATGCTACGAAAGCAAAAACAGTCCATTAAAGGGAATGATTTTCATTATCAAGTTGAAATAAATTACCGTGCCGACGCTTGTTACGACCGACGTCTATCCAGACTGACGCTTATTAAGACCGACGCCAACGCCTATCAAAACCAACGCCGACGCGTATTAAGACCGACGCCGACGCGTATTAAGACCGACGCCGATGCTTATTAAGAACGACGCCTATGAAGAACGACGACGACGCTTTTCAAGAACGACACCTATCAAGACCAACGCCGACTTCTATCAAGACCGACGCCGACGTCGACGCGGCATCTTTTTAAGAACGACGCCTATCAAGACCGACGCCGACGCTTTTTAAGAACTACGCCTATCAAGACCGACGCCGACACTTAAAAAGACGACGCCTATCAAAACCGACGCCGACACGTATTAAGAACGACGCCTATCGAAACCGACGCCGACGCTTATTAAGAACGACGCCGACGCTTATAAAGACCGACGCCGACGCTTATAAAGACCGACGCCGACGCTTGTACAGAACGACGCCTATCAAAACCGACGCCGACGCGTATTAAGAACGACGCCTATCGAAACCGACGCCGACGCCTATCAAAACCGACGCCGACACGTATTAAGAACGACGCCTATCGAAACCGACGCCGACGCTTATTAAGAACGACGCCTATAAAGACCGACGCCGACGCCTATCAAAACCGGCGCCGACACGTATTAAGAACGAAGCCTATCGAAACCGACGCCAACGCTTATTAAGAACGACGCTGACGCTTATAAAGACCGACGCCGACGCTTGTACAGAACGATGCCTATCAAAACCGACGCCGACACGTATTAAGAAAGACGCCTATCGAAACCGACACCGACGCTTATTAAGAACGACGCTGACGCTTATAAAGACCGACGCCGACGCTTGTACAGAACGACGCCTATCAAAACCGACGCCGACGCGTATTAAGAACGACGCCTATCGAAACCGACGCCGACGCCTATCAAAACCGACGCCGACACGTATTAAGAACGACGCCTATCGAAACCGACGCCGACGCTTATTAAGAACGACGCCTATAAAGACCGACGCCGACGCCTATCAAAACCGACGCCGACACGTATTAAGAACGAAGCCTATCGAAACCGACGCCAACGCTAATTAAGAACGACGCTGACGCTTATAAAGACCGACGCCGACGCTTGTACAGAACGACGCCTATCAAAACCGACGCCGACACGTATTAAGAACGACGCCGACGCTTTTAAAGACCGACGCCGACGCTTGTACAGAACGACGCCTATCGAAACCGACGCCGACGCTTGTACAGAACGACGCCTATCGAAACCGACGCCGAAGCTTTTTAAGAACTACGCCTATCAAGACCGACGCCGACGCTTAAAAAGACGACGCCTATCAAAACCGACGCCGACGCGTATTAAGAATGACGCCTATCGAAACCGACGCCGACACGTGTTAAGAACGACGCCTATCAAGACCGACGACTATCGAAACCGACGCCGACACGTGTTAAGAACGACGCCTATCAAGACCGACGACTATCGAAACCGACGCCAACACGTATTAAGAACGACGCCTATTAAGCGTATTAAGCGCCGGCGTCGGTCTTTATAAGCGTCTGCGTCGTTCTTAATAAGCATAGGCGCCGCCGATGCTTATAAAGACTATTAAAGACCGATGCCGGCGCTTATTAAGATGTACGATTCAAAAGTAAAGTGACTTGATGTCATTGTGTAGTGTGGCGTACCTTCTTCTTGATGTTGGGCAGATGCGTGTGGCAGGCGGGGCAGTCGTGCACGTCGTCCTCGTGCTGCCACCGCACCTCCGTGTCCGCCTCGCGGATGCGCTGCAGCTGCACCTGCACACGACCAACAGAAGTAAGCACCTACTTAGTTGTTTTTAACTGAGTATGTTCGAGACTGCCTCGTTGGCCTAGTGGCGCTAAGCGAGACTGCTACGCTAGACATCTTGGGTTCGATTCCCAAGTCGACCAAGGTATTACTGGGTTTTTCTGAGATTCTCAGTAGCAGGTCGGAGTTTGGATTTGTGCCCGGTTAGTGGCAATAGGCTCGCTCCCTATTTCATGGGACCTAAACATATCTGATATCGGCGAACTGTGGGTGTACATTGGTACACCTCTGCCTAACCCTTCGGGAATACAGGCGTGATGATATGTTATGTTATGTTCTTGAACGAAGTCGTCGAAAGTTTCATCGCAACATATTGCAAAAAGCTGGCTCGTGATTACATGCCGATGGCAAAATTATCCAATGCAGCCAAGGTTTGTGAGATACGTTGCCTTAATTAAAATTCTCATCGTTTTTAAGGTATCTTTGTGATATCGGTGCTCTTCGTGTCCTGCAGGAGGTACATACCTGCAGCGACTGCGACAGGCGCACAAAGTCCTGCTGCACCTTCTCGCTGTTGTCGAGCTCCTGCTGCAGCACGGACACGCGGTTGCGCACCTCGTGCACCTCGCCCGCCAGCCGCTTCTTGTCTTCTAGAAGTGACTCGATCATGTCGTTCGAGTGCCGCAGCTTGTCGCCTAGTTCCTTCATCTGCTCGCGTTCTGTTTGTAGTCTGTCTACTTCGTCTCTGCAGGGATACAAAAAATTGATTAACAACTGATATATTTGTGGTTATTTGCAGACAGGTGAAGACTATAATAAGTCCCAGACTATAATAAGTAACCCAGAGGGGCTGACCTATTCAATTCGGTACAAAATACAAATTAAAATAAGTAATCTGGCAGAAGATCAGCTGTTCCCGCAGCTTCAGCGTCAGCTAGTAACTAACCTGGCCTCCTTGAGATGTGCCCTGAGCGTGTTGAGCTCGGCCTCCTGTCGGTGGAACAGCGCGCCCTGCTCCAGCAGCTGCGCGCGCAGCTCGCGCTCCGCCTCGCCCGCCTCCTCGCGCCCGATCTGGCAGAAGATCAGCTGTTCCCGCAGCTTCAGCGTCAGCTAGTAACTAACCTGGCCTCCTTGAGATGTGCCCTGAGCGTGTTGAGCTCGGCCTCCTGTCGGTGGAACAGCGCGCCCTGCTCCAGCAGCTGCGCGCGCAGCTCGCGCTCCGCCTCGCCCGCCTCCTCGCGCCCGATCTGGCAGAAGATCAGCTGTTCCCGCAGCTTCAGCGTCAGCTAGTAACTAACCTGGCCTCCTTGAGATGTGCCCTGAGCGTGTTGAGCTCGGCCTCCTGTCGGTGGAACAGCGCGCCCTGCTCCAGCAGCTGCGCGCGCAGCTCGCGCTCCGCCTCGCCCGCCTCCTCGCGCCCGATCTGGCAGAAGATCAGCTGTTCCCGCAGCTTCAGCGTCAGCTAGTAACTAACCTGGCCTCCTTGAGATGTGCCCTGAGCGTGTTGAGCTCGGCCTCCTGTCGGTGGAACAGCGCGCCCTGCTCCAGCAGCTGCGCGCGCAGCTCGCGCTCCGCCTCGCCCGCCTCCTCGCGCCCGATCTGGCAGAAGATCAGCTGTTCCCGCAGCTTCAGCGTCAGCTCTTGGAGCTCCTGTGGGATGAAAGATGAAGATCTTTTTTGAGCTTTGACATGGATAACTCGTACAGTTTGAGTTAGGATAATGAGACCTACTCTTTGACCCACGCTGCCCCAAATTGCTTAAGGTTCCGATAAGTTCCAGTTGTAACTCGAAAATCGTTTCGCACTGCTGGAAACCACGGACAATGTTGACGGAAAAACCGACACAGTGGTCAAAACGCTACAGAATGTGTCTCGAAGACGCATCACGGATTAGTCATCAGTGACAAGGCGAAGATGACCACAGAGCCCCCACTCACGCGCCATTACACCGAGGACATCCCGGATGTCGACCCGGGCGAGGTAGAGGCAGCTCTCAGACAACTAAAGAACAACAAGGCGCCGGGTGATGACGGAATTACAACCGAGCTCCTTAAGGCCGGTGGGACCACAGTCCTGAAAGAGCTAGCGAGTCTCTTTAATTCCGTCATTCACCAAGGCTTAACACCACAAGCGTGGAGTGGGAGTGCGGTGGTTCTGTTCTTCAAGAAAGGAGACAAAACCTTGCTGAAGAATTACAGACCTATCTCACTCCTGAGCCACATTTACAAGTTGTTCTCGAGAGTAGTCACTAACCGCCTCGCTACAAGACTCGACGAGTTCCAGCCACCAGAACAAGCCGGTTTTCGAAAAGGCTTTAGCACCGTAGACCACATCCATACTGTTCGGCAGATTATGCAGACAACCGAATAGTACAATCAGCCGCTGTTTTCTACGAGAAATGACTACGAGAAAGCCTTCGGCTCCATCGAAACTTGGGCGGTTCTGGATGCTCTGCAACGATGTCGTATTGGCTAGCGAGGCGCTGGCGCATCATGGCTTTCCATCTCCATGACCATAAGACGAATCCGATCAAGCTGCGTCGGGGGGTGTTATATCCCCATAGCTGTTCACCAACGCGCTCGAGGATGTCTTCAAAACTCTGGACTGGACGGGGAGTAAATGTGAACGGTGAGCACATCTCGCACTTTCGATTTGCCGATGACATCGTCTCAGTGGCAGAGTCGCTGGACCAGCTAACCGAGATGCTGCATGGCCTGAATGAAGCTTCACGACGGGTCGGTCTTAGCATGAACTTGCATAAAACCAAGATCATGTTCAATGAACACGTCATGCCGATACCGATATATGTCGAAGTAACGATGCTCGAAGTTGTTCAAGAGCAGGGCTACCTAGGGCAGGTCATCAAGCTTGGCAGAAACAACTTCAAGCGGGAAGTTGATTGAAGAATTCAGTTGGGCTGCGTTTAACAAACTTCGTCGAGTCTTCTCTTCGCCTATACCGCAATGCCTGAAGACGAAAGTGTATAACCAGTAAGTCCTACCTATTATGACTTAAGGTAGCATTCGGTTCTTCGGCGACTGCGACGAGCGACTGCGTACAGCGACTGCGCGACCATGGTCGCCTGTCGCAAGGCGACCACTAGCTTTCGGATGTCGGCGACCGCGACGTCGCCAGTCTTCAAAAAGTTTTTATGTGTGACCGTTGTGTTCTATTGTAGAACGATATGTCAGGACGATGTCTCCGGAGCGAAAAAATGCGTTTAATGATTTAAGTAATTTTTCGCGGAACGAGAAACTTATATACAAAAATATCGATGGTTTTGACACTATTCGTGTTTTAGATAGATTTATTTAAACGGCAAGCTCGCAGCTAGCAAGTTAGCAAGCTAGTTCATACTAGCGCTTACGGTTCAAACTCTGATACACTCACTCTAGTTTCTTCTCTATACTCTAAGTAATCAGCTGTCAAAGATGGCAGTTGACGTTTTATTATTTCTTTTTGATAATAAAATCTGGTTGTTTTTACATACCAGTAACACTCTTTCCAACACTTCTCGCCTGCGTCGCGCTCGGGCACTGGCTCCGGAGCGACCCGGTCGCGGTCGCCACGTCGCTCCCTGGTCGCCCAACGGTAGCGCGACGCGGTCGCGGGTATTGTTTAGTGCTCCATATAAATCAGTGGCTAAGATCCGAATACCTTTACGGTGCCGAAACGGGGACATTAACGCTTGGGCTAGTCAACAAATTTAAAGTCGCACAGCGGGCTATGGAGCGAGCTATGCTCGGAGTCTCTTTGAAGGATAAAATTCGTAATGAGGTCACCCGACAAAGAACCAAGGTAACCGACATAGCTCGTAGAATTAGCTCGCTGAAGTGGCAATGGGCTGGCCATGTTTGCCGAAGGACCGATAGCCGTTGGAGCAGACGAGGCAACCGTAAGGTAGGACGCCCGCCCGCCAGGTGGACTGATCCCCCGAGAAAGGTCGCTGGAGGGGACTGGATGCGGATGGCGGAGGACCGGGTGTTGTGGCGCAAATTGGGAGAGGCCTATGTCCAGCAGTGGACTATGATTGGCTGAATGACGATGATGATGATAAATTAGTACTTTTCACATATTTTTTTATTTTATTTATCTGCTACACACAACATTACAATACGTTTTAATGACGAATTAACTTGTGACTAATGTGATGTGAATGAATTTGTATGTATTACCTCAACATTGTCAGGCAGGTCAATGATTTCATTCTGCATCTCAGCTGCTCTCTTCGTGTACTGGCCGATCAGCATAGCGTTATCTCTTTCTAAACTGTAACAAGAAAAAAAGTCAATATTAATATTAATTTCATCGCAATTCATGATTATCTTTTATATAACTTTCTACTGCAAATACTTTATGCAATATGTTTCCCGCTTCATATTTTTAACCGACTTCAAAAGAAAGAGTAGTTGTTATACAATTTCTCTGGTAACTAAGAATAGATTTAAAACAAATTTTAATCGTCCAAAAGGAAAAGGAGGTCAGAAGCTCTTATATAAATTATATCTCAATTTGGTAGGTTTTTTAATAATAAAATGGTTTTTTTTTTATAATGCATTAATTATTTTAATTATTATAATCCCAAACCAGATATTTTTACCAATAAAATTTCATCTTAGTATTAGATTTATGTTAAGTTATAATTGTCTTCAAACTTATTATTGTAAGCTGAATTGTATACGTTACACATTTATATTTCAATAAATTATTATTATTACTATTAATTTCCTTACCAGTCGAGTTTCTTCTGCAGCGTCTCCCTATCAACTGTAAGCTCGGTGACGGTGAGCAGCGCGCGCTGCTGGGCGTGCTCCGCGCGCGCGGCGTGCTCAGTGAGCGCGGCTTGCGCGGCGGCGACGGCGGCGGCCAGCGCGTCCAGCTGCGCGGCGCTGGCGGCGCGCTCCGACTGCCACGACCGGACCGTCTCGTCGTGCAGGGAGCGCACGCCCTCTAGCTCGTCCGTCGCCTGGTACACAACAATATATCAACTATTTAACTTATTTCATCAAATGATATTGTTTAAACTTAAACAAACACTAACTTTATGCCATTGTTAACTTTAAGAAATTATACGAAAATATGACTTTGTAGAGCAAATTGAACCTTATACTCTCAACATTACAGTTGTTTTTCCTAAATCTTATTCTTTACATGTTAAGCGTATTCATTACAAACGAAAACGGGTGCGTTTAAAACCTATACTCTTTTTAAAAACGCACATATTTAACTCAACCATTTTAATTATATAGATCAGTCACAAAAAAACTAGTAAAACGTTTTCCAATAATAAAATATGATTAAATCCTGACCTGTTTAAGAGCCAGTTCCTTCATAGTGGCTCGGTCCCGCGCCTGCTCGGCCGTCGCCTGCTCCAGCACCAGCTGCTTCTCATAATTGGCACACATGTCGCATTGTCTACTCATATCTGACAATAAACAACAATACTTTAAATAGGTACTAGGTATTTTAGATATGATTTGTAAATAGCTTTTCAACTACTTTATTTTTTATATAATTTTTTAACATTCATTATACGAACCAGATTCTTGTTTTCCATCCCCACCCGAACTGGCAACAGCTGACGATTTCGCTTTCTGTTGACACAAAAAACTAACATTAACACAATAATAATTTACTGTACACATATACCACTTGCACTTGCAGATATAAATATAACAATCTTATGTTTTTTTCAACACATTAAAACTATCTTAAGAATTTACAACACAAACTAAAAAAAACACACTTTAAAGATTAACATTAAAGCAAACCTTATGCCAATTAGAATATGGTTCAATTTCGTAAATTCATAAGTACTGACCGCTAAAGCCTCTTGTAGCTGTGTGTCGGTGTCTCGGAGCTTGGTCTTGAGCGCCTGGATCTCCATCTCCAGCGGCTGGATGATCGACCGGAGCAGCTCATCTTCCAAGTTCTAACAGAAAATATAGAATGCTAGAAGATTTACGTGGAAACAGACATTTTGTATGCTGTGCTAACACAGGCATCGAACACAAAACCAGTCAGTCTGTTTTGTGGAACTTAGACTTAAGATAGAATTATGTCGATTGCTGGGATTCTGGCTTAGAGCAATGCAACAATTTGTAAGTTATCGATGTAGCAAAAGGCTTAGTCCTGCTATGGAACGCAACTGACTCACCGACCGTAACGATCTCTAGTAGACTATTACTATGAAAAGAAATTATATATTAGGTACTCACTTTCCTCGGCGGCGGCGGCTGTTCGTCGGCGTCTCCGCCCAGCTTGCGCGCCAGCGAGCGCACGAACGTGGCCGGCGCCAGCGACACCTCCTGCCAGGCAGCGCGCACGCTTACTAAGTAACGCTCCTCCATCACACAGGAGAGGTAGGACAGAGGTAGGCAGGTAGGTAGGTATGGGCAGCGAATAATAGGGGTGCTATTACATGGTTATGACGTAGTTTATCATGTAATTGATATTGAGAAATACACTGTAGACTAGTGAATGCATTTGAATATTTATTGTTTTGTTCAATAAGTGAGATGATATCCTTGTTATGAATATTAAAACTTGTAATATACGAGTATAAACAAATTGATTTCTCTATCGACAAATTTACACTAGAAAACAGTTGGACACAATAACAACACTCTAAAATGTTTACGCGTTTAAATTGCTAACACTTTTAATGATAACAAATAACAATTTTACACAAAAAAATAACTGTCACACTACGTAACTTTAAGTGACTTCTGAAGACACAAAACTTAACGACTCTTAGCACTTGAAGTAACAGTAGCAGATAACGCTTCCTCTAACAAACGGATATGTAAATGCAGAGATAAAGTGAAACAAGCAACCATTGCGACGCCGCAGTCACGAATAAGGATACTACAGCACTCAACTGATACAATACCGAGTTTATGATGGAAACCGGTTTCATGGCAATCACGATCAAATATATTATCACATGTTTAATAGGTAAGTGCGCTAAAGGGACTTGTCAATACCTGCGTATGTTGTGTTTGGTATATTAACCTGTTTATTTGTTCAGTAAACAAAAGTTAAAAAATAAGATATTTATATTTATTTTATAAATTGTTCTAATATATATCTATAATATTTATGTATTTAGATATATATATAAGTATGTTTATCAGTTGTCTGGTTACCATAACACAAGCTCTGCTTAGCTTGGAATCAGATAACCGTGTGTGAATTGTCCCGGAATATTATTATTATTATTATATTCTATGCTATAAGGAAATCTTATAGTTATTTTTTTTCCACACTTGTTGTGGAAACCCCATCAACATTTTATTCAGAGATCGCACAATTTATAGGTAATAGGTCTGCCTCGATAATAATAAAAAACAGGAAAGACCTGACCACTTTTTTCTTTACAATTCATTTTAATTTCTTTGTTTAGGTATTTTATTTAGGTATCGATATAAGGATATCGATTATGAAAAAAAAATAGCTTTGTTTACCTTCTTTATATCAAAGAAGTAAATATTTTTACCAAAAATTTACCTGAAGTTGATCATATCAAAACTCGTTATCTTTACAAATGCATTTAATAATATCGTCTATTTGAAATAAAAAGAAGTTGTTATGGTTATGCTCAAGGTTGAATAAACACGATAAGAGTAATAAAATAAATCATTGTCTATTCAGGTTGTCAAAACTTGTTATAATTTAAAACATGCTGTATATAAAAATAAACAAAAATGTTATGTAATATTTTCGAATGTTCGAATGATAAAAATAATATTTATAAGTTAGTGTAATATGTTTAGCGAGTAATAAGTATGGTGTGTTTTAGAAATAAATATACTAGTGTCGTGACCAAAACGTTTACATACATTATAAATAATGAAAGATGGAGGCAATAAAATGCAGTTACTATAGATACAAGCGGTTTTCAAGTGTTTGATTCTTTATAACTGCCTCATCGGCCTAGTGGTGCTAAGGCGACTGCGACGCTAGAGGTCTTGGGTTTGAATCCCAAGTCGTCAAAGGTGTTATTGGGTTTTTCTATGAAATTCTCAGTAGCAGGTCGGAGTTTGGGTATGTGCCCGGTTAGTGGCAATAGGCACGCTCCCTATAACACGTGACCTAAACATACCGGCGAACTGTGGGTGTACATTGGTACACCTCTGCCTAACCCTTCGGGGATACAGGCGTGATGGTATGTTATGTGTTGATTCTTTAACTGTTTAAAAGATTAAAAACGAAACTTCAATCAGACAAAAAGTACGAAAAAGACCTCCCTATTTAAGAAAACGATGTAAGAAGTACACGTTCTATGCAGAGAGCAGTACACACTCTAAGTAATAGACGAATAAGGCCTTTTCTGAAAGTGAGACTGCATGTTGTCACTGTCATACGACTAATTCGTGCCGAATTTATAAAACAATATTGACATGTTTTGTAAGGTAACATCAAAAAGTCCTTTACCTCGCAGCCAATGTAAACCGTACCTAACATGTACCAGATAACGGCGTAAGTCGGTAGCGAGTTATTATCCAACTGATACCGACAGGCGACAGTACCGTGGTCACACATTACTTATGTTTGCTCAGTACGCGTCTTATGTGGTACCGGTAAACAATGCGAGCCATATGTTGCGACACAAGGTCAGTTCAATATTATAATGGGGTGTTATGTATTTAAGTGATATTATGAAAATTAAAAGCAGTTCAAATAGGCGATAATATAAGCCTAGGGACTGTGGTAGATTGAGAATGCGTTTGAGAGGGGTCAAACGGGGTACAGGGGAAAATGTATATCGTTTTTTTTATTCTAATCGATCCTAAAAGTAAAGCAATTTTGGTGGGTTTTAATTTTTCTGAATTTTGGAGCCTTTTAAACAGACTTTGGTTACCCTGATATTATGGTTATGGTTACTTCAAGTTACTTGTTTTACTTTCGTTTTTTAATATTATATTCCGACCTACACAATGTCATAACGACACTAATGAAAATCATAGCACCCACATACAAGATCTGCTAAGTCGGAATTTTTGAGTATTTTAAAAGAGCTCCCTACACAGCACATTTCTATTTAACCATGTAACAAAGGCTTTTGAAAAAAATCAAACCATATGCACGTGGAACACTCAGAGTTGGAACAAGAATTTGTGGATTAAAAAAATGCTTGTCTCATGGCGAGAGGACCTATACGACTCAGCTATGCGTGCAGGCTCACCTGTTGCTGTTGCCTCATCTGTGTCAGCATCTGTTCCAGCTCCAAGTTCTTCATCCTCAGTCGCCGGACCTCCTCCGTGCCAGAGGACGACACCTCCACTGTTTCTGTGGACCAAAAGCAATATTTTTATTTCATAGACATTTTCAGTAGTATAAATTGATACAGATCATTGTACAAGCTATTGTCTGAACTAGATATCCTGTTTTAAAATCACCATCAATATTCGTTATAAATTACAAAAATAATTACGTATACATTCGCATAGCTCTTCGCATCATAATACATAATTCATGTTTTTAATTATAAGAAACGCAAATCATAATAGTTAAATATTAGGATTTCAATTAAACCTACCTCTGGAGCCCCATGTCAAACAGAAGGATTGCAACATTGTACTCCAACATATTTTATGTATGTCATTTAAACAGTTTATCAATATTTTTAATTAGTTGATATGAGGTTATTACATACTAGCTTTGGCCCACGGTTTCGCCTGCGTGGATATTGGTTATCGCGGCAAAAAGTAGCCATGTGCTTTCACAAAATATTATCGCCAACAAACAGTTGTGCAGTTTGGCGGTATTTTATGTTAATTTCACAATAATGCCCATTTTAATAAATAAATCAAATCAAAGAACTATCTCCCAACGCCAAATAACTCGATCACTGGCTGTATTGATTTTGATTGATCAAAACTTCGTCCACACCAATTTTTATCAAAAACGGTTCCGCTATTTTGTCGTGAGAGCATCTATAATACTAGTATAATTTTATTATTACATTATGTTCATATTTTCGGTTTTTTTAAATAAACATGACAATGTCACAGGTCCCGCAAATATTCAAATCAAATCAAATTCTTTTATTTGTAGAACATAGGTAATACAAAGATGTTCAGTAAAAAGTATATAAAAAAGAGCGCCATGTCTTGGCGTTGAAAGCGTACAAATATTAGTTAAAACTAATTGTCTATAATTAAAGTAACAAAGAAAGTTTAACAAACAGAAATAACTAAATAATATAATAATACTTATATTCCTACAGATTCAGTTCATATTTTTATTACACATATTTAAAATGAACCATATAAAACAAAACACACAATGAACAACACAAAAAGTACTAATTATTACAATGTGATAACAGCATTTCTCATATTAATTATTATTATGAAGTGATAACAACAACACTTTTTTCATTCAAAGTCAATCAGTTTTTATCACAACCAGTCTACACTATTGTTCAATAATAATAATCTTTTAAATAAGTTTGTTTTTCACATACATTTAAATATAAAGTACTATTCTAACCTATAACTTATTTTTTTATAGAGCCTATGGTGTTAAATAACATTAGCTGTGGAAATCTGCAGGTCAAGACCTGAGTTAACAATGAGAGTATGCAACTTTTTGGCAACCGTGGTTGAGTGTACTCCACACCAGTTCTCACATTGTCATCAGCCTAAATATCCTGAGTTCAACCCCAGAATGTAGTAATTAAAGACAATCATTTTTCTACATTAACAACATTGTCTTATGTTTAGGTATATATAGTACTTTTGGTTCAGACCAATGTATGTGATTTGCATCATTTATTTACTTTTCTTTTTCATTCCCTAACTTGTTTATTTTAAAAGTACTACAGAAGGCAGTTGCCACTATTATTATATTATAATTTGTAATAATGCAAGTGCCATACCACTAACAAGCATCTGCAAGCTCTGTATCTCAGACTTCTGGTTCTCGCTGAGGGTCTGCAGCTGCTGCAGCTCTGCCCGCAGCCCCAGCACCTCCGACTCCAGCTGCTCCTTGTCCAGGATCATCTTCCTCATGTCCTCTGGAAACAGTAACGGTAAGATACATAACAGTAAATTTTTGTTATAAAGAAATAGTTTTTTCATGTTGCTAAGTGTATAACAGGCTGGACAATGGCCTCTCCCAACATGATGAGCTTTGAATGATGTATTTATGTGTTACCTATGGATAAAATACACCTACAAGCTTTACATAGTGATTTGTGTTAATGGGGAGTTTGTTTATATTACTAATTTTTATGAAGACAACAGGTATGATTAAAAAACACTGACTATTGTACGCTATTTACACCTTTACTTATATAACACATAAAAACTAGATCTATTCTAGGCATTCTAAATCAAATATAAATGCTGGTTTAGCTAATCAATAGTTACTTATAAATACTGTATGTTACAATACTATTCCTATTCTTAACCTAATTCAGACATTATTAATAATACACTATTTATTTGTTATCAGGTTAACTACAGTAAATGTATAATATAGTCTTATTGGTCAGTTTAATCTAGACATTGGATAGAACTAAGTCAGATATTATCATGTAGCCAACAAATTCTTATGAATGAAAGAAATATAACCAAAACTCAAACAATAGGGCTCAAATATCAATGAATAATGGCTTGAATATTGCAGAAAAAAACAATGAATAATGAACCACCACCTAAAAGCAATGTTTAGTACCATATTCCTTACATAATACTTGGAATGATATGCATTTCATCACACCATACAGAACAAACATTGAGTAAAACCTCATTTAATCATTTAGGCATCTATAGTGTTAAAGTTATTATACAATATCATTAGAATTAGTGACAATATAGCAGTGATAATGTCAATATTGAGAATGTTTTGAGCGTGCATGCAACATGCACAATAATTGCTTCGCAAAGTTATAAGTTGTTAAAGTACACAAAACATGACTTGCTATACATAAACAGAACTATTTTTTAACAATAGATAAGTGAACAACAAACAAACAAGTTTAACACTAGACAACAAAGATCACAACCAGGAAACCAACAAATAATCACAAAGACACTACTCTAAAAACATTTGATTTACTTTTCAGGCTAGCCATAACAAAAACAATGTTATCATGGTAGTTGGAATGGCATGCAGTTACACAAACCAGCTCCAAGCCTCCTATCACCGCTGCCTACACTTCTGATAACAGACAACGAACCTTCTTTTTGTAAGAACAATTCTTTCATTTTCGCACGCTGGACATTAAATTCTTCTTCAAGTAACCGCCTCGCTTGTTCCGGGGCCGGGCCGTTGCACTCGCCCGCGACCTCCACTTGAAACAGAAACACCATTCAATGCCTCTACAGAAGGCATTAACGCCTATTTAGCAAACAATTGAACAAAATAACACACCTTTCTCAGTCTCTGCCGTCTCAGAAGACATCTTGTTTTGGCTATTCACAGACCTATTATATTACTAAAATAATATTATTTTGCGAATTAATTGCATTATTACACTAAATTTCAACTTTTACAGTGGAAATATTATGAATAAGTAACAGAGATGAAATCACGAAAACTATCTGACATTTCTCGATTGACTGACGTTACCATCTGTTACAGATTAAAAAAACAGCTTCGTTTCGTCTCGTCTTGAGTTTTCTTTTGTGAAACATGTTCACATGAGATTTAATAAAAGTGACGATTTTCTACTTAATTTAACTGTACAATTAGTACTGTAATGGCTTTTTATACCGAATTAAAAGAAGTGGTGTCATTTTTTTTGCTTTAAACAGAAAGAGGAACCGGAGAACAGTGGGATAGATGTTCAGATAAATAATAAATCATCATTCAATCATGAGGTTTTCAATGGATATAGTTGTGTAGGTAGATAAATATTAGGGTATATTGTTGTAGCTATGCAACTGTAAATTTATTCTAATCAAGATCATACCATGCCATGCGCATAAACGACCTTTATTTCGAAGTTAAAAGGTTTATTTTGAAAATCTCATCATTGTTGTACTATAGCTTTTCTTAGTATATCTAGCCTTACAGTAAACCCAGATCGTAGGCTTCTCCATGTATTATACCTAGTTATAATTTTGTTGACTAGAGTCAGCATTTGGGAGATAAGACTGCCCACGGACACACGGACTTTTTAAAGTCCACATTTGTGTGTACCACACACACAAATGTGGACGACATATCAAAGTATATGCTTGATATATTATAGTTTAATAGCTCACGCAGACCCCGTACGTTGATTACTAACTACCTAACTGCTCGAGGAGAGAGAGCCTGAATAGGTGCTACAAAGGTGGCGTACGCACCAGTTTTCAAGGTGTCGCTAGCTAGGAGGTCCCGGGTTCGATCCCCGGACGGGTCAACGTAGAAAAATCATATTTCTACATTTTCTCGGGTCTGGGTGTTTGTGGTACCTTCGTTGTATCTGAATTCCATAGCACAAGTGCTTTCGCAACTTACTTTGGGTTCAGAACAATGTATGTGATGTTGTCCGCATTTATTTTTATTTATTTATTTATTTAAAGGTATAAAGGCACTACACCGACTCTATCCATATCTATTCTGCCCACTTACAATCCTAATAGAATGTACAGTTCGGGAACGTCGTATCTGTAAATCTGGTTTATTTAAATTGTAATATTTACTTATGTAGCTAATGATGTTGGAAATATTGTTTATTTATAATAAGTTATTCATTCTTTATAAGTATGGTGGTCTTATGGTCTATTGCAGGTGGCCTGAAGAAACTATTATGTCATCGCGTTGCCTCGTCGCTTCGTCGAAGTGCTAACGTAATCTAATTAATTGATACCTCGTGTTGGAAACCTCCACCTTACTTAGAATTCCTACAATATTTTTTTTAGTGGTGTATCAGATTATTAAGAAAGCAAACATACAAGTTTTTCCTTCTGTTGTTTATATTTCGCATAATATTGGCATCTGAATTCGGGATAAATAAAAACCACAAATACACGAATTAAAATAAATAAGTTTATTTGGTATGAACTAATCCACATTTACTTCTCTATATTATTATAAAATATCTTCGTCTTCGTTAACATATAATATACTATTGTTACCAGTTATAACAATAGAGAATCTGTCATGAGTGTTTGTAACAAACAAATAAATAATTATCTTAGGACCTATATAAAACAATGTTTTTTATTTGTATAGCGCCATCCTCTAACAAAAATACTCTCTAGTACATTTAAAGGCACAGACGTATCACAGCTTGATATCTAATGTTAATATAAGAACAATATTTAAATTTAATCATTATTTACAATCTCATTATTTAGAGAATAACACGAAGATTTGTAAAATGCAGAATTTACAGCATAAAAAAAAACTGTGCACGCATGACACACTATCGTGACTACTAGATGGCGCTGATGAGTTTAGTTCCACTATTTTTCACTAGATGTAGTTAAAAGCCCTGCCTAGCGTCACGAAACCGTCGGCCGAGGGCGACGTCCGCGAGGCAGGGCACTTGGACGATGTTGAAGTAGATGTGCCCCATGAGATGCGACGCAGATGTGTTGGTCGTCTTGAGGCAGTCGAAGAGCATGTCGTCGCAGGTGCAGTGCGACTTGCTGTACAGCGAGTTGTTAGTGAGGTTGTAGCGGCTGGAGAAGGCGCGCACCTTGGTGGGGCACAGGTCGTGCGTGCGGCAGCAGCGATCCAGGCGCCGGTCCGCGCCCAGGTCGTGGTAGTCTGTGGCTATGTCGCCCGTGCCGCACCACTTCGTACCTGAAGTCAAAGCAACAAACAAATATCAGATGAATTTGTGTGTGAAAATTGGCATTAAATTAGATGTTCAGTTGACTATCTGATCTTCAGCAAGCTAGTGATTACCTGGTATGATCCCCTGCAGCAGCGTGAGCGGACTGCCGCCCAGCAGGCCGGCGTGCGCCCCGCCCGCGTCCAGCCGCGCCCGCGCCGCTCCCGTCTCGCGCCAGCCGCCGTTCGCTGGCGAATCCCCGCCATCTTCGTCTTGGGCTTCTACGCCTTCCACCTGGAACAATATAATATGATGCATGTCAGAATATTTTCATAAAAATACTTTTTACTTTCATTAAATTTTTAGCGAGTAACTATTGTAAATTATAAGTAATAATTAGACAGAAAATACTATGTCAGCTGAACCAGGTCTGACTGTGAATCTGACCAGTGGCGTGCATTGGTTTTCGGCCATGGTAGGCACAGACTCGTACGTACTACGTATGTATGTACTCGTATGGCCAACTTTACCGTAAATACGCAAATGAACTCCCAAAAAATTGGAACTAGGATTATTTTTGTGGACCACAGGGTACATTCAGATTTAGCGAACGCACACCGAATGCGCTGCTCGCGCTTGCAGTTAGGTACTGCAATATGTTAGTGCGCCTCCTCGACGCGACTCACGCAAAGGTCGGTAGTGCAAATTTTAGTAATGCCGTCTCCGAACTGTTCGCGAGCAGCACGCGCGCTGCTCGCGCGGCGCGGTCAAGATCATAAGTCTACTTAAAATGCACGCGCGCAGCTCGCGAACTATTCGCTAGCTTAATCTACAAACCAATTTCTGATTGAATCACTATTTCAACTTGTAGGTATAAGTTTATATAAAACAACTTTGTAAAGCTAACTGCGAACAGCAGCCGAATCCGCGATTCAGGACTCGCGACGAGCAAAGGGTCGCGGTGCGGAGAGCTTATGGTTGAGGACTCATATTTGTGTATTATTCTGAATAAGAAAACGAAACTGAACATAATAGTAAATATATTAAGCCATAGTCAATATGACCATTCGAGATCAACATTTTTTTTACCTACGTTATGTATTTGCATGCCTATTACATATCCAAAAAAATAATCAGACGTATTATTTTACGTGCCCACATATACTATTGTCTTGTATGTTTAATTTACTCCCATTTTCAATAAGATTGTAACTAAAAACAATCACTTAATATAATCATCTACTACAACAAAATGTTTTCGTCGTAGTTATTCTCGTAGGTAAGTATCAATTCACGCAACAATTTCGTATAACAATCAAGAAACGACGAATAACATAAAAAGAACAGTTCGTCCAGCAGCACACCGCTAGTCAGGCAATATTTTCTAACATTTTGAGTTAATAATTACTGAGAGCCTTACCTTTAAGTTTTGTCAACAAACCCCATCTGATGGGTTTGTATTGTAAATTTGTAATTACGCACGTATGCTATCAAAGATATTTCAATTTCACCACAATCTTAACATTCATACACATAGCTGTTTATTAGTGCTCCTGTTTATTAAACTACAGCCACTTCACAAAATCACAATTAATAGAAACTTGTTAAGAAAGACAAGACGAAAACAGGCGCGCGAACTATCAAAAACTTAATAAACAATCTGCCACAGATAATAAATATCGAAAAACGATCAAGTTGCAACACAGAAGGAAAACAATAAAAATATTTATTAAAAATAAATATAATAAACATTAATAAATGTAAATAATATTGTGATAATTAATTATATAAGTTATAAGTATTTTAAAGCGCTAGTTTCATTTAAAATACAATAATTACCTACTGGAATAAGAATTGACAAGTGCGGTGAACAACCCAAAAGACTTTTGCTCCAAAACGAATATGAGAGTGAAAAAAAAGTAAAAGGACTGAGAACTGCGAGGACTCTATAAGTCTATTGGCAGGTAGGCCAGCTTACTGTAAGTGTAAAAAATTACGTATGTCAAATGTCAAAGCACCACTCTTAGCAAAAATAGGGTTTTTTGTTTTTGTCGTATAATAAAAAGTCAAGATGGCGGGGTATTATTTTCCGTTTTTGAAGTGTGCGTGCGTATATGGACAAGGATATTTCGTTTGAATGTGTGAGTGTAAACTAGGCACGACTGTCGCGAGCCTACCTCGTGACAGATTATTATGAGTTATTGAATGAATTTGAATTTGACATATGTGACGTCGTGATTTGTTTATTATTGAAATGTTTGGTTAGAAGTTTTACTGCCGTTTTATGTTATGATTATGTATGATGAGTGTTGTTGTATTAAAAGAAGATAGTTAGGATTTTTGGAGGTAAGCTCTGCTTATTTGCCTATATGCTATGCACGCCACTGAATCTGACGTTCCATGGGAAAATATAAGTTGTAGGTACATCAAGAGCTCCGCGCAGAGATTGCATAAGCGACCCCGTGGCTCTGGCTAGGGCTAAGACGGGGTGTTTTTAGTCGGTGAAAGTCCGACATATCCCCACCCTGTGCCCTCAGCGTGGTTTGAAATCATTAGAGTTCAACCACGAGAAAAACAAAGGTACATCATGAGCTACTCGCCGCTAGATGGCGTTACGAGTTAACAAAGCCTTGATGAAGTTAGGAGGCGAACTTGCGATACCCGATTCAAACATGAGATGAGATGATAGGTATAATTCAGAAGTTCATGACTATCGGCAGTTACGAGATAAATAGGTACTAGTAGATAATATGGTATATTGGAACCTATAATTTATATATAACACCATAACATAATAATTAACCGTATCACTTGCACAACTCTTGCGTGCATCAACAGCGTGACATATCACCATTTCAACCAGATTCCATAGCTTAATAGTTTCAGATAAAATAGCAATGTAGCGTGTTTTGATCCAGCATGACATATCAAAAACAATTATGTTTAATTTTACAAATAATTATCTACCTTTAAATAACCAGAGAGGAATAA